>JAVSCE010000666.1:0-215468 GCA_032199065.1 Smutsia gigantea
AATATCTTTGAAACCTTGAAATAGGCAAAGATTTGATCTCTTAGATGTACTATAAAAACTAATATCCATTTAAAAAGGATCAATGGTGTTTCTTATAATTACAAATTTTGCTCTTCAAAAGACATCAATAACCAAATGAAAAGGCTATCTATAGACTGGGAGAAAATTTAGATGATAGATAGGTAAATACATGCATGGATAGATAAATAGATGAATAATAGTTGGTTTTCATTATGTGCAATAGTTATGTCCTATAAAGTCACTAAATTAGCAAATACTAAACTATTGTTTGTAGGGGGAAGACAGGGCTAGGTTCCTGTAAGCCTGTGGTCACAATATTTTCATAACCAATCTATGTATAAACTTATTTTATGTATATTTCTTTTTAAAGACATTTAAAATATATTACCTACCACTGTAACTCATGCCTGAATGAGAATTATCTAACATACTCATTTTCCCCATGAAGTACAACTCAGCCTTCTTTCACTCAGAAACACCAGACAGTATTTCAACACTTCACTTGGGGGCCTCTTTAAACAGCAAAATCATCAACAAAAGGGACAAAAATATAAAACCTGAAACTAAACAGGCTTTTAAAAACAACTTATTTACACTATGAGAGCTGAAACAAAAAGGCAGAGTATCACTTTGCTTGACCTCAGCTGGGAACACACACAATCAAGTGACAGAATTTTCACAACCGTGCTAACATTTATAACAGACTGTGAAAGTGCCCCGAGTATCAATTATGAGGTTACAAATCAATTTTAGCAAGTAAGCAAATCACCAATGATGGAATCCATGAATAATGAGAATACACTGCATTGATATATATTTGTGCATATGTGTGTGCATGTGTATCAAAGAATGTTTCCAATGTATATAAAGAACTTCCAGAGATTAATAATAAAGCACAAAAATCTCAATAAAAATGGACAAAAGACTTGAACAGGCAATTTAGAAAGAATATAAATGCACAATAAACACAAGCAAAGTCAGTCAAGTTTATTAGTCATAGCAGAAATGTAAATTTAAACCAAAGGGAAATAATACTAGATAGTCACTAGGTTAGCTAAAACTAGACTTACAATACCAAGAATTGAATGAAGCAGGGGAAGAGAAACTCTAATACATTGCTGGGGGGCAGGGTGGGGGTGTGTGTGAATAGTATTAGAAAACATTTTAGTCAGTTTCTTAGAGTTAAACATACACCTACTTTATGATCCAGCAGTTCTACACCTACATATTTATTCCCCCAAAATGAAAATGCATTTTCACAAAAAACGATTTACTCCATTGAAGAGAGAACTTCAATAGAGCTTACTATTAGCTAAATACTGTAAACAACTCAAATATCTCAGCAGGAGAATGTGCTATATTCATACAATGGCATACTGCCCAGCAATAAAAAGAAATACCTTCTGATATTCATGACAACTTGAATGAATCTCAAAAACATTAACATTGTTCTAATTACATGAATTTTAAGTAAACAAAAAATCTATAGGGGCAGATATCAATGCAGTGTTCACTTCTGGAGAAATTGATTAGATTTTCTAGGATAAGAGACTTCATGTACATCTTCACTGAAGGATTAGTTTTACTAATGTATACATTTGCCAAAGCTCACCAAACTATACAATTATTATCTGTGCATTTTACAGTATATAATCATATCTCAATTGTAAAAGAGAGAAAGGGAGAAGTTACAAAGGGGAGGGAAGAAAAAGGAGGAGGAGGAGGGGAAGGGAAAGGGAAAGGAGAGTTCTTGAGAGAAGCATGATGAAACCAGAAAAAATATTGGTGAATTTAAGACTAATTTATCTCCATCTTTTCTAAGCACTGTAATCTTGAAAATGTAAACTCACAAAGGGAAAGAATTTAGATAGGACATTAAGAAAACAACCTGGAGTTCATGGACTTTCTGCTCCCCAAGGGTATTTTCACATATGGATTCAGGGAATTTGCAGACCCTTTGAATTTACATGAAATCTTGGTGTGTGTCATTCCATATACAGATACTATTCAGAAGATAAGGCTAAAATCAAGTTTTTCAAAGAACTATAGATCCAAAATAGGAAGCATTGCTGTTTTAAGAATTTGCTAACCAACAGGATAGATTACAGAGTGGGCGTGTGAAATGTCTTTTTTGACATATCTTTACAAATAAAGAAGTTTGTGTATTGATAATATTTTTAATTAAAGTTAATTCTCTCGAGTATAATATTGGTGTTGTGGATTATATAAGGAAAATGTCCTTGTTCTTAGCAGGTATACACTAAAGTACTTATAAGTATAGTTTCATGATGTCTTCAATTCTCTTTCAAATGGTTCAACCAAAAAAAATGTGTATAGATAGATAGCAAAAACAATAAAGCAATTGTGGCAAAATGTTAAAAAGTGGTGAGTCTGGGTGATGGGTATATGAATATTCATTATACTATCTTATAACTTGCCTATGGGCTTGAAATTTTTTGAAGTGAAAGATTGAGAATAAAGAATAAGACAGATATTCAAATTTTTTTGATCCGCCTGGCAGATCTATAATTGCAAAAACTCAAGCTAACATCAGATTTCTCCACAACAATATTCACCACTAAAAGATGCAAAAACTGTGCTAAGAAAGTTTTTAAGGGCAAAAATTTTAAACCAAGACTTTAAAACTGAACCAAACATTTGTTTAAACATAAAAACAGGGAACATACTTCCCAAAAGCCCTTCTTGAAACTATACCGCAGGAAATAGTTCACGGTGCTTTTGATTCACGTTTCTCTATGATTAATGGTGTTGAGCACCTTTTCATATACCTGTTTATGGTGATGGTATCACCGGTGTATGCATATTTCCAAACTCATAAAAATGTATACACTAAATATGTGTAATTTTTTGTATATTGCATATACCTCAGTAAAGCCAAAAAAAATAGAGGATGGATTTCATTTGACTAAAAGATGAAAGGGGAAACTATGGGGATGGGAATAGATGTCAATAACTGTAATATAATTACTATTATCTGAATGCTGAAATAAATCAGAAGATATAGTTACAGAATAAAATGTAAATGTTAAAAGCCTGATGATAAAGAAATATATAAAAATTGGGGGGTAGAGAATGGGGAGAGAAAATGGAAGACAGGGCAAGCACACTGATTTTCTCATCTTTAATATGTGAGGATCAAGAAAGATAAATAAAAATAAGCTAAAAACAGTATAAGTATGTTTAAAAACACAAATATCTACTAAAACTCAATGGCAGACAAAGTAGAAACAGAGAAATTACTTGAGATTTACTAATTTCATCACTGTCCCTGAGTCACTACATTAGCACATTTTAAAATATGAGATAATTCAAATAGACACAGATAAAGCATTTGAAGACTTTAACAGTGATTCATAATCATGACTGTTAATTCACTAGGAATAGAAAGGAACTTCTTAACCTGATAAGGTGCTTCTATAAAAAAACTTTAAAATAATAATCTTGAATCAGAAAATATTGTAAGCATTCTTTTAAAATTAGGAATACAAAAAAAAATTCCATTAATATCACTCCTAGTCACCTTGCAATAGTGGCTCACCAAAAGGTGAGAGAATGTATTAAAGACATGAAAGAGGGAATAAAAATGCTGTTATTTGCAGAGAACATGATTGATCAGAAATATCAGGAGACTTCAGCAAAGTGGAAAGATCAAGGCTAGTGTATGAAAGTCAATTGCATTTCTGTACATCAGCAAAAAGCAATTAGACAACATGATTTGAAAAGATACTACTTATTACAGCAGCAATGTTTATAAAATACCTAGGAATAAACCTAACAAAAGATGTTCTAAGACCCTTTATTGGAGGACATTAAGGAAGATTTAACAAAGGAGGAGACATTCTTATCCATAGACAGGAATACTAAATATTGTAGAGATTGTTCCCAAAATGATTCATAGACATAAAGCAATTATAATCTAAATTCCAACAGAGGTCTTGAAGCATTGCAGTTTGCTTCTGAAAGTTAGATTGAATAGCAAAGAATCAAAAGTAAATAAGAAAATGGTGAAGCAGAATGACTGACAAGGTAAGTTAGGATGGGCACTGTCCTACCAGATATAAAGTTATTGTATAGCTACTGCGGCGATGAGCTTATGATATTGATAACAGGATAGACACACAGGAGAGCAGAACAGAAGGTCTGCCAAACTGACCTGCAGGAACAAAATTTAAATGTTATTTAAATTGACAAAAGATGGTATCCACCACAAAGATACAATATTTTGAGTACCTATTTGCCAGATAACTTAGGTTTAACATGAATAAAATGGAGAAATGGCATGGAAAATCAGGCAAAAATACACCAATAGTGGGAATAATTCAATTCCATTAATATTTTTATCAAATATATAAATTCAAAGCCATATAAAACTTAAATAACATAATCATATGTAGATCTAACATGTATAATTAAAGGAAACTCCCTTTTCAACATATATTATTTTACAATATTACATATTGAAATTAAGTTATTGCATACTATTATACATTGAATTATATATTATATATTTTAAAATATACATATACTTTTCCCCTTCATTCCCTTTCATTTTAAGTACACATAATACAATCAAACAAAAGTCAATTACAAAGCGAGAAAACTAAACTCTACAACACAGAACAGATAATTTTCTGGGGAAAGATAATTTACTAAAACTGATCTCAGGATATATAGCAAAAATATACAAATTCTTATTTTTCATAGAAGAATAAAGGAAATTGTCAAAGATTTCTCATCAAAGAGTGCCGGTCCACATGTGTTCACAGGGGACTTCTACAAACCAGAGAGATAACTAATATGATTTTAAGCTGTTGCTGCATATAATGTAAAGGAGACCTACCAAACTGTTTTAAGGAAAATATTTTTCTCTAATCTTGATACCTAAATCCACAAAAGACAGCACTAGCAAAGAATTAAAGATCTATCTCACTTAAAGTACTTATGAAACCACGTTAATAAAATATATTTAACAAATAGAATCCATGCATACAATGAAAGAATACTGCTCTGATTAAGTGGGCTTTCTGCTAGTAATACAAGATTGCTTTAGCATTAGGAATCACCTCATTAGATCCACTCTTGAAAACATTTTATAGAATTTAACATCCATTTATAATTTTAAAAAATTTTTAATAAGGTAGGTATCAATGATATACAGTTAAAATGAGTAAATGTATGTGTACACAAACACACACACACTCTCAAGTCCAAAGAATGCTTTGCAGAGAATAGTAGATACATTTCCATCGTATCAGAAACAAGACCGGGATGTCTATTCCTACCACTATCACTCAACCTTGCTGGTAGATACAGCCAGAGCCATCAAGAGGAAGACAAGTAAGATGTCTAAAAAGTGGACAAGAGTAGACAAAATCATCATTATTTGTAGACAATATGGTTATATAATGAAAAAAACTTGAAAATAACTTTAAAATGACTGCAAATCACAAAAATGTTTAGTAGGGTATTACGGTACAAAATTAGTAAATGGAAATCAACAGCTATCAGATATAAAGACAACAGCATTTAGAACACCACACAGATGAAGGGATCCAGCTTACAACAGATCAACAAATGCAAACCTACATAAAAATATTCCAAAGCACAACTAAAAGGCAAAAGAGAAGCCTTGACCAAATGGAAAGGCCTGCCTTGATTTTGGACAGGAGAAACTCAACTGAAGATAGAAACTGTCCCTAAGGTAATGTGAAAATGTAACGTGATATCAACAAATCACTAACAGTTTTCTTTCAACTACATAAACTCATTCTAGAGTTCACATCGAGATATAAAAATAACCAAAAATGTCAAAATCAGGAAAATTATGAAAAGTACTAAAGGGAAATTAGCTTTATGAAATATTAAAGCATATTACATGTGGAAAAACATATTACATATGAATAGACAGATGTAGGTAACAGAATAGCAAACTCTTAACACAAACAAATTCAGCAGAAACTCAGTATATGATCAAGGTAATACTTCATACTTACCATGATGGTAAAAAGATTTATTAATCAATAAAGAATAATGGAACAATTAGGAACCTGAAATCTTTTATTTGAATCCATGTTTAATACTTTATACCCCTAAAAATCCAGATTAAGAAAATTTAGTTGTTGAAATTTTGAAAATGCATTAAAATACCAGAAAAATACCATGGAAGGTTTTTGGTTTGGTGTGCTTGTCCGTGTGTCTATTTTGTTCATAGTGACTTCAGGGCTGGGAAAGCCTGCCTACACAACACAAAAGCCGACAACCAGAAAATCCAAAATTGATTAGGACATCTCCATAAAAATGAAAAGATGCTTTCCAAGGAAAAATACACAAAATCAAAAGATAACAAACTGAGGAAAACATTCATCTTACAAAATAATTCAAGAAGAAAACACCTACAGTTCCAAAAGAAAAATAAACTTATACTGAAGTAACATTTTTCTCTTACCAGACCGGCAAAAATCAAAATGTTTGCTCGCCTAGCACGTTGGTAATGGTGTGAGGAACAGGCATTCCTATACTCTGCTAGTGGGAGGGGAAATTGTTAAACTTCTGTACCTATAAATTTGTTAATAGCTACTGAAGTTTAAAATGTCCCTAATCTTTGATTCAGAAATTCTACCTCTAGAACTTTGTCCCTTGATAAGCATAAGGCTATTTATTCACTGACAAAGTATTTGTGATAGTAAAAGGTTGAAAATCACTTAAATATCTAATAATATGGGATTCTTGGAATAACTTTTTCATTCTTGTAAAATAAAGTACTTTAACTGCTAAAAAGAATGAAATAGCTCTATGTATTTTGTAATGGAACAATCCCCCCAGAAATATTGTTAAGTGAAAAAGTAAAGGCAGACTACTTGTAAGGTAAAAAGAATACTTCTGTAAATGCTTGTATTGTAAGCACTGAATATGTCTGAATGATATATATAAAAGAAGTTGGTAACCATGAATGTGTCCAGAGAGGGAGCTGACATCTGGGGGCATGAGGGAGACTTTTTTTTTAATGTTGTGAATTTTTAATATTTGTATCATGAATATGTTGATAAGTGTGTTGGTGTAAGAAAGGATCACTTATCTCAGTGGTAATAACCACGGTTGTTATGGTAACTACTTGTGGTTCATCCAGCTGGAAATAGCTGGGAAAAAAAAATCATTTAAACTGTGGGAGATAAAAATTAAACCATGAGACTAATTTTATGCAAATGTATACTTATTTTTGCTTTTTAAATCAGTTTTTGGATTGTTTTACCAAAATGTACAAAAATTACAAAAATTAAAATCTTTTATCCAAAATTACTGTTGTGATGGTGTTACCAAACAATTTAATTTAAAAAATTTAAGTTACTATCTAATAGTCACTAAAATAAGTACCGCTAATAGGTACTAACCCATAACCTAAGGACCTTGGTTTTCAATTATATAGAAAATGTAGTATATCTCTCACCAATAAGAAACACAATCAAGAAAAGACCACACCACTGAAGACTTTGGACCTTCATATATTCAAGTAAATATCCTCAGCTAGGGTAATAATAAATAATAATAACAGTGGATAATAATAAATAATAGTAAAGAATATCAGTTTGGAATGGATAATCTATTTGTTTCTTTAACCAAATAAAGCTAATGAGACTGTAGCATCATAACATAGGTTTTTACTAAGACTTCATGTACTGCCATCTTCTGCCCAGTTTATGAAACTTGAAGGGCCATGTCCTCAGCAAATGCTCATCCCCAAAACTTGGCAACTCAGAGGTGGGAAATTGAGAGAGACCTAAAGAAAAAAAAGAAAGTTAATTGTTTTGTTTTGTGAATAAGAGATGGATCACAAATAATTACATTCACTTACAAAACTCAAACGCTGTGCAATACATCCCCCTGAGTCTTCTTTCAGTGGTGGTCTGCTAATAGTACATCACTCACTGTTAGACCTTGGTGTTCTTCTTTTTAACATGAACAATTTCACAGAACATTGACATCAGACAAGGACACTCTGTGACCATGATAACGTAGCCAAAAAACAAGATCACTGCATAATTTTTTATCTAAGGACAGACAAAAGCAAGGTCATTGTGCAAACCACAGAACTACCAAAAACACCTCCCTCTCCTGACAAATACAAGTGACTGATACCTCTTTACTAATTACAGCTTTGACCTCACTCTAGTCTTCCTGTTCTGTCCATAAGATTTATTAAGGTAGCCATTCATAGAATTATCTCTGCTTCCAGACAGCTTCCAATTCAGAGCAAAGATCCGGTTCCTTAAGCACCTCCCATAAATTACCAAACTTCTTGCTGAGATGCCCACCGTTCCCCTAGTGTGTGGTCTCTGTCATTGTAATGAGCAATAAGCCCACCTTGCTTGACTGTAGTGTATTCTTGGTGGCCTTGGGCTGGAGAGGCACAGGAGTTGCCTACACTCAATGATTTAGATTCTTCTTCAGTTCTCCCTTAAACGATGTCAGTCAGGCTTTCATCCACACAAAGCCACTGTAACTGCTCTTGTCTATGTCACCAGTGACTCCTACATGACTAAATCTGATGGTTAATTCCCAGTCCTCATGTAACTTGACCAATCTTCCCACTCATAATAGTTCTTCACTTGGTTTCCACAACACTTAATATTCCTCCATGGTCAGTCATTCCTCATTAGTCTCCTTTTCTGGATTCTGCCTCTTCTCCCTAATTTCTAAGCATGGTATGGCCCAGGGCTTAGTTCTCTGATTTCTAGCTATACTTATTCCCTTGTGATCTCTAGTCCCATGCTTGTATCATTTATGCTGATGACTTATGTATGTATTCATTCATTCCATCTTGAATTATGTATATTTGTATATTCTGAAATATAAAAATCTGACTCAACAGTTATGATTAGTTCACATGGTGTGGGGGTGATCATGGGGAAGACAGTGTAGCACAGAGAAGACAAGTATTGACTCTGTGGCATCTTACTACACTGATGCACAGTGACTGCGATAGGGTATCGCG
This sequence comes from Smutsia gigantea, assembly GCA_032199065.1. Taxonomy (NCBI): domain Eukaryota; kingdom Metazoa; phylum Chordata; class Mammalia; order Pholidota; family Manidae; genus Smutsia; species Smutsia gigantea. Next base: position 9,032 of record JAVSCE010000666.1, read on the forward strand.
GGGGACTCAATAATATGGGTGAATGCAGTAACCACATTGTTTTTCATGTGAAACTTTCATAAGAGTGTATATCAATAATACCTTAATTAAAAAATTTTTAATTATAGTAGAAAATTCTTTTGAAACATGACTAAACAGAAATGAATATATGTAAATTGTATGTTCATTTCATTTGACTGAATATATATATTTTTTCATTCTAATTCAGTCAGACTTCTATCCTGAAATTGGCATTCATATCTAACTAATTCCTCAACATCTCAATGTCATATAGACCCCTCAGATTTGACATTACCCAAATGTAGGTTCTGATATCTTGTTGGAGGGAAAGGTGAACACTTGCACATCTACCCATCTCAGTAAATGGCAGCCCCATGTCTGAAGTTGCTCAGGCCCAGCGCCATGGTGTCATGCTTGACTCCTCTCTCTGCTTACACATTGCATCACTCCATACAAAATCTAGCAGTAACCCTCACTGAATCTGGCTCCAAAAAATATCCAGAACACATGCACTTTTATTATCTCCTCTTTTACCATCCTGATCCAGGCTGTTATCATCTCTCACTTGGCTTATTGCAATAACCTCCTTCATTTCTTAGTTGCTTCTGACCTTGACTCCAGTTATTCTGGTGTCCACATAGTGGCGATATTCAGCATTTAAAAGCATAAATCACATATGGTACTCCTCTGCTCAAACCCCTGCAATGGCTTCCCATCTAACTCCTCATAAAAGCCAAAGTATATGGAAGTCAACATGACCTGCATCCCTCACACTTACAGAAACTTACCACTCTAGCACTGTTTAAGTTTTTCAAGGCTCTTGCTTTAAAAAAGAACCCAATTATTTAGTGCATCAGAAGATTAGACTTCAAAGGCAGTCTTTCAGGACAAAAATAACTTAAAAAATTCAAATCAATAAGCATGAAATGTGGGATTTTTCACCTGAATGTTCTTATAAGAGTCTAAGGTTAATGAATGACTACTGGATATACTGGCAACCCTAGGAAATGTCGGGGCCCTTGGGATTGTGGGGTCCTTCCCACCCCAGATGTTTGATGAGTCATATTCTAGGACCCTGAGAGCCCCCTGCAAACCCCCAACCCCTCTCCCTTTCTGCTGGGCTTCTCAGGGGTCACCCCATACATGGTGCCTCTGCCACAGCTTCTCAGGGACAGATCACTGAATCCTCATCAGGTTAACTTCCAGCCTGCATGTCTAACAGCTTCTTTGCACCAAGGCTTAATCCAGCCATCTTGAAATAAAATTTGCCAAGTATAGCTTTTTCTTTATCCAAAAAAAAAAAAGATGTTAGTAAAGCAACAAGAATAATAAAGAATCACAAACTTTTAGATCTGTGTGAGCTCTTTGAGATGAACTAATCCAGGTTTTTTTTTTTCTGTACAGGTCTAGATAGTAAATAGCTTAGGTTTTTGAAGTCATGCAGTCTGGGCTGTACTGACTCAGCACTGCCCATGTTGAGTGAAAACCGTCACAGAAAACATGTAAACAAAGGGTGTGGCTGTGTTCCAGTAAAATTTTATTTATAAAAATAGACATTAGGGGACTTCCGGGAAGATGGTGGCATGAGCAGGGCGGGGGAAATCTCCTCCCAAAACCATATATATTTATGAAAATACAACAAATACAACTATTCCTAAAAGAGAGGCCAGAAGATACAGGACGACACCAGCCTGCAGCTACACCCGAGAGGACTCGGCACCCCACGAAGCGGGTAAGATACAGAACCGCGACCCGGCAGGACCCGAGCACTCCCCCATCCCAGCGCACCGGCGGGAGGAGAGGATTCAGAGCCTGGAGGGAGTGGAAGTACAGGCCCGCTAAATAACCAGCCCTGGAGATCTGCACCAGGAGCTCTGACACACATCACATGGTGTATTGGAGATTGGAGAGTCAGAGGTGCAGGATCTGAGCCGGGGAACGCATCCAGGTCCTCTCAGCTGGATCCCTGGGACAAAAGAAAAGCGCATGCCTTTTTAGCAGTCTTAAAGAGACAGGGGCCCAACGGAGGAGGCAGATCACCCCGGCACACTCAGCGCAGCAGGCCGGGAGTCCTGGGGAATTTCAGACCCCTTGGCTGGCAACTGGGAAAAGTAGCCTCAATGAGACTTTCCACAGAGATCAGCAGCCTCCCATTCATTCCCACCCAGGCCAGAGCTACAAAGGGCCCTGTGGAGTGGCGGAGCCATGGCTGAGGAATAGTGGAGCAGCAGTGCCATCTACAGTATTCTCACAGAATCTTCTTCCGGGGGGCTTTTTTTTTTCTTTTCCTTTTTTTTCTTTTCTTTTCTCTCTTTTTTTTCTTTCTTTCCTTTTTTCTTTTCTCTTTTCTTTCTTTTCCTTTTTTTTTCTTTTTCTTTTTAAAAGTCTTAAAGAGCCCAGCTGACATACGTGGGACCTATCAGTGACCACATCTATCGCCATGAAAAGACAGAGGACTATGGTAAAAACAAAGCTTACCCAGACCCAGACAACACTAGAGAGGGAGTCTGATGGGATGAAAATGCACAATCTTCCTGAAAAAGAATTCAGAATAAAAGTCATAACCGTACTGATGGATCTACAGAGAAATATGCAAGAGCTGAGGGAGGAAGTGAGGGGAGGAAAGACAATGCAGATATCAGACAAGTGATCGATGGATGGGCTTAGCCGCAGACTGGACGAGATGCAAGAGACTGTTAATGGAATAGAAATCAGAGAACAGGAATACAGAGAAGCTGAGGCAGAGAGAGATAAAAGCATCTCTAGGAATGAAAGAATATTAAGAGAACTGTATGACCAATCCAAACGGAAAAATATTCACATTATAGGAGTACTAGAGTAAGAAGAGAGAGAAAAATGGATAGAAAGTGTCTTTGAAGAAATAATTGCTGAAAACTTCCCCATGCTGGGGAAGGAAATAGTCTCGCAGTCAATGGAAGCCCACAGATCTCCCAACATAAGGGACCCAAGGAAAACAACACCAAGACACATAATAATTAAAATGGCAAAGATCAAAGATAAGGACAGAGTATTAAAGGCAGCTAGAGAGAGAAAAAAGATCACTTACAAAGGAAAACCCATCAGACTGTCATCAGACTTCTCAACAGAAACCTTACAGGCCAGAAGAGAATGGCATGATATATTTAACAAAATGAAACAGAAGGGCCTCGAACCAAGAATATGTATCCAGCACAATTATCATTTAAATATGACGGAGGGATTAAAAAATTTCCAGACAAGTGAAAGCTTAGAGAGTTTGCCTCCCATAAACCACCTCTACAGGATATTGTAAATGGACTGCTTTAGAGGGAAGCACCCCTAAGGCTAAAAAGATGTCACCAGAGAAAATAAAGTCATAGCAAAGAAAGCAGACCATCCAAATACTAACTAAAGGCAAAGAATAAAACACCTAGTATATAAAGAATGGAGGAGGAGGAATAAGAAGGGAGAGAAATAAAGAAACATCAGACTGTGTTTACAATAATTTAACAAGAAAGTTCAGTTAGATTGTTAGAGAGTAAAGAAGCCACCCTCGAACCTTTGGTAACCACGAATCTAAAGCCAGCAATGGCAATAAGTACATATCTATCAATAATCACCCTAAATGTAAATGGACTGAATGCACCAATCAAAAGACACAGAGTAACAGAATGGATAAAAAAGCAAGACCCATATATATGCTGCTTACAAGAGACTCACCTTAAACCCAAAGATATACACAGCCTAAAACTGAAGGGATGGAAAAAGATGTTTCATGCAAACAACAAGGAGAAAAAAGCAGGTGTTGCAGTACTTGTATCAGACAAAATAGATTTCAAAACGAAGAAAGTAGAAAGAGATAAAGAAGGACATTACATAATGATAAAGGAGTCAGTCCCACAAGAGGATATAACCATTATAAATATATATGCACCCAGCCCAAGAGCACCGGCATATGTGAAACAAATACTAACAGAATTAAAGGAGGAAATAGACAGCAATGCATTCATCTTAGGAGACTTCAACACACCACTCACTCCAGAGGACAGACCAACCAGACAGAAAATAAGTAAAGACACAGAGGCACTGAACAACACACTAGAACAGATGGACCTAACAGACATCTACAGAACTCTACACCCAAAAGCAACACGATACACATTCTTCTCAAGTGCACATGGAACAGTTTCCAGAATAGACCACATACTAGGCCACAAAAAGAACCTCAGTAATTTCAAAAATATTGAAATTCTACCAACCAACTTCTCAGATCACAAAGGTATAAAACTAGAAATAAATTTTAGAAAGAAAACGAAAAGGCTCACAAATACATGGAGATTTAACAACATGCTCCTAAATAATCAATGGATCAATGACCAAATCAAAACAGAAATCAAAGGATATATGGAGACAAATGACAACAACAACACAAAGCCACAACTTCTGTGGGACACAGCAAAGGCAGTTCTAAGAGGAAAGTATATTGCAGTCCAGGCCTATTTAAAGAAGGAAGAACAATCCCAAATGAATAGTCCAAAGACACAATTACTGAAATGGGAAAAGAAGAACAAATGAGGCTCAAAGTCACCAGAAGGAGGGACATAATAAAGATTAGAGAAGAAATAAATAAAATTGAGAAGAATAAAACAATAGAAAAAAATCAATGAAACCAAGAGTTTTCTTTGAAAAAATAAACAAAATAGATAAACCCCTAGCCAGACTTATTAAGAGAAAAAGAGAATCTACACACATAAACAGAATCAGAAATGAGAAAGGAAAAATCACAACAGACCCCACAGAAATCCAAAGAATTATAAGAGAATACTATGAGAATCTATATGCTAACAAGCTGGAAAAACCTAGAAGAAATGGACAACTTAGAACAATACAACCTTCCAAGACTGACCAAGCAAGAAACAGAAAATCTAAACAGACCAATCACCAGCAATGAAATTGAATTGGTAATCAAAAAATTACCCAAGAACAAAACTCCTGGGCCAGATGGATTCACCTCTGAATTCTACCATACATATAGAGAAGAAATAACACCCATTCTCCTTAAAGTTTTCCAAAAACTAGAAGAGGAGGGAATACTTCCAAACTCATTCTATGAAGCCAGCATCACTCTAATACCAAAACCGGGCAAAGACCTCACCAAAAAAGAAAATTACAGACCAATATCCTTGATGAACGTAGATGCAAAAATACTCAACAAAATATTAGCAAACCGAATTCAAAAATACATCAAGAGGATCATACACCATGATCAAGTGGGATTCATCCCAGGGATGCAAGGATGGTACAACATTCGAAAATCCATCAACATCATCCACCACATCAACAAAAAGAAGAACAAAAACCACATGATCATCTCCATAGATGCTGAAAAAGCATTTGACAAAATTCAACATCCATTCATGATAAAAAATGTCAACAAAATTGGTATAGAGGGCAAGTACCTCAACATCATAAAGGCCATATATGAAAAACCCACAGCTAACACCATACTTAAAAGCGAGAAGCTGAAAGCTTTTCACCTAAGATCGGGAACAAGACAGGGATGCCAACTCTCTCCACTGTTATTCAACATAGTACTGGAGGTCCTAGCCACGGCCATCAGACAAAACAAAGAAATACAAGGCATCCAGACTGGAAAGGAAGAACTCAAACTGCCCCTGTTTGCAGGTGACAAGATATTGTACATAAAAAACCCTAAAGAATCCACTCCCAAACTACTAGAACTAGTATCTGAGTTCAGCAAAGTTGCAGGATATAAAATTAACACACAGAAATCTGTTGCTTTCCTATACATTAACGATGAGCTAACAGAAAGAGAAATCAGGAAACTATTCCATTCACAATTGCATCAAAAAGAATAAAATACCTAGGAATAAACCTAATGAAGGAAGTGAAAGACCTATACCCTGAAAATTACAAAACACTCCTAAGAGAAATTAAAGAAGACACTAACAAACTGAAATTCATCCCATGCTCTTGGCAGGAAAGAATAAATATTGTCAAAATGACCATACTACCTTAAGCAATCTACAGATTCAATGCAATCCCTACCAAAATACCAACAGCGTTCTTCAATGAACTGGAACAAATAGTTCTAAAATTCATATGGAACTACAAAAGACCCCGAATAGCCAAAGCAATCCTAAGAAGGAGGAATAAAACATGGGGAATTACGCTCCCTGACTTCAAGCTCTACTACAAAGCCACAGTAATCAAGACAATTTGGTATTGGCACAAAAACAGACCCACAGACCAGTGGAACAGAACAGAAAATCCAAACATTAACCGAAACATATATAGTCAATTAATATATGATAAAGGAGCCTTGGATGTACAGTGGGGAAATGACAGCCTCTTCAGCAGCTGGTGTTGGAAAAACTGGACAGCTACATGTCAGAGAATGAAACTGGACTACTGTCTAACCCCATACACAAAAGTAAACTCAAAATGGATCAAAGACCTGAATGTAAGTCATGAAACCATAAAACTCTTAGAAAAAAACATAGGCAAAAATCTCTTGGACATAAACATGAGCGACTTCTTCATGAACATATCTCCCTGGGCAAGGGAAACAAAAGCAAAAATGAACAAGTGGGACTGTATCAAACTAAAAAGCTTCTGTACAGCAAAGGACACCATCAGTAGAACAAAAAGACATCCTACAGTATGGGAGAATATATTCATAAATGACATATCCGATAAGGGGTTGACATCCAAAATATATAAAGAACTCACGCACCTTAACAAACAAAAAGCAAATAATTCAATTAAGAAATGGGCAGAGGACATGAATAGACACTTCTCCAAAGAAGAAATTTAGATGGCCAACAGGCACATGAAAAGATGCTCCACATCGCTAATCATCAGAGAAATGCAGATTAAAACCACAATGAGATATCACCTCGCACCAGTGAGGATGGCCAACATCCAAAACACAAACAACAACAAATGTTGGTGAGGATGTGGAGGAAAGGGAACCCTCCTACACTGCTGGTGGGACTGCAAATTAGTTCAACCATTGTGGAAAGCAGTATGGAGGTTCCTCAAAAAACTCAAAATAGAAATACCATTCGACCCAGGAATTCCAGTCCTAGGAATTTACCCTAAGAATGCAGCAGCCCAGTTTGAAAAAGACATATGCACCCCTATGTTTTATTGTAGCACATTTTACAATAGCCAAGATATGGAAGCAACCTAAGTGTCCATCAGTAGATGAATGGATAAAGAAGATATGGTACATATACACAATGGAATATTATTCAGCCATAAGAAGAAAAAAATCCTACCATTTGCAACAACATGGATGGAGCTAGAGGGTATTATGCTCAGTGAAATAAGCCAAGCCGAAAAAGACAAGTATCATATGATTCCACTCATATGTGGAGTATAAGAACAAAGAAAAAAACTGAAGGAACAAAACAGCAGCAGAGTTACAGAACCCAAGAACGGACTAATAGTTACCAAAGGGAAAGGAACTGAGGAGGATGGGTGGGAAGGGAGGGATAAGGGGGAAAAAGGGGCATTACGACTAGCAGATGTAATGATGGGGGGGCATGAGGGGGCTGTACAACTCAGAGAAGACAAGTAGTGATTCTATAGCATCTCACTACGCTGATGTACAGTGACTGTAATGGGGTTGGTGGTAGGTACCTGATGAAGTGAGTAGTTTAATAACCATAGCATTGCACATGTAATTGTAGATTAAGGATAACAAAATAAAAAATAAATAAATAAATAAAAATACACATTAGGCCTCCATTTGGCCTGTGGGGTATAGTTTGCAGATTCCTGATCTAATTCAACTCAGTCATTTCATAAATGCAGACAAGGTAGTTTGAGTCCAAGAATAAATTGGGTGAGCTATGCTCATTTTGACCAGGACAATCCCAGTATGTGCCTGTTGTCTCAATATAATTATTAACATGTCCCTTTTCAATCTCAAAAGCATCCTGGTGTGAATAACAAATTGTATGGTCACCCTTTATAATATCATGTCCTTCAAATTATATAAATCCCCATATTTCTGGTGTATTAACAGTGCCCCACAAAAAATTCAAAATTGAGCAAACATATAGCACAGATATCAGTAATGTTCAGAAACTACTAAAGTTAGTTGAAGAGGTCTATAATATTTTTAATAGTCCAAAAGGAATCCATTTTCTAAAATTCAGAAAGTAATACTGGATAATGGAACAAAAGATTCAATAGATTGTTAAATGTTATATAAATACCCTGTAATTATAACTACTCAAGAAAAATACAGAACAGTTTTCTTGTGTATGTACAAGCCAGCTTTCAAAGCACTAATAGTACCAAATACTTAGAAAGCTAGAGGCCCAATATTTACCAAGTTATCATAAGTTGTAACTTTGAATTCTATCCTTTGACATACTCCAAGAGTTTACTTCTTCCCCTTGGACACTCTTCCTTGATGATTTAACATGATCTCCGAGTCAGGCACAACCACAAATGCAAGTATTTTTGAGGTTTTTGTGTTAGAGAAGAGCAATCACCTTTGAGAATTAAAGGGAGGCCGAGGCTTCAGGTGATCGCAATTCTTTCCCGTGCCCTGACTCTTCCTCTAGCCTGATTCATGCCTTTTGATTGGGTTCAGAGTCTCAAAGACTCAACACCAGACATGGTTAACCCATTGATAGTATTAAATGTTTGTATCCTTCCCAAATTCATATAGTGAAGCCCTAACCTTCAGGGTGATGATATTTGAAGATGAGGTCTTTGGAAGGTAATTTGGTCTAGATGAGGTCATGAGGGTGGGATCCTCACAATGGCATTAGAGCCCTTATAAAGAGACACCAGAGAATTTGCTTTCTCACTGTCTTCCTCCCTCTCTCTCTACCATCTTGAGGATACAGTAGGAAGGAAGCATCTGCAAGCCAGAAAGGAGGCTCTCACCAGGAACCACATCTGCCGACACCTTGATCTGGGGCTCCCTAGCCTCCACAACTGTGAGAAGTAAATGTCCATCTGTAAGTTCCCAGTTAGTGGCATTCTGTTACTGAGGTCTGAGCTGGCTAAGAGCTAGCATTCTACCAACAGTACCTGTGAATGAGCTTACCACCACCACTGTCTGGCAGAAATAAGATGGCGTGGGTCCTTACTGGTGAAACATGAGGTTTTAGTTGGGACATTCCATGATAACATGCTGTGGGAATTTTTAATGTTTGAGAACAATTACTTGAGAGTTTTAAATAGCTTTGACAACTGTGCTGAGTTTTAGATTTATATTTTTGTAAGAAATTACATTTAGGAAGTAATTTTACTCCTAGATAAAACATTTTATTTTCAGAGAGGAAATATTCGAATTAAGCTTGGGGAGAATCACTCCAAATGACATGATAAAAGTTTATGTCACAGTTTAAAATATTGTCAACATTTGCAGCCTATCCTACTAAATTTGGGCCCTGAGGCTTGCAAATCAGTTGTCATCTGCCCAAAATGAAATCTTTTCTTTTGAGACGTTTGTGTAAATGGCTAAAATCCTGAAGGACATAAAATTACCCATTGCTATTGTCCCCAGTTTGAATAGGAAAGTGGGAGCAAAATTGCCTTATTTAAGATCATCAGTAAGGGCAAATTATGAACTGGATAATGTACAAAATGGATGTCTTTTCACATTTCCTGAAGATCACTCATTTTAACTTAGAATTAAGCTATCTGAGAGCAAGGGTCATACTTCTGTTTAAAAGTTTCACAGGGATTCCATAGTTATGCCAAGAATCCTGGTTGGAATTGACTACCCAGCGCAGCTCTTGAAGAATTCCTAATGCCTAAGGAGTCCGCCTCAATTACCCCCCGGTGTGTAATGTCAGAGTACAGCCTTAAGTCAGTACACACTCTTGGTTCCTCTCAGAATTTTCACACCTAACAAATCTGCCACAGCCTAACCGTCAGGGGACTGGCTCAAGGCAATGGATTCCTAAACCACATATCTCTGGGTTTAGGGGGAGAAAAACACTAGAGTGCTAGCAGGCCTGTCAAACACAGCCTTCCATTTCTGACTCCAGAAAGTAAAACGGGGCCGCAATGCAACGACAGTATCCTCTCGTTGACTTCATCCCCAGCCTAAAAGCAGCACAGAAACTGAGATTCAGAGAAAGAAAGAGAAATCCTGTTTCTTCTCCCTGCATCCCCACTCTGAAGTGGGCAGTGTTTACTGAAGATAAATTCACAAATCAATGCCATAGGAGGAAGGATGGTATCTGGGTTAGTGTAATAGAGACAGCTAAGTATCCATCAAAATCCATCTTGCTTTGAGCACCTTGCCAAGCTCTGTTACGTAGTCTCTCTCAAGGATGTGGGGCCATATGACTAAGTTCTCAACAATTAACTTGAGAAAGTGAGATCTGCTATTTCCATAGGCCCTGAACCTTGAGACAGTGTCCTTGCCTCCTCCTCCAGTTTCTTTTTCCTTCTTGAAAACTGGTTCCTATCAGAAGGATTTGTGTGTGTAAAACAGGAATCCACCCTCATCTCTGCCCATAGGCGTGGGACTTCTGCTTCTTCAGAGGCCTTAGAAAGGAAACACCCACTCTCTCTCTACTTCTCACAAGTTCTTCCAAATGGAAGGAGAGTGATTTCTCTGACTGGTGACTTGGACACCTGGTCCAGGCTGGCAGCTCTCATTCTGGGAACTGTCCTATCCTCAAAGTGCTCATTTTCTTTTTAGCCACTCCTGATTCTTGCTAATAAATATACCTGGGTGAGGGGTCAGGGTCAACCTTTCTTGGGAAGACCTCGAAGCCCATCTTTTTTGGCTTCTGCTTCCCTAGGAGACTTGATGTGTACAGCAAGGGCAGCCCTCTGAGTAAGTGCCCATATAAACCCCACTCCTCAGACACAGCTCTTTCCAGTAGCAAGCCTCCGATCCAGACTGAGAGGGGAAGAGAGTTGAAAGCTCCCTCTCTACTTGGAATAGAGAGCCAAACATAGTCTTTATTAAACCCACTGGATTTATTGTATTATGCTCTCTACTTGACTCCTAGGTTTATTTCTCCCTTTGGTTCAGAATCCTTAGAGAAAGAAGGATGTAACTATTGGCACCTTTATGCCTCAAATGCAAGGGCAACACCTCAAAATATTACAAAGCCCTATATTTATTCAATTACACTCCTTCTGCTTTGACGAATATGAATTTTGACTCATTAGGTCCATGGATACAATCATTCTGAAGGATTATTTGCCATGCTCTAGCTATAGTGTTAAAAATGTGGTCTAGCTGAGACATCTACAAGGGTGCCAATGATTCATACATCCCCTTACCCAGGTCGAGTACCAAGCTAGCCAGGGTCATTTCCCATCTCCCCTAAGTTAGGCCATGTGACTCATTTTCACCAGTGAAAATTGAACGGCTGTGAGGAGCATAGTTTCTGTGGCACAGAGTTTAAGGGATATGTTTTCCTCACCCTTTGTTTCTCCTTCCCGGGGCCTCAAGCACACTGGCGGGATAACCCTGGAGGCCATGTCCTGAATGTAGTGGAGCTCAGCGCTGCTAGAGATGAAGAAATCAGCCATATCCACCTAAAACCTGAGTAAGAGATAAGCTCTTGTTGTATTTGAGCCATTATACTGCTTTGGTCTGCTTCTTACAGCAAAGAACCCACCTAATAATAGAAGTGTGCAGTACTGTAGCTGTAATTCTACTTACAGGCATTGGAACCAGGAAATAATTATAGATATTCAAAAAAATTCATGCCCAAGGATGTTATTAGATAGCATTATGTATGATAGTGAAGCCACTTGGAAACAACATAAAGGTCAAACAAAAGATGCTCCAGTAAGTAAACATATTTATGATAGAATATTTTTAAATATTTAAAATAAATTTTAATTTAAAATAAAGGGATATAATAATTTTTTTAAACAGCTAATTAACACTTACAAAGTAGTTGCCACATTCCAGGCACTGTTCTAACCACTTCCATCATTACAACAACCCCGTCATCTGCATTTTATGGATAAGGAAACTAAGGCAGAGGGGTGAAACAGCTTACCTAAGGTCACACAGCCAACAAATGGTGGCACCAGGAAATGCACACATGATATGTGAAAATATCTGTTAGATATGAAGATTAAGAAGCAGAGAGCAGAAGAGGTATGTATTCTCAGTTCTATTCTTTTGTTGAGGGGGTTGGCTCAACTGGGAGACATTCATGCATTCATTCATCCAAACATTCAAAATTATTTATTGAGTGTTTAATACCTGTGAGGCACTGCTCTTGAGCAGTAAACAAGACCAAGGCCGACCTCATAAACCTTCCCTTCAAGTAAGAGAGACCCAAGAAACAAATGTTGGTTACCATAGAGGAGTGAGGGGGAGATGGGTGCAATAGGTGAAGGGGATGAAGAGGTACAAACTTCAAATTAGAAAATAAATTAGTCACAGGAATGGAAGTACAGCATAGGGATTTTAACCAATAATATTGTAATGTCTTGGTATGGTAGCAGGGGGTAATTACAATGACTGTGGTGAGCATTTAGTAATGTATATAATTATCAAGTCACTATGTTATACATCTGAAACCAATATAATATTGTATACCAACTATATTCTAAGAAAAAGAAAGAAACAAATGCATAATTCAATGTCGGCTTGAGAAGTGCTACACGGTAAAGCCTAAGGTAAAGGAAAGGGATAGAACTGATGGGGGGCAGGGCACCCCTTTAGGAAGGATCCTCAGAGAAGGCCTCTCTACCAAGACAGAGATGAGGGCGCAGGTCCTGCAGAGCTCTGGGGAGGCACTCTGTTCTAGGCAGGGGAAAGTGCATAACCCACAAGGCAGGAACAAACTTAGAGTGTTTGTAGATCAGCAGGAAGGCCAAGGTGGCTATACCGGAAAACACGGAGAGGGAGGAGGGAGGGGCTGGCAGGCCCAGTTTGCACAGCGCCTTCCTGGGAAGGATTTTGGAGCTGTTTTGTGAGAGTTAGTGTGATAGGTTGAGTTCCCTGGGACAGACTCCATGGTGGAAATGTGTGGGCAGGAAGTGTGAGACCCTAGAGTTAGCGTAAGAGAAGCCATTTTAACAAATCTGACTGTGTGAACCTAAATGAAGGACAGAACAGGTCTGACTCTGTTTTTTGTGCCTAATCTCCACCTGAGGCCTGAGCCAAGCCTGGCTCTGGAAGAAACCTTGAAAAGTTTCCTAACCACAGGAACTGATATTAGGAGGTCTTATCTCAAGGCCGGCCATCTGTGCCCGATGCTCCCAGGCGTACGAGATGTACGTGTCTTGAGAACATGGACAAATGGCCACCGGGGCCTACCCCAGAGAGTTCCCCTAGCAACGCTCCTGCTACATCATTATGGTCAGGCCAGCCGAACTTAACCAATAACAATTGTTTAACTTCCAAATTCCCCAATCAGCTTATGCCAAGTTAGAATCCCCTCTTCCTGAACCTGTAATGCATAAAAACCTTGCCTACCCTGAGCTCAGGGCTCACATTCCTGACCCGCTGCGTCGGTGAAGGGTGTGAGTCCAAACTCGAGCTTGAAATAAATGACCCTTCTGTGTTTGCATCGGAATCGGCTCCTTGGGGGTCTCTCGGGGACTCGCGACTTGGGCACAACAGAAGTTTCTGGAAAGGGGTCTCAGGTGTGTGTATCTATAGAAAAATGAATGACAAGATTTGGCAGAGGGAAGAGTTGAACTGTGATGCAGCCTACTCTGCCAGGAGCTCTGAAGCGAGAATGGCCCCACAATGCCGGCTTTATGCTCCTGCGCCCGTCCCAGTGGGTGCAGGCTGCCGCGAGGGTGGCCTCGATGAGGCAACTCTCTTCAGCAGAGTGATTCCTAAAGAAAGGCACAGCCGAGGGGTGTCAGCTGCCAGGCGTCCCAGCATTTGGGGAAATCAGTGCTTCAGTCCTGGGAAGGGTATGTGGGTAGCTCATCAGAGCATCCACTGTGGGAAACCATTGGACAATTCTGAGCAAGGGAGTAACATAATTGGAATCACGCTTTTAAGGATCACTGTGGCTGCTGGGTGGAGAAATGACTGTGGAAGTAAGAGCGGAAGCAGGGAAACCAGTTAAAAGGTGAGTACACCATTTGGGCTTCTGGCCTTGCTCCGTCTAGAAAATAAGCCAGGAAGCAGCGTGGAGCCTGGTAGGTATCCAGAGCAATTTCTTGGTTAGTCATATCAAAGAATCAGCATCCATTGAAGAATTCCATTTATTGTTTTAGCACGAGCAAACACATCTGTAGGAAGTTTCATGGTTCCCAGAAGGCACCACCCGTTCCAGTTCAGGGAGAGCCAATGCCGTGGTTGCTTTCTACAGTTAGAATAATAAACCAAAAAGGACTTGAACCATAAGGTGACTTTATCCCATTAAGAAAGTTTGGAAACAGGGTGGCTATTAATTGAAATTGACAAAAGAGACAAAGCAGGAAATGACACTTGTCCTACCCCATTGGAGGAGACATCTTTTGTCCAGGCTACTGAAAACTTTACTGCAATAAGCACAATCGGTATATATGAAAAATTCCAGAATGAAAATTCAACACTAAGTCTCCTGATATGTGACCTTATCAAACCATAGATGTAATTAGTAAATATTTTGCCAATTTGGATTTTAAAATGTCTCCAATCAAGAAAGCAGTTTTGAAACTTTTCTGTCCACGTGAACCACTTATTTAAGATGCAAGTCCCAAGACATCAGCCCTAAACCCTTAATACAGGTCTGTTGTGGCTCAAATACCCTGGATGATTCTGAGGGAACTCCATGAACATCTTGGGAAATGGCATCTAGGAGAACATTCACCACAAGAAGGCAACCTGCATTCTAATGTGGTCAACCGGTTATGTTGTAAGTAGAGCAAGGACATGCAAATAAGAATGGGTCTATGGTCACTGTCACCCTAAATCGCCTCTGCCCCAAACAGTTGTATCTCATCCTTCAATAGGCCTGAGTTTAAAATAGTCCTCAGTCACAGAGTCCTGCAAACACAAGTTCAGAATGTTAGTGCCAGAAAGTAACTCAGCTGAAAGTAATTAGCCAAAGGAAATGCCTCAGACGAAATCACAGGAAGACAGGTAACCATTTGTACTTATCGCCACAGCTGCTACATTGCATAAGAAAGTTTGGGTTTCACACCCAAAGTGAAAGAATAACTTAAAAGTCCCATAAATAATACACTGAAGAGAGAAAAGTCATTCAGATGCAGTAAGTACCTAGAGAGGCCTGCTCAGATAAAAGGCTCTGTGCAGTGTTTATCTTGCTGGCCAGAGAACAAGGCAGGCAGTGAGGCAGAGCTGTAATTGACCCAAAAGCATATATAAGAAATGAACCAAGGAGAGGGAGGGTATAAAGGCCTCATACCAAAAAGAGGGCTGGAAGGTAAAACCCAGCAAATCTGCAATTCAAGTGAAACAAAAACATATCAATGTATGTGATTCAATATACTGATGCACTGGGTTTGTTTGCAAGTCAACCTTGTGTATTTGACAAGATACAAAAATAAATATGAGGTTAAAGTTTTGGCATTCTGTCTCTTAGACACACGAAAGGAGACAATTGACCAGAACAGCTGGGTACAAGCTTTATTGGAACCCCTAGAAAGCCAATACATTCCACTGCTAAGCCTGGAAGCTGAAACCTACAATAAATACTGAATTTGTAATCCAAAATTCTTATTAATTCTGGTCAATGTAATGTCTAGCCTTCTTGTAGGACCATAGAATTAGTGTTAGAACATCCATTTGATGCTTACTATGTGAACAGACATTTGAAACTGCCTTCTGACCAATGCTCCGTTATCAAACATAAAAAGAGATTGTTATTTGATAAAAGGCCTGATACAGAAAATTATATTTAGTATAAAAGTCGATTCTTAATTATCTACAAGAATGAAAAAAATCAGAGCAAAAATAGTTAATACTTGACTTTGAAATTTTAATATTTTATGGATTTCTCTTATCAACTGTTTTCTCTTAGAAAAATACTGCATTTAAGATTTTTTTTTTCTCTTTTGTCCTGAGCACACTCACAATGAATAGGAATTGGCCCAGAGAAGAAGGGGTCAGGGTTGCCAGGCAGATGCATCTAGGGAGGTCACTCAATGAGCACGAGGTGAAACCTCAACCTGGACAGGAGAGGGTTCTTGAGTCTGAATGGTCACTGTCACCCTAAATCGCCTCTGCCCCAAACAGTTGTATCTCACCCTTCAATAGGCCTGAGTTTAAAATAGTCCTCAGGGTATTTGAGCCGCAAATTCTCAAGCAGATCTGATAAGTATAGGTAAGAAAGGAATTCATTAAAGTGCAAGTAGCAGGGAATGGCAGTTGCTTTGCAGGTGGCTGAGAACAGGAACGCACAGAGAGAAAGAGGGAAAGTTCGCTAAACTCCCTTCTCAGCACAGGGCAGATTCCCTTGCCAACTCCTAAAGCCAGAGTCACTGTGTCCACTTGGATCTGCAAGGTGTGGGAGCTAGCCCCTACCACTCCAGAATATGGGGGAGCTGTGGAGCCCAGGATTCAGTGAGATTATGTTCTGAGAACTTTCCAAAGAAAGGAGAGTTTCAGGCAGGCTACCTACTAAAGAGCAGATCACACAGCTGCAGTTCCTTCTGGGTCACCCAGGTGGCAGGACCTTGCAGGACCAAATCTGAGCTCTCAACAGCCCCTCCCTACTTATCAGGAGTAAAGCAGAGACTAAGTGAAGACTTGGAAATAGCATGAAATAGTAAAGAAACAAAGGCTCTTACCACTGGAAAAGTGCAGAGAGACAAAACAGAATTAAGTTGAGCAGCGAGAAAGCTTAATTTAAAGGTATACACTAAAGGAAAGGAAATTGCAAGCATCCTCAGAGAGGAAGTATGCTAAAAACGCTGGGGGTTCCATCTTTTAATAATTTTGGGGAATGTGACAAAGGACCAGGGCATATAGATTGGTAAGGTGGTCTCAAAATGCTTATCTCTGGTGAGAGACATTTTATGTCTCTTCTCCTCTATTATCAGTCCTCCAGGTAATTCTGCAAAATTAACTTAACACAAGAAATTGGTCGGTTCCTCTCCAGGATAGCAGCTTCCCTCTGGGAACATATTAATCAAGACCGCCCACCCTGCCCCCAAAGTGGGTTGAGGTAATATCTGTTTACCAAAGAATATGTTAAGAATCTTACCTCCTAACTTCCTGGTTTTTAAAATAGAATCTTAGCCTTAAGATGGAATCCTTCCTGTTCTTACTACACTGTTTATATCTCAGCTTGTTGGAAAATTAATCATGATGCTTGTCCCATGTTTCTGCCCTATCTCATCAGGATAAATTCTGTTGAGATTTGAAGCTTACCCTTGTTAATCTGGAATCAGAATATGAAAGGTATAGAACTTGTACTTCCATCTTTGATAGAGTAAGTAGGAGATTTGCCCTCCGAGCAAAAACTATAAAACTAGACAAAATATAAGAGGCAATTGCTTTCAGTAATTGAAAAATAGGTGGCACAGAACTTTTATCCTTGAGAGAAGGAAACACATAAATTAACGTCCAAGATAGCCCAATTTTCTGCCTGGAGACAAATTCTTTCTGTGGCAAGGTCGGGGAGCCTAAGCAAAGCAGCAGTCTCAGTGAGCTGAGATGGTCTGAGCAGAGTTATAGACTGCTGAGGCAGCTGGAATTTACAGAACAGAATGTTAAAGAAGGGGGAGAAGCATAAAGACTCACTGCATAAACCTTGGTTCCTTGGCCAAAGGTGGTGCTATGCATCTGCAGGGTGTATCGGTAAGGAAAGACTCTAAAAGCTTGCAAAGACCATATGCCTCAGATAGGCTGAGATCTGTCAGGTGATACCAAACGTTACAGAATGTTCAGAGACATTGGAGTTCCAGTCCAATCAGAGTAGAGTTTACTCACTAACCAGCCACACCCTTGAGTAGAAGCCATACTCCAGGATTAAATTCAAAACAAAATAGATTCTCCCAATAAGAATATACTAGTAGTATAAACAGCCCCATTAATTTAACTGGCTCCAAAACAAAATTCAATGCCCTTTCAAGAAAGATTATATAATTCGGACTCCATACAACACACTGTCCACACTGTATAATATACAGCAAAAAATTACAATAGTAAAATAATATAAAATACAATAGACATATAGGTAAGCAAGATAGCATGATTCATAATCAAGGAAAAGAATTTAATAGAAATAGATCCGGTTATGATCCAGATGTAATTATAATTATGATCAATACTTAAAAGAAAATATGGTCATAATGAATACACAGATGGTGAAAATTAGCTTAGAAATGGAGACTACAAAATAATGGAAATTATTAAATTGAAAAATACAGTATCTGAAATTTAAACAGGGTTTAAATCTGAGTTTAACAGCAGATCGTAAATGCAGAAATAAATGCTTAAATTTAAAGATAGATCAATAGAACTTTTACAATATGAAGATCAGAGATAAGCAAATTGGAAAAAAGAAACAAGTAAATATAGACCCATAACCTATGAGTAACATCAAGTAGTCTAAATGTAATTGGTGTTCCAGAAGAGAGGAAAGGAAAAAATGGGGCAGAAAAATATTTGAAGAAATAAAAGTCAAAATTTTCCTGTATTTGGTTAAAAAAACCCATAAACTTATAGATACAAGAAGCTAAGGATATCCAAGCAGGATGAAGATAAAGAGCAACATACCTAGGCGCATCATAGTCAAAGTACTGAACATAAAAGACAGAAAACTTAAAACTATTCTTGATCTGGTTGATGGTTATATAAATATACACAGATAAAAACTCACCAAGCCACACACTAAGATTTCTGCACTTTATTGTACGCACCCCGATTAAAAATAAATGAATAAACAAAATGTAGCCTGATGATAGATGTTTTTCAGAAATAAAAAGGGTCAAAATATTGAAAAAAGTATTCAGAAGAAAAGATGGTTTTCATAATGAGAATGTACACAGACTTGTCTTAAAAGGTTATGAAAATCAGAAGGCAATAAAATTACAGCTTTTAAGTGTTTGAAAAAAAACTGGTACTCTAGAACTCAATGTTCAGTGACAATATCCCTCAGAAATGCAGACAAATAAAAACATTTTCAGAAGGAAGATAGCTGAAAGAATTAATCACTAGCAGACCTGCACTGCAAGAATAAAATTCCTACCAAAATGAAATTATGATCTTCACATTAAAGAAGAAAAAGGAGAACCCTGGAAATGGAAAATATGTGGGTAAACATAAACTAATTTTCATTTCTTTCAATTTCTCAAAAATATAATTGATTAAATAATAATCACAACATAGTGAGACATATAACATATGTAAAAGTATAATGTACAACAAAAATAGCAAAAGGAACACAATGAGTAAAAATGAAAGTATTATGTACTGTTATATACTCACATTATATGTGACTTGATATAATACACAGTTAGTAGGTAACAAATAAATGATGCTTATTACAAACCTTAGAACAACCACTTCAAAAAAAAATAGAGGTGACATGATATATTTAATGCAATGAAACAGAAGAGCCTGAAACCTAGAATATTCTACACAGCAATATTATCATTTAAATTTGAAGGAGGCATTAAACAATTTTCAGATAAGTAAAAGTTGAGGGCATATACCTTCCACGAACCATCTCTACAGTATATTATGGAGGGATTGTTAAGGATGGAAGTGCTCCTAAGGCTAAATAGCTGTCACCAGAGAAAATAAAACCACAGTAAAGGAAGTAGACCAATTAATTACTAAACAAATGCAAAATTAAATCAGCTACCCACAAAGTCAGTCAAGGGATACACAGAGAGTACAGAATATGACACCTAACGTATAAATAGTGGAAGAGGAAGAAAAATAAAGAAAAAAAACAGAATCTCTATATTGTGTTTATAATAGCACAATAAGCGAGTTAAGTTAGCCTTTTGGACAGTAAAGAAACTGCCCTTGAACCTTTGATAACCACAAATGCAAAGCCCGCAATGGCAATAAGTACATATCTATTGAAAATCACTCTAAATGTAAATGGTCTGAATGCACCAATCAAATGACATAGAGTTACAGAATTGATAAAAAAGCAAGACCCTTCTATATGCTTTCTACAAGAGACTTACCTCAAACCAAAAGACATGCACAGACTAAAAGTGAAGGGATAGAAAAAGATATTTCATGAAAACAGTAGGGAGAAAAAAGCAGGAGTTGCAGTACTTGTATCAGACAAAATAGACTTCAAAACAAAGAAAGTCACAAGAGATAAAGAAGGACATTATATAATGAAAAAAAGGTCAGTCCAACAAGAGGCTATAACTATTACAAGTATCTATGGACCCAATAAAGGAGCACCCAAATATGAGTAACAAATACTAACAGAATTA
Source organism: Smutsia gigantea (assembly GCA_032199065.1). Taxonomy (NCBI): domain Eukaryota; kingdom Metazoa; phylum Chordata; class Mammalia; order Pholidota; family Manidae; genus Smutsia; species Smutsia gigantea. The sequence goes on from JAVSCE010000666.1 coordinate 29,366, forward strand.
AAGGGGAAATAGAATGCAATGCATTCATTTTAGGAAGTTTCAACACACCACTCACTCCAAAAGGCAGATCAACCAGTCAGAAAATAAGTGAAGAGACAGAGGCACTGAACAACACATTAGAACAGATGGACCTAACAGACATCTACAGAACTCTACACCCAAAAGCAACAGGATACACATTCTTCTCAAGTGCACATGGAACATTTTCAAGAATAGATCATATACCAGGCCACAAAAAGAGCCTAAGTAAATTCAAAAAGATTGAAATTGTACCAACCAACTTCTCAGATCACAAAGGTAGGAAACTAGAAATAAATTATGCAAAGAAAACAAAAAGGCCCACAAACACATGGAGACTTAACATACTCCTAAATAATCAATGGATCAATAACCAAATAAAAATAGACATCAAGCAATATATGGAAACAAATGAAAACAATAGCTGAACAGCTTCTGTGGAAAGCAGTTAAAGTAGTTCTAAAATGAAAGTATATAGCAATTCAGGACTATCTCAAGAAAGAAAAACAATCCCAATTGAATGGTCTACACTCACAATTAATGAAACTAAAAAAAAAAGAACAAATGAGGCCCAAAGGCAGTGGAAAGGGGGACATAATAAAGATCAGAGAAGAAAGAAATAAAATTGAAAGGAATAAAACAATAGAAAGAATTAATGAAACCAAGAGCTGGTTCTTTGAGAATATCAACAAAATAGATAAACTCCTAACCAGAATTATCAAGAAAGAGAGGCAACACACATAAACATAATCAGAAATGAGAAAGGAAAAATCACTACTGGCACCACAGAAATACAAAGAATTATTAGAGAATACTATAAAAATTATATGCTAACAAACTGGATAATCTAGAAGAAATGGACAACTTTCTAGAAAAATACAACATCCAAACTGACCCAGTAAGAAACAGAAAATCTGAACAGACCCATTACCAGCAATGAAATTTAATTGGTAATCAAAGAATTACCCAAGGGAGAGATTCAAGATGGCGGCATGAGAGGTGACACAGAGAACTCCTCCCAAAACCACAAATAGTATAAAAGTACAGTTAATTAATACAACTAACCCTAAAACAGCAACAAGAAAGAAGGCTGACCCAGACTGAATACAGACCTCATAAACAGAGCAGACCTCACGAAACAGGGTAACGTAGGAAAGCCTTAATCCTGCGGGACCCAAGCTCTTCCCCCACCCCAGCTCACCAGCAGGAGGAAGAGAAACGGAGTGGGGGAAAGGGTGGAAGCCTGGGACTGCTGGACACCTAGGCCTAGAGATCTGCTTTGTGAGCGGAAGCCTGTATTGTGTGGTGCTCTGGTTGTTGGGGAGCTTGGAAGGGTCGAGTGCTTGGGAGACTGACATTCCAGCCGTTTGTGGAAGAGGGGATCCACATCCGGTCACTCTGTGTCACAGGAGGGATGGGTCGTCTCAGAGGCTTCCTAGCAGCTAGAGGGCTGCTGAAGGAGCGGGATTTGCATGGAGCTTCTTGCACGGGAGAAAGGAGAGCTGGACAAGGTTGTCTGGGCGCGCTCTGCCCAGCTGGTTGGGAACTTTGAGGAGCTTCAGGTGCTCCATCCCCCTGGGTGCCTACTCAGCTCCGAGGCCCCCCACTGTGACACGCAGCCTGCTGCACTTTCCTTCTAACCTGCTGGTACCGGTTTGCAAACTGGTAGTCCCTGTGCTGGCATCACGCCAGCCAGAGGGAGGCCCCTCCTACAACAGCTAGAGGCTTACACGTGTGTGCCTGGCCCACTGCCTCTGACACTGGAGATAGGCACCACAGACAGGAATCAGTAAACAGATCTTTCCTCCCCCCAGGCACCAGCTCCGCTCCCCTATGACCCACAACCTCACTCTAGGGGCTGAGCAGCTCCAGAAACTGGAGTTTCTGCACACCAGTGGGCACTACACAGAAATATGAAACGTCAAAAGAACATGGTTCTGACCAAAATCTCACAAACGCCAGAAAAAGGGCCAACTGAAACTGAATTCACCAATCTTCCTGAAAGAGAGTTCAAAATAAAAATTATAAACATGCTTATGGAGGTACAGAAATATATTCAAGAATTCAGGAATGAATTTAAGTTGGAGACTCAATCGTTAAGAAATTCCGTATCTGAAATGAAACATACAATAGAGGGATTTAAAAGCAGATTAGATGTAGGAGAAGAGGCAGTAAATGTAATAGAAATTAGAGAAGAGGACTACAAAGAAACTGAGGCACAGAGAAAAAAGAATCTCCAAGAATGAAAGAATATTGAGAGAACTGTGTCACTAATCCAAAAGGAACAATATTCACATTATCGGGGTACCAGAAGAAGAAGAGAGAGAAAAATGATAGAAAGTGTCACTGAGGAGGTAATTGCTAAAACTTCCCCAATCTGGGGAAGGAGATAGTCTCTCAAGCCATGGAGGTGCACAGATCTCCCAACACAAGGGACCCAAGGAAGACAACATCAAAACATATAATAATTAAAATGGCAAAGATCAAGGGTAAAGAGAGACTTTTAAAAGCAGCTAGAGAGAGAAAAAACATCACATACAAAGGAAAGTCCATCAGGCTATCATCAGATTTCTCAGCAGAAACCTTACAGGCCAGAAGGGAGTGGCATGATGTATTTAATGCAATGAAGCAGAAGGGCCTCGAACCAAGAATACACTACCTGGCAAGGTTATCATTTAAAGTTGAAGGAGGGATTAAACAATTTTCAGATAAGCAAAAGCTGAGAGAATTTACCTCCCACAAACCACCTCTGCAGTGCATTTTGGAAGGACTCCTATAGATGGAAGTATTCCTAAGGCTAAATAGATGTTACCCAAGGGATAATGAACCTTTAGGTTGTGTTAGTAATAGCATATGAAGTGAGTTAAAGTAGACTGTTAGATAGGAAGGGAATTACCCTTGAACCTTTCATAACCCGGAATCTAACGCCTGCAATGGCAATAAGTACATACCTATTGATAATGACCCTAAATGTATATGGTTTGAATGCACCAATCATAGGACATGCAGTTACTGAATGTATAAAAAAACAAGACCCATTTATATGCTGCCTACAAGAGACTCACGTCAAACCCAAAGACTGTACAAAGACAGAAACTAAAGGGATGGAAAAAGATATTTCATGCAACTAATAGTGAGAAAAAAGCAGGAGTTGCAGTGCTTGTATCAGACAAAATAGACTTCAAAACAAAGAAAGTCACAAGAGACAAAGACATGACATAATGATAAAAGGGTTAGTCCAACAAGAGGATATAACTATTATAAATATCTATGCACCCAACACAGGATATTATAAATATCTATGCACCCAACACAGGATCACCTACATATGTGAAACAAATACTAACAGAATTAAAGGGGGAAATAGAATGCAATGCATTCATTTTAGGAAACTTCAACGCACCACTCACTCCAAAGGACAGATCAACCAGACAGAAAATAAGTGAAGAGACAGAGGCACTGAACAACATATTAGAACAGATGGACATAACGGATATCTACAGAACACTCCATCTGAAAGCAGTAGGATACACATTCTCTTCAAGTGCACATGGAACATTTTCAAGAATAGATCATATACTAGGCCACAAAAAGAACCTCAGTAAACTCAAAAAGATTGAAATTGTACCAACTAGCTTCTCAGATCACAAAAGTATGAAACTAGAAATAAATTATACAAAGAAAACAAAAAAGCCCACAAACACATGGAGGCTTAATAACATGCTCCCAAATAATCAACAGATCAATGACCAAATAGTGAGATATCACCTCACACCAGTAAGGATGGCCAACATCCCAAAGACAAACAACAGCAAATGTTGACGAGGATGTGGAGAAAAGGGAACCCTCCTACACTGCTGGTGGGAATGTAAATTAGTACAACCATTGTGGAAAGCAGTATGGAGGTTCCTCAAAAAACTCAAAATAGAAATACCATTTGACCCAGGAATTCCACTCCTAGGAATTTACCCTAAGAATGCAGCAGCCCAGTTTGAAAAAGACAGATGCACCCCTATGTTTATTGCAGCACTATTTACAATAGCCAAGAAATGGAAGCAACCTAAGTGTCCATCAGTAGATGAATGGATAAAGAAGACGTGGTACATATACACAATGGAATATTATTCAGCCATAAGAAGAAAACAAATCCTACCATTTGCAACAACATGGATGGAGCTAGAGGGTATTGTGCTCAGTGAAATAAGCCAGGCAGAGAAAGACAAGTATCAAATGATTTCACTCATCTGTGGAGTATAAGAACAAAGAAAAACTGAAGGAACAAAACAGCAGCAGACTCACAGAACCCAAGAATGGACTAACAGTTACCAAAGTGAAAGGACTAGGGAGGATTGGTGGGAAGGGTGGGATAAGGGGGGGAAAGGGGCATTATGATCTGCACACATAATGTAGTGGAGGGGGGACACAGGAAAGGCAGTATTTACAGAAAAGACACATAATGATTCTATAGCATCTTACTACACTGATGGACAGTGACTGTAATGGGGTATGTGGGGGATACTTGATAATAGAGGGTCTAGTAACCATAATGTTGTTCAAGTGATTGTGCATTAATGATACCATAATAAAAAATGCAAAAAAAATAGAAATAAATAAAAATAAATAAATAAAATTACCCAAGAACAAAACCCCCAGACCAGATGGCTTCACCACTGAATTTTATCAGACATTTAGAGATGACCTAATACCCACCCTTCTTAAAGTTTTCCAAAACATAGAAGAGGATAGATACTTCCAAATTTGTTATATAAAGCCAGCGTTACTCTAATACCAAAATGAGGCAAAGACACCAAAAAAAGAAAATTGCAGACCAATATCCCTGATGAACATAGATGCAAAAATACTCAACAAAATATTAACAAACCTAATTCAAAACTACATCAAACAGATCATACATTATGATTAAGTGGGATTTATCCTAGGGATGCAAGGATGGTACAATATTGGAAAATCCATCAATATCATACACCATATCAACAAAAAGAAGGATAAAATCACGTGATCATCTCCATAGCTGCTGATGAAGCATTTGACAAAATTCAACATCCATTCATCATAAAAACTCTCAACAAAATGGGTATAGATGGCAAGTACCTCAACATAATAAAGGCCATATATAACAAACCCACAGCCAACACCATAATGGCAAAAAGTTGAAAGCTTTTCCTCTAAGATTGGGAACAAGACAAGGATGCCCAGTTTCCCCACTTTTATCCAACATATTACAGGAGGTCCTAGCCATGACAATCAGAACACACAAAGAAATAAAAGGCATCCATATCGGTAAGGAACAAGTTAAACCGTCACTGTTTGCAGATGACATGTTTTTGTACATAAAAAACCCTAAAGAATACACTCCAAAACTACTAGAACTTATAACAACTCAACGAAGTTGCAGGATACAAAATTTATACACAGAAATCTGTTGCATTCCTATATTCTACTGTAACTAGCAGAAATAGAAATCAGGAAATCAATTCCATTTACAATTTCATCAAAAAGAATAAAAGACTTAGAAATAAACCTAACCAAGGAGGTGAAAGACCTATATCATGAAAACTACAAGGCAATCTAGAGAGAAATTAAAGAAGATACCAATAAATGGAAACACATCCTATGCTCATAGATAGGAAGAATTAATATTTTCAAAATGGCCATACTGCCTGAAGCAATCTACAAATCCCTATCAAAATACCAACAGCATTCTTCAATGAATTGGAACAAATAGTTCTAGAATTTATATGGAACCACAAAAGACCCTGAATTGCCAATGCAATCCTGAGAAGAAAGAATAAAGCTGGGGGGATTATGCTCCCCAACTTCAAGCTCTACTGCAAAGCAAGTAATCAAGACAATTTGGTACTGGCACAAGAACAGACCCATAGATCAATGGAATAGAATAGAGAGTCCAGATATAAACCTACACATATATATCCAATTAATATACAAGAAAGGAGCCATGGATATACAAGGGAGAAATGACGGTGTCTTCAACAACTGGTGTTGGCAAAACTGGACAGCTACATGCAAGAGAATGAAACTGGATTATTGTCTAACTCTATACATAAAAGTAAACTCTAAATGGATCAAAGACTTGAATGTAAGTCATGAAACCATAAAATTCTTAGAAGAAAACATAGGCAAAAATCTCTTGAATATAAACATGAGCAACTTTTTCCTGAACATGACTCCTTGGGCAAGGGAAACAAATGCAAAATGAACAAATGGGACTACATCAAACTAAAAAGCTTCTGTACAGCAAAGAACACCATCAGCAGAACAAAAAGGCATCCTACAGTATGGGAGAATATATTTATAAATGACATATTTGATAAGGGGTTGACATCCAAAAAATATAAAGAACTCACTTGCCTCAACACCCAAACAGCAAATAACCTGATTAAAAAATGGGCAGAGGATGTGAACAGACACTTCTCCAAAGAAGATATTCAGATGCCAACAGACACATGAAAAGATGCTCCACATTGCTAATCATCAGAGAAATGCGAATAAAAATCACAATGAGATAGCACGCCACACCAGTAAGGATGGCCAGCATTGAAAAGACTAAGAACAACAAATGCTGGCGAAGATGCAGAGGAAGGGGAACCCTCCTACACTGTTGGTGGGAATGTAAATTAGTTCAACCACTGTGGAAAGCAATATGGAGGTTCCTCAAAAAACTAAAAATACAGATACCATTTAATCCAGGAATTCCACTCCTAGGAATTTACCTGAAAAAAACAAGTTCTCAGATTGAAAAAGACACATGCACCCCTATGTTTATCACAGCACTATTTACAATAGCCAAGGCATGGAAACAACCTCAGTGTTCATGAATACATGAGTGGATGAAGATTGGTACATATACGCAATGGAATATTATTCATCCATTAGAAGAAAAAAAATCATACCATTTGCTACAACATGGATGGGGGTAGAGGGTATTATGCTCAGTGAAATAAACCAGGCGGAGAAAGACAAATACCAAATGTTTTCACTCATCTGTGGAGTATAACAACGAAGCAAAAACTGAAAAGCAAAAGAGCAGCATACTCACAGAACCCAAGAATGGACTAACAGTTACTAAAGGGAAAGGGACTGGGGAGGGTGGGTGTAAGGGAGGGAGAAGGGGAACAAGGGGCATTATGATTGGCACACATAATGTAGCAGGGGGCACGGGAAAGCAGTATAGCACAGAGAAGAGAAGTAGTGACTCTATAGCATCTTACTACCTGATGGACAGTGACTGTAATGGGGTATGTGGCGGGGACTTGATAATAGAGGGGAATGTAGCAACCACAGTGTTGCTCATGTGAAACTTTCATCAGATTGTATATCAATGATACTTTAATAAAAAATTAAAGTTAAAAAACAGAGATATATAGCAAATATGCCAGTAGTAGAAGGAATAAACTACATTACTGCAAACAACCTAAGAGAAGGTGGGAATACAGAGAAAAATGCAAAGTACCGATGAGACAAACAGAAGACAAAAAAGCAAGAAGGATGTAAATCTCTACACATTAATAATTGAATTAAAGGAGTTTAACATTGCAGTAACAAGGCAGATTGTCAAATTATCTGGCACCTCAAAGAAGGAAGTTTACCCAGGCGGGAAAATAATATATATGCATTTATTGTTGCTATTTTTGTCATTGCTGCTGTTATGGAAGATGTCACTACTTGTGCTTAAATTTGATCTTAAATGTGCTGGAATGCTGACCTTCTCTTCAGGCCATTTTTCTTTTTGATCATTTCCAAAAGTGTGCTATGAGGTAGGTTTAGTCTTCTGATGTTATTGTCTGTGTGCTGGTCGGTATAATCATGGGACAGACACTACTAATCCAGCATTACTGATGAAGGGACTGAAACTTAAGAAAAATGTGCTTTGTACAGTCGCAATGCCAGTTCTTAAAGTAGGCACACCAATTTGTAAATACATATGGGCAGCACATTAATCACATTCTCCCAGTTTGAGATTTAGCATCATGCACGCACATTTCAAATGATCTATAAAGTTAGTAGACTGTCCTGCTCAATGCCTTAGTATATAAAACACATTCCTTTATCACTATTAATATGATTTTAAAGTTTGGAGGAGATCATTTGGACTGAAAATATTTTGTCATCATGGATTCAAAATATGAAAAAATTAATACTAATAATTGCCAACATGTATTAAGCATTTACCATATGCTAGGTCCTATGCTAAACACTCCACGTGTAATAGCTTACAGTTAGTATAAGGAAAAAAAACCCATTCCCATTTTACAGAGGAGTCTTAGATTAATTGACTTGCCCATGATCAGCTGGGGTGATCACAGGAAGTGAGCCTGAGTAGTTTGGAATACAGAATATCCAACATGAGAGCATATGCAGTTTATTTTCATTCTTATTTTTCCTCATATGCCTCTTCCCTCTTTGGAAAGAGCGCCTATGAATATGACCTGCCAAGATAAGCAGATTATGAAAGTGATCAGTTAGAAGGAAATCAGGCTAAAAATCTGACTAAGTACCCTGCATTATTCTAATGAGGCCTCTCTGCCAAACTTAGCCATAGGCAACCTCCAAAACACCTGGGGAAGAAATGGATCAGCGACACAGAAGTATAATTTTTTGTGCAACCGAATATCCGTCTTGGCAACTCGATCTCTAATATGAGATCTGTGCATCAGAGAAATGAATTCACAATGACAGAAGTGTTTTCTGTCACTTGCATACTAGCCAAGAGTCTATCAACCCTGTTGCCAAATGGGATGCCTCTGATGATGTCATCAGCAAAGTCACCCCTAAGTGACTGGGCACAGACAATTATTACACAAGCACTCTTGGCTGTCTGTGGACATGCTGAAGGCTGGCATATAGTAAACAGTCCTGGAGGCTGGAATTTCATGCTTATAAAATGGAAATAATACCACATTTGTCCTGTTGAGCAATCATTTTATTGCTGGAAGAATATAGTTTATCTCCAGCCAAATACAGAATATGCTCGGAAAAGACAAGAATTGCATTATAATTTTTGCTACTGATGAGACTTTGATGATTCTGTCTTGGGGATTCAAATTCATGATCACACAACTGTACTCTGAATTACTACAGGTACAAAATAATCACATTTCCTTCAGTTACATGATCACTGTGCAGGCAAGTGAAGCCTACATGCATGATGTAATTAATTTGTAAACGATTGTGACTCAAGTCTAAGAATGTTATTTGCTCATCATAGACAGTTTAAGGTCTCTAAGCAAAAATAATCACTTGCATTAGTATATCATTACACATATCAAAAGTTGGAGAAGTTTGCTAACATGGCAACAACTCAGTATTTCAGCAGAGTGGACTGTGAACTACTTTTAGGGAATGCTTGGCTGTGTAACAAATGCCAGCTCTGAAATTCACTTTAGGAAAGAAAAATAGTCTTTTGGAATCTATCTGCTTCCATTCTTCCAGCTCACTAACTTCTATTACTCAAGAGAATTCAGTGTCTACTTATTCTTGGAGAGATTAAGAGTCTAGAGCTAAACAGCTTAGTTTTTTTCCTTCCTATTATTCTCCAAGCCTGGCTTTCCTAAAAGCCGGGTGAAGTGTTGGTGATTACTTATTGAACTAGGCTGTGAGAAAATATTTAGGAAAAAAGAGTTAGTATAGCATTTAATACACAATTTATTTTTTCAATAGCTTCATTGGGGAATAACCTACATACCACAAAATTCACTCATTCTAAGTGTATAATTCAATGATTTTTAATAAATATGGAGAGTTGTGTAACCATCACCACAATCCAGTTCTAGAATACTTCTATCACGCCAAAAATTTATCCTGTTGTATAGTTAATCCTTCCTTCCTGTGTGTAGTTAATCCCTATTCCCCACACCAGTCCCATGCAGCCACTGATGTGTTTTCTTGATATATAAAGCTATCTTCTCCACAAAAATTTATAAAAATGGAGTCTATAATATGCAGTTTTTTGTGTCTATTGTCTTTTACTTGGTATAGTGTTTTTAAGGTTCATCCATGTTGCAGCATGCCTAAGTAATTCCTTTTTGTTGTTAAATCATATTCCACTGTATGACTATACTACATTTTGTGTACTAGTCACCAGTTGATAGACATTTGGCTTGTCTCCAGTTTGAGGCTATCATGAACAATGGTGCTATGAACATGGCTACAAGCCTTTATGTGAACATTAGTTTTCAATTCTGTTGGGTAGATGCCTAAAAGTGGAATTGCTGGGTTGTATGGTAAACTTACGTTTAATTTTTTGAGGAATATGCCAAACTGTTTTCCAATGCGGTTGTACAATTTCCATGCCCATCAACAATGTATGAAGGTTCTGTCTTTCCACATATTCAGCAATTTCCGGTATTGTCAGTCTTTTTTTATTATAGCCATTTGGTGGTGACATCGTATTATGGGTTAGACAAGCAATTTCTCTAATGACATGAGATTGAGCATCTTTTCATGTGTTTTTCCACCATCCATATATCTTTTATTGTAAGGTATCTGTTAACGTATTTTGCTTTTGCCCTCCTTTTTTTATTGGACTCTGTTATTGAAATGGTGAGAGTGAACATATTTGTCTTTGTATGTCCTGGACACAAACCCTGTATCTGATATACAATATGCAAATATTCTCTGTCAGTCTGTTACTTGTCTTTTCATCTTCTTCACTGGGGTCTTTTAAAGAAGAAAAGGTTTTACTGTTGGTAAAGTCTGTCGTATCCGTATTCTTATTTATGGTCTCTGATTTTGGTCTCTGAACTAAGCTACCTTTGCTTAACCCAAGGCCACAGAGATTTTCTCTTATATTTTCTCCTGGAAGTTTACAGTTTTAGGTCTTCCACTTAGGTCTAGGATCCATTTTACGTTAATTTTTGTGTATGATGTGAAATAAGAGTCTAAGTTCATTGTTTTTTGCATACGTATATCCAGTTGTTGCAGACCCATTTGTTGAAAATATTATTTTTTCCTTATTGAAATGTTTTTACAAATTTCTCAAAAATCAGTTGACCAGCACAAATTGACTATTGTGAATGAAATTGTTTTCATTTAATTTTTGGATTGTTGTCCGCTAGTATTTTAAAATAGATTTTGGTATATTGATTGTGTATCTTGTAATCTTACTAAACTTATTTATTAGGTCTAGAAATTTTTGTTGATTCCTTAGGCGTCTCTATACATAAGGTTAATGTCATCTGAAAATAAAAAGTTTTACTTCTTCCTTTCAAATCTACATGAAATTCCTTCCAACCTTCCTCTCTCCCTTTCCTCTCCTCCCCTTCACTCCCCTCTTCTCCCGCTTTCATTTTTTTCTTCTTTTTTCTCTTTCTCTTTATTTCTTTTTTTACTTCCTTTTCTTTCTTTCTTTTTCTTTTTCATCGTTCAATGTCCCAGAACATCCAATACAATGTTGAATAATCAAGGTGATAGTTGACATCCACATCTTGTTCCTAACTTTAAGAGAAAAACATTCAGTCTTTTATGATGAAATATGATATAATGTTAGCTATGGGTTTTTCATAGACCATTTATCAGGTTAACGAAGTTCTGGTCTTATCGTTTGTTGAACTCTTGGATATTTGTCACCATATTTGGGATATTCTGGGCATCATTTCTTCCCACATTTCTCTGCCTCTTTCTCCTTTCCCTCTGGGACACTCCCTTTATGCATATGTTGGTAAAAACTGATGTCCTGTAACTCTCTGAGGGTCTATTAACTTTTAAGTCTTTTCTATCTGTTCTTTAAATTAGATAAATTTGATGGATGTTTTCAAGTGATCACAAGATCAGTGATCCTTTCTCCTGACATCTTAATTTTACTGTTGAATCTATTTAGTGCATTTTTCATTTCAATTAGTGTCTTTTAGCTCTAGAATTTCCATTTGTTTCTTTTTTAAAGTTTCTGTTTTTTATGGATATTTTCTATTTATTGAGTCTTTGTCATCTTCTTTAATTCTTTAAATATGGTTTCCTTTAATTCTTTGAACACATTTATAATAGCTGCTTGGACATCTTGGTCTGCTAAATACAATATCTGGGCTTATTTAAAGGTCATTTACAATGCCAGCTTGCCTCCTTGTGTGGGTTGTACTTTCCTGTTTCTCTGTGTGACTCTGCATAATATTTTGTTGGATACTGAGCACTTCAGATAATATATTGCAGGAGGTCTGAATTCTGATTGTGTCTGTGTGAAGAGACTGTTGTTGCTGGGTTTGTTTTTCTTTTTTCTGGTTTGGTTTGATTTGGTTTTACTAATTTTTTCTGGACTTAATCTGCTATATCCCCCATGATGTCAGCTGCTAATGTCTCTGATTATTGTTTGCATTCTTATTTTTACTTTCTAGCCTGTTTTTCTAGGATGTCTGCACGTGCCTGTGTATCTGCACAGCACAGTAGTCAGGCAATGTTTCGTTAAAGGCTGTGGTTAAACATCTTACACCCATCAGCTGTCCGTTCTGTGCCAATGGATCTGTGTGCGGTTGGAAACACATTTGAAGTTTGGGCATTTTCAAATCCCCTGTCTTCTGCTTTCTGCCGGGGATTTTACACATCTTTCCTGAGCAAGCCTTCTCATCAGCGTGTGGGGAGCGTGAACTCTCTTAGGCCGCTCCTGCAGATGAACCGGGTCAGCCAAGTGAGGAGGGCTTACCTACCACCATGATGGCTCTTGGAGTTTTAAGGTCTCCCTGCTAATTTTCTAGAGAGTCTACCAGTCTGCTGCTCCTCCAACCAGGACTGCAACCTCCAGTCTGCTGTTCCTTTCCTTCCAAGGTTACTACTTACTGGCAATGCCACTGAGTACGGATTTTCTCCCCCGCCCTCTAAATCAGAGCAGACCCCAACAGTGGACTTGCTGGTTTTCATGGTCAAGTTCATCCCGGCAGAACAGTCACACTAACTGAGCTGGAGGTGAGGGTGGGAAGGCAGCCACCCTAGACAAGACTGCCACGAACTCTTACTGATCATACATAAAGTTCAGAAAGTTTTTGTCAGTAAATATGTCTCAATTTATTGTTTGCTTTTGGTCAATTTCCAAAGGAAGAAATGTTTTGACAATTTTGTCCAGTTCTGTAATTGTTTTTGTAGAAAGGATTCGCCAACTATTTCATTTGCACCTCCCATGCACAATTTATTTTTAATTCTCTACCTTATTATCTCCTCATTACACCTGCCTTCTCAACCCTCCTATTTCTCAGCTTTTGTTCCCTTAATGCTTTCTAGCCTCTCGGTTTCTATTTTCAGCATTTTACTGTATTTCTCACGAAAGGCAGGAATGGAGAGAAGAGTATCGTCTATGGATATTGTACTAGAATTACAGTCACGTAAAATACACATTAAGATAGAAATAGAATGCACAAAAAGTGTTAATAATGACCATAAAATGGTGTGTGATTTCTTCCTAATTTTATTAATATTATTGTATTATTAATGTTGCTAAACGACAGCTACTGGCATACTATCTTCCACCAAGAACTTGGAAATAAGGGGAATCAGCCGACCACTGAGGAATTAAATTTGTAATCAATGTATAGCGGGTCAAGCAAAGATATGTAAAGGCAGCGTAAATGAGAACATGGCTCCCAAGCCACTCTGTTTGATGGTAAATGAATGTATGTGTTAATATCTCCATAGAGCAGCTCATGAGAGGTGGGCCATGGACCTAGAAAATGAGGATCACAGAGGTCGTATTAGCAGTGTCCCGCCAAGCACTGCCTGGCAAGAGGGTGTCCTGTTACAAAGGCGTGATATGTTCAGTCTGAGTAACATGTCTGTCTTCCTTGAAGAGGCCAGTATATCCAGCGAACTTCTCTTCATGTCATTAGACAGCCTAATTCTTTAATTCATTCCCTTTCTGTTATGTAGTACACACCAGTCATCCTTCCAATCACAACTGGCTTCCCATATGACTTGCCTTTGAGAAGCGCATTAGCTTGGCACTGATAGAGATCTTTCTCCTTTTAAATTAGAATGTGGGCATCCTGGTGAAATGGAGCATTAGGACAGCATGGGATACATTTGAGTCTCTAGAGGACGTCTAAAATCAGGGAGAGGAGGCAGGCAGCTACGGCAGCAGTCGCGGCACGAAGAAAAAAGGACCTTAATGGGGGCAATTGCAGTAAAACAGAAAGAGAGACATAGAAATGATACTATGCAGAGAAAATTGGCAGGAGAATGTCTGGTGAGACCCAGAATGAGAAAGAGGTAGGAACCAAGTGTGACCCTGAGAGCTTAAGGGCAGGTTAATGAGAAAACCAGAGTCATGGAGACAAATCAAAGAGCCACGCAGGGAAGCCATCTGAGAATGAGGTGAATGATGAGCCCATTTGGACATGCCGAATCTGAGTGATGCTGAAACACATCCAGAGATCCAGTAGGAAGATGAAAGAGCAGAAGTGAAGTCTGGGAAATTAGATGGTAACAGAGAGTCAGGTTCTGGAGAGGAACCCAAGATTGGATCATGGGGCAGGGCCTTGATATTGGGTGGTCTCTGGGCAGTCTATCTGGAAGAGAGAAGGAAAGGAAAGAAGAGCAAGGGCTGGTGGAATGTGATGTAAGGAGTGTCCACATTGGATACGGGAGATGGATGGGGATATAGCAGGGCTGCAAGCCATGTGATACAGTGTTACCTGGTTTGCCTGATGTTAGGAGTCAACTATGTGCCTTATCAAAATTATAGATTCACTGTTCCAAGTCCACATGTATTGTATCAGAAATTTCCAAAGATGGACTCAGAAATTGACTTTGGAACAGATTCCTTTTTTGATTCTTGTGAGCACCAAACTTCTACAAAAAATATCTATCACTGAACCAGTCAAGTTTCTGAAAACCACTGAAGGAGCAATGAGTGAGCAGCTGGAAAGAGAAAGAAGAAGTGGGGAGTAGCTAAATGGGGCTTCAGGAGTAAGCACAAAAATTTTTTTTAATAGGGAAATAATTAAGGCAGAGGAGAAGGAGTTAAAAAGGAATTAGAAATGAAAATTCTGGAGGTGGTGTGGGTGTTGATTGGGAAAATAATGTGTCAGGCCGGGCTAGGAGATCTACAAGGCTGGGAACCAATCTGACTCAATCACACTGGTCCCCTGCTCGCCAGCAAATGTGTAGCATGCCAAAGGGTCTTTATAAATAATTGAGGCATAAATGATTTCAGGCATAGGATTCAACTACCAGTTAGAAGGGTTAACCTTAGAAACGAGGGTAGTGTTCTCTTACTCTCATGCTAGAGGAAAGGACAAAGGGATTTTATATATATAAAGGAATGTATATACATATATATATGTATAGGAAGGGATGTATATCTATACATGTATGTATATACACACACACAATATAGTTAATAGTTCTGTTCCTACAAAACAAAACTGATATTTAAGGGACACAAGTTTTTCAGTTAACTGAAAAGGAGGGTCATTCATGAAGAGGGACATGTAGGGAAAAGGTGATAATACAACTGTAGAGAAATGTATACACTTGCTTTCCTGTTAAATGTGGCTCCTCTCTCTTCGGCACTGTTTATATTTTTTAATGGTCTGATTAGTAACTATTTTACAAACAAAAACCTTGTCCAGGAAGTAAAGCATTTCAAATTCACAAATCAGAGATGAAGATATTCTAAATTCCGGTTCCCCCTGAAAGAGGAAAGGAGTAATATAGTAACTTGGCTGAAAGGAATAGTGTCCACTGAATCCTGTGGCAACAGAAGTAAATTCTGGTGGTGACTGGGAGAAAAATAATGGATGTTAGACCAGATTCTCCGCGTTTCCTTTTCTGACTGGAAGGAAATCCTAAGGGAAGTTCTCCTGGGTCTTGGCCAGTCGTAGGGTGAGCAGAGGGCCATACGGATGAGGCTGCTACCTCCCGGCTGGTTGGAGCTGGCACTCCATTCAAGATGCCATGCCCACAGGGGGCAGGCAGAAGCCCTGCGTCTGTTCGTGAGACTGAACAGTGGTACTGAGCACCGCAGGCTTCCAGGACACGGAGCTGAGACAGCCGGAGGGGGTCTACTGTGCAAGCTGCAGATGGAGCTCAGGGGCTGTGGCACCTCAAGGCGCACCCAAAAGTGGCCAGCAGCTCAGCCCCTAGGGTGATGCCCCAGCTGGACGACATTGCCGGTTGGCTGACCTGGGAGAGGATGGACAGGAAAAGTCATAGCACGTAAGGGAGTGCTTCAGAGAGTCAGCCTCCAGAGTAGACAGGCTGCCATTTGGTGCAGGCGACTTCTGCACCTCGGTGACATATCAGATTGGTTATGAATAGATAATGCATTTTATGTTAGCTCAGATGGCTACACTTTACCATCAAATCACTTTATTTATTTGTGATTGACCCCGTATCCCATTCATGAAGGGAGAAGCAAGTCTCTGTTGACTCGTCTTCCTAGGAAACAAAAACCTCAGGGATTCCTGAAAACTGAAGCAACTCAGGAGAAAAACAGGAAGATATATTTGGAAGATGTATTCCAAATACGCTCCTCATAAGCACTTTCAGATGATATTACCTTTTTAATTATATGGTGATTAAAGATCTGATAGGGGAGCGAATACCTGTTGCACCAGCAAACTGTAGTCAACCATTTTGCAAGAGTGTAAAACAAGGCATCTGGGCAAAAATGTGCTCAAATCAGTGCAAAGTTCCCCACTGGGGTTCTTTACAATTCAAAGAGTATACCATTTCAATCATCATTTTTATCCCAAGAGACAGTTTATTCTAATTAATTATCCCAAAACTCTCTGGAAATAATCTTCCAATTCATCCCAGAAATTTCCATTTTAGATGAGAGAAGATTCATTTATTCTACAAAAAAAAATAGCCAAACACTCTATTTAGTGTAATGGAGATTTAACCACACTATATATGCCAAAGCAGACATCATTCACCACTCAACCTAAATAATAATAATAATAATTTTGAAGGATGTAACAATAGAAATGTACTATTTCACATAGTGTAGTCCTGAAAGGTTTCATATAGGTTAAATTTCTGTTAGCCAAACAATGCTTAAAATCTTGAGAAAAAATGTAACTGAAAAAATGCTTTTGAATAAGAATAATTGTTCCCTAGTCTGTCTTTTATAAATCTGGAAGTTGTACAGAAAAAGGCAAAGGGCTGGGATGGAAGGAGCCCTGAGATGTGTGGGAACAGCCGGGTCAAGCAAACAGTTCCTCATGTGGACTGTGTTCTACATGGGCTGTGTGTGCGTGTGTGTGTGTGTGTGTGTGTCTGGCTGCAAACACACAGCATGTATATGATGGCCACTGTGAAGAAGACAGTGTATATTTAAGTCATGTGCCACTCAAGGTCATAAGGAGCTGAGCAGCTTATAATCCTCAGGGCTGGAACAGAGATTGAACATTTTGAATATTTCTGGAGGTTGACAATGGTTGTTATAGGCAGGCTTGATAGGTGCCTCACATCAAACATCATGCCAATGCCACCCATCAGAATCTGGCATGCTAAAATGTGAAAGCCAGAAGTCTAGCCCAACCCTAAAGTGTTTGACAGAAAACACTGCCATTGTGTCCAGCCTATTGTTAGGATGACTATCATTAATAAAAATTTTGGCCATATAAAATTCTTAGAACACAAAGGAAACAAAAGCTAACTTTCTGAGATAGAGGATGTTCAGAATTAAAATGAGGGCTTGAAAAATCACAAAGCATCTCTGAGCAACCCTAAGAAAAGGGTCTAAGTGAGAACGAGATCTGGGACGCAGACACCGGGGCCCTAAAGGTGGAGGAACAGTGTGGAGGCAGGCTCCGGGGCTGCTGCAGAGTTTTTGCCGAGGCAATGGAAGAGGCTTGACACAGCCTCAACCTCCCCCAGCAAGACTGGCGCTGGGCACTGGGGTTTCTGGACCTGCCCAGGGCCAACTCACACCCCAGAGCAAAAGGGAGTAACTCATCCTATTTGAGGGAGAATTCATGACAAGGAGATTTGGATTTTGAAATCTGTCCTGCCCACTAGCTCAAGGTGTCCTCCCTCCATTCACATCTCACTCCTTTTTAAAGTTATCTTTAGTGCCTATATTACTATCTGAAAATGTAGATTTGTTCTGTAGGTTTCTCACTCATGTCCCTGCAAGTGCTTTTTATTTGTTTTGAAATGGCTCATCTACACATTCATCACTTCAGGCTCTGTTTCTGGGGAGCTCCCTCTCCTAGTAAGTGGAGGGAAACCTTGTGTGGGTGGAGACTTAGGACATGTTCACCCCTGGGGTACCCAGCACACAATGTACTTGCCGCTCAACAAATATCTACAAGTGAATGAATTCTATCAGTGTTTGGGTGGGCTTCCCATAGGAGGATTCTATTTTCTATGCCTTCTTTAAAAAGTACCAAAGACTTTCTGTTTGTTTTGTTATTTTTTTCAAATAAAGGAAAAAGATCAAATAGAACTGGAACAAAAGCACTCTATTCTAGCAGAGTTAGAGGATGACATAATAGGAAGTGATCAATGGCCGTCTATTTTAATAGGACCTATTACACTGTTGACTTTATTTTGGAACAAAAGATACAGCAGTGTACAGACAAGTTTCAGGGTCGGAGAGGATGTTGGAAGTGATGTGACTGAGCAGAAGGTCTGAAGTTTTCTTGCATCTTGGGAGAAAATAGGGCTAAATTTTGAAATTTTATTCTACGAATAAAATATCCAAACTTCATTTTTTACATTTTTTTATTGAAGTAGCGTTGACATAATATTATATTAGCTTCAGGTATATAACACAGTGATTTGGTATGTATGTGCATTACAAAATGCTCATCACAGTAAGTGTAGTTGCCATCCGTCACCATATCAAATTATTACAATATCATTGACTTTATTCTCCAGGCAAACTTCTTAAGCCATTCCATGATTTCTATGGCAGAAAGCAGAGACTGGACGAGGCAAATGGAGGAAATATAACTCGATCACTGTGCAGAGCTCAAGGCCAGTGAGACCTGATGTCTGGGGACCTTCTCTACAGGATGGCCACACCCACCCACGTACAGCCTTCTCCTCCCAAACCAGCACTTAGGAAGAGAAGCCATTAAATGTATATCACACATATGCTGGCATGATATTTTCTTACAAGAGACTAATCAATCTTGTTATATTTTTATGTCCACATAATCACTGAAATTGGAAAATTAAACTTACAGTTTATTCTAGTGTTTTAAGGCTGCCTGCAAATTAAAGTCAACCGTCTTTTTAAAAATTACATGCACCATGGGTCCATTACAGATATTCTGGGTTTCATTTTTCCGGGGTGGGACTCTGTACAATGCGTAGTCAAGGCTGAGAACCACTGCTCTCCACTATTACAAATTCCATCTAGGACACAAAGACATTGTTCTGCCTCTGCTTCTCAAACATCACTAATAACAGTAAACTTACATGTCACATTGACCCTATTTTTCAGACAACTCTTATCATTAGAAAGTTCTGTCTTCCATGCAGCTGAAACTTCCCTTTCAAGTAACTGAAACTTATATCATCGGTGCTAGCCCCTCTTTTATAGTACCTATACCCTTTTCGCCCCACGTGACAAACCCGGAGCCCAGTATCCATGCTCTATAGATTCTGAAGAGTCCCCACCCCCCCACCCGCCCCCGTTATTTTTGCAGTAATAAAGCTAATCAGGCCATTCTCTGGTCCAGCACTTCTCTCAACTTCCCCAGAGTTCTCAGGCTTCAACCTGCCTTAATTTCTAACCTCATCTCCGGCAATCTTCCTCTTTCTTGAATTTTCTCCCCTCTCTTCCCCCACTGCTGGCACCTGGGCCATTCAAGGCTCACTGTGGTTTTTTTTTTCTAAAAATGGCCTCATTGCCTTCAGCCCCTGGTGAATTCCTACTTCTCCTTAAAGCCCAGTGGGGACAGCTTTTCTCTCCTCCTCCTTCAGGAGCTGGTCTGCTCTGAGCACTGCATAACCATCTTCATACCTTTGAGAAGCACTTACCAGGTTCAAGCTCATTCCTGTATGTGTGTCACTGTCTCTCCCACTAGAATGTGAGGTCCTCACAGTTCCTCCACTATAGCTCTGTGCCTGCGAATGTTTGTTAAGTAAATGAATGGATGGATGGATGCCATATATTTTCCAAAAAAAAATCATGTAACTCCTGAGGCTTCTATTTTCTAGACTAAGTGGTGTTTGTTCTTTCACTCTTTCCAAAGTGTCATCATTTTCAAGTCTTTAACTCATCTCGGTTGTTCTTCTCTTAAAAATAAAATTAAAACTAAAGACTAAAAAACCCTCCCTTTGCTGAAATCCTTCTTAAAGTGTAATGTTCATAACTGAATGCAATATTCAAGATGCAGTCTCATGCCACAGAAATAGTCCCTCCGTTGCTGTCTAGAATTAGCTTACAAAGGAAACGTATGTACAGTTATCTTTGTTTGCCAACCTCATCACCATCACTTTGAATTTGCAGCACCAAACCCCCAAGTAAATCTCATACATGCTGATATCATCATGTCATGACCAGTGTTTTAACCTCTGCGAGGAATGACACATTTAATAACTTAGTCACTTTTTAATAGTCAAAGATATTTTTTATTGTGGTTAAATACACATTATCCAAAGTGTATCATCTTAGCCATTTTAAGTGTATAGTTTATTACATTAAGTGAGTTCATATAGTACTACCATCACCACCTTCCATCTCTAGAACCAGTTCATCTTTCCCAGCTGAACCTCTGTGCCTATTAGCTCCTCATTCTTCCCTTCCCAGCCTCTCAGAACCATAGTCCTACCTTCTGTCTGTGGAATGAGACTCTAGGTACCTCATACAAGTAGAATCATATTGTATTTGTCCTTTTGTGTCTGACTTATTTCTCTTAACATAATATCCTCAAGGTTCATTCATGCTATAGCATGTATTAGACTTTGCTTCCTTTTTAAGGCTGAGTAATAGTCCTTTGTGTGTATGTGCCACATTTGGTTTATCCATTCATTAGTCAATGGACACATAGGTTACTTCCAATAACTTTTATTATAGCAGGCCATTTATTCCAACCCCTAGAAGCATATCTAGATCCTGACTCTGTAACCGCAAACATGGGGTATGCCTGCAACTTCTGTTCACCTAGGGGGTGTCCTCAACCCCATTATTGATGCCTGTGCTGCTCCTAGAAGGCCTTCAAGGCCCTCAGCACATCTATGTTCCTGCCCAGCCTAGGATTTTCACCACGATTACAACAAAGTCTTTCTTACATTTGAGGATCCTGTGCAAATGTCAACTTCTCTCTGAAACTCTCACTTCCCAAGTCTCTGGATATTCCCAAAGCCCTCTCTGCATGGCCACAGCCCCAGCTGTGATAAATTGCAAGCCTTTTAATTATGTGTACTTCCTCTTCCCCTTCATGGGGTCACACTAAAGATATCTTTAAATCATCAGGACTTAGCTCAGTAGATGGTACATTCCTGGTACTTAGTAAATGTTTTTTGAAGGAATGGATAGAAACATGAATTCTCACTGCTTTCAAAATTGAAAAAGTAAGTTGAAAGTAGTATGTTGTGTAATTTTCACCTTCTGCCCTTTGAAATGGCTTTGTGTTATTTTTTTTCCTCATTACAATATATATAATTGTCAGTTAACATGATACACAAATCCCAAGCGAGGATTAGATTATTTAACAAAAGAAAGACTTGAAAGAGACATAAAAGAAGAAAGAGCAATGATGGACCGGCATGGCCACATTGCCTTCTCATGATGCTGTCATTTAAGAGGCACCTGGGTATAAGGCTTCAGTGCCGAGAACGGTAACGACTAGATCTTTATGCACAGCTGGTCCACCCTGAGCGTGTGGCTGACTTTGCTGACTTCCAGCTCCCAATGGCTTCCAATGCAAACAGCCTCTCCCTGGGCAGATGGGGTGGCATGATAACACATAGGAGTAGCAGATCAAGACATGGCTCTGTCTTCCGCAAGTGACTCCCACTTCTCAACTACATCAAAATGCTACAATCTATTTTGAGGAGAAGGCATGAGAGCAACATACAATTAAGATTAAAGAAGTCTTCCATGAGGATATGAAGAGAGAGTTCTCCAAAGAAGAAATTCAGATGGTCAATAGGCACATGAAAAGATGCTCCACATCACAAATCATCAGGGAAATGCAAATTAAGACCACAATGAGATATCACCTCACACCAGTAAGGATGGCCAGCACCGAAAAGACTAAGAATAACAAATGCTGGTGAGAATGTGGAGAAAGGGGAACCCTCCTACACTGCTGGTGGGAATGTAAACTAGTTCAACCATTGTGGAAAGCAATATGGAGGGTCCTCAAAAAACTAAAAATCTCACTCCTTGAAATTTACCCAAAGAATACAATTCTCAGATTCAAAAAGACATATGCACCCCTATGTTTATTACAGCACTTTTTACAATAGCCAAGATATGGAAGCAACTTAAGTGTCCATGGATAAAGAAGAGGTGGTACATATACACAATGGAATACTATTCAGCCATAAGAAAGAAACAAATCCTACCATTTGCAACAACATGGATGGAGCTGGAGGATATTATGCTCAGTGAAATAAGCCAGGTTGAGAAAGACAAGTGCCAAATGATTTCCCTCATTTGTGGAGTATAACAACGAAGCAAAACTGAAGGAACAAAATAGCAGCAGACTCAGAGACTCCAAGAAGGAACTAGTGGTTACCAAAGGGGAGGGGTGTGGAAGGGCGGGTGGGGAGGGAAGGAGAAGGGGATTGAGGGCTATTATGTTTAGTACACATGGTGTGGGGGGTCAAGGGGAAAACAGTGTAGCACAGAGAAGGCAAATAGTGAATCTGTGGCAATCTTACTACACTGATGGACAGTGCCTGCATCGGGGTATGGGTGGGGACTTGATAATATGAGTAAATGTACTAACCACATTGTTTTATCATGTGAAACCTTCATAAGAGTGTATATCAATAATACCTTTAAAAAAAGAATAGAAGATGGAAGAAAAAAAAGAAGCCTTCCAGCCTGTTGGTTACCACTGATACTCCTTCAGAGTTTCAACTGCTATTTGAAAATATTGCTAATGTGGACATAATTTATCATAACTAGCAAGAATCCAGCATTAGAAAAGAAGCATTTTAATTACACATGAGATGTGCTGACATACATGTATGGAGAAAACACATATGGTGCCAGATGTGCTGAATTGGGGTTTCAGGAATAAGTCTCTTATTTCATTTTCCTAATAAAATTTCCAAAATTTCAAATTTTCCCAGGTATTGAAAAAAAGTGTCTTTATCCATCACCCCAACCTTCAAATGTATACTTAAACAAATGCATTAATATTTACTACTATTGAAAGGAAGAATACACCAAACCCCCTTCTACAGAGCCTCGGGGTCATACGGGAGAATATGGCTGCCACGACTGGAAGGAGAAGAGGAGATTAAGGGTTCCAAACCTCAAACCTCTCCCAATACAGCAAGTCTCCTTTCAGAGACTTTACACATTGTTTATCTGCAAAAGACATATTTCCATGACTTCAAAAAGTTCGAATATCTCTAAACAAAAAGAAAAGAAAACCAGGAATCCAAGGGTGGAAAGGACCCAGGGCTCAGATTCAGGAGATCTGGGATCCAGCTCAAATTCAACACTGACTAGATCACCCTTAGATGGACAAGCCACAGAGACACTCAGGGCTACAATTTCTTCATCTGAAAACTGATGTGATGAATAAGACCCAATAGTCTGTTTCAACTCAAAGACTCTGAAATGCAAATGAAATTTTCTAAACAATATTAATAATCACTTGTGGATATGTAAACACAATCTCTGTTTCAGATGTTTGAAAAGGAATTTTCCTTTTTAACGCAATGACATGCCATATAATAAATGTAGTGTGTGGGAGTCAGCTATCTTTAGACTGTGTTTCTCATAACTGGTGCTTAATCTCAATGTGTTCCTTGAAATTCTGTCCCTGTTGATTTGGGTTGCCTGATTAGAAACTGAAAAGATCTGAACCAGACCTCCTATTCAATTTGCTCAACTTATTAATTATTTAAATTATGTAGTTCAATTAAACTGAAATGGAGATCCCTAACACCCCTAGGTGATTAAGAGAATCTGAGACCTAATCCATAATTCAAAAATTATAAAGATATGATTGAGCTCAGGAGCTCAAGGCTGTTCCATAGGCCACAGCAAGTGCTTCCCTATGTTGCCCACAAAATAATGTATATACTGCTAAGTAATAAAACATTTTACCTCCTTAGATGTATTACACATAAATCAGATACACAAACATTAAAAACACATATATATCTATTCACCTTAATATATATGTGATTTTCAGGCATCTCATGTATTTAATATCTATTTAATTTTCACAACCCTAAGAAGTGCGTATTTGTGTGTGTGTAAACAGGAAATCATCAAAGATGTTAATTACACTGCCTGCTGTCATATCTAGCAGGGATCCAAGATCAGGAATTAAGCACAGGTTTTGAGATCCCATTCGTCGTGCTACCAACTACATTGTTTATCTCGATCATGGAATTTTCCATCCAGGGTAATGGCAACTCTCAAGCATCTAGGAGGTGCAAGGCAAGGACATCACGGGAGAAAAGAGAGTCCTTACCCACAGAGCGCTCCCATCTGGCTGGCAGACAAAGCACAGAGGTGGCAGCATATACTGAAATGCCCAGTGAGCAATATGTCCCCCGGGGCCATTAGAACTCAGGGCAAGGGAAATTATGGGCCACGTAGAGAAACGCTTCATGAAGGAGATAGGACCTGACGAGAGTTTTGAAGGGTGAAGTTCTGAGTACACGAAGGAGCAGAAGGAGGCATTCCAGGCAGGGATGGAGTGCATGCACTAAAGCGGAGAACCGAGCGAGAAAAGACAACACACAGGTAGAGGCAACAGTAAAGTTCTGGCCCAAAGCTGGGGGAGAGGAAGAGGCTCCCAGTGTTCATTTTATTGCTATGCTTCAACACATATATATATATGTTATACATATTATTTTGCATGCAGTTGTTCCACAGTAACACTTGAGCAGGTATATTCAGGGAACAATTAACAGAAAGTCATTGCAATATAGTGCCTCTAGTTTGAGGAGAGGAGGAGATTTGGCAGATGGATTGAGATCAGATAAGAGCTGACTTCAATAAAGGAAACAATGAACTGTTAAGGCCATGGAAAACATTGGGAAAAATACAAATTCCATGTCATAAAGTCAGTGTCATATTTTCACAAAAATGAAAGCACTATTTTTAACTTACTGCATCTAATTATATTTAGTAAAAAATCCTGGGTAATCTTACACATTTCTCTGGTTCTTGTCCACATGGTAGTCGCTGGCACGGCCCATGAAATGGTGCTAAAATCGTGGAAGCTCTATGCAGGTGCTATGATGTGTTTGTGTCATCAATCTACTCAACCCCAGCATGTAAGTTACCTGAATCTCGGGGACATATATCTAATATACAAAATGATTTAAACTAGTTAGTGTTCCAGACACTAGAGATGAAGTTTGTCTGCTTCACTGCTCTAGCTCTAGAATCAAGGATTTGAACTGATGTAGTTGCTCAGTTAATATTTATTGAATATACAGATGAAAAAGAAAGAGAGAGAAGGAAGGAGAGGCCACTTAGCCTTCATTTCCTTCTCCAAGTACATCTCATTTTTTACTTAAGAAGTCAGTGAACAAATATTTATTGAGCACCTTTTATGTGCTAGTCACTGTTCTGGGGATACAGCAGTGATCAAATCAGACAAGACAGTCCCGCCCTCATGGAACATTTTCTAATAAATGCACATTCAGGAATAAACTTTCTGATTCCTACAGAATGTGATTTCCTGTAATAACTTTTTATTTTTAACTAAGTTGTGAGTGTGAGTGTGTGCATGCGTGTGCATGCACATATGTATAACAGAGTTTACTAGTTTTCAGTTAGGAGTCACTAAAAAAATTTTTTCAAATTAATCAGATCTTCCTTAAATTTTGCAATTAAAAGCTGTGACACATTGATAATATTGTCCTGGTATTTGTGGTATATTTAGGAAAAGGAATACACAATCCATTTTGTAATAATGATATTTTACATTTTATAAGGTTCTAGTACAGAAATGATAACTCTTTAAAATAATTGGAAATAACCTAATTTTGGTTCAGCCTAACAAGACCATATGAAAACTGCTTTGCAACCTTAATTTCACATTTCTGCATATGGTTCATTTGTGCAGACCTCTGGTTTCTTTTCAGGAGAGATCACTTGGGAGGCAGCAATTGGCATGGGTGGTGTACTCAGTAATCTGACTCAATCAAGTCAAGTTCTTGTTTTATTGACTGAAAGTTAAGGGTTTCTTGGACAGAATGATTCAAAGTGACTCAAAGTTATACACGCTAATATAAGCCAGATAAAAATGAACTGCCCTGCAGAGGACATGAATAGACACTTCTCCAAAGAAGAAATTCAGATCGCCAACAGGCACATGAAAAGATGCTCCACATCGCTAATCATCAGAGAAATGCAGATTAAAACCACAATGAGATATCACCTCACACCAGTGAGGATGGCCAACATCCAAAACACAAACAACAACAAATGTTGGCGAGGATGTGGAGAAAAGGGAACCCTCCTACACTGCTGGTGGGACTGCAAATTAGTTCAACCATTGTGGAAAGCAGTATGGAGGTTCCTCAAAAAACTCAAAATAGAAATACCATTTGACCCAGGAATTCCACTCCTAGGAATTTACCCTAAGAATGCAGCAGCCCAATTTGAAAAAGACAGATGCACCCCTATATTTATCGCAGCACTCACTATTTACAATAGCCAAGAAATGGAAGCAACCTAACTGTCCATCCGTAGATGAATGGATAAAGAAGATGTGGTATTCAGCCATAAGAAGAGAACAAATCCTACCATTTGCAACAACATGAATGGAGCTAGAGGGTATTGTGCTCAGTGAAATAAGCCAAGTGGAAAAAGACAAGTATCAAATGATTTCACTCATATGTGGAGTATAAGAACAAAGAAAAAAACTGAAGGAACCAAACCGCAGCCGACTCACAGAACCCAAGAACGGACTAACAGTTACCAAAGGGAAAGGGACTGGGGAAGATGGGTGAGAAGGGAGGGTAAGGGGGAAAAAGAGGCATTACGATTAGCAGATGTAATGTTGGGGGGGGGCACGGGGAGGGCTGTACAACTCAGAGAAGACAGGTAGTGATTCTATAGCATCTCACTATGCTGATGGACAGTGACTGTAATGGGGTATGTGGTGGGGGGGACCTGATGAAGGGGGTAGTTTAATCACCCTAATATTGCACATGTAATTGTAGATTAATGAACCAAAATAAATTATTTTAAAAAAATGAACTGCCCTGGAATATACCATATGCGACTCAGAACTCTAGTCACAGATATGTTTTACTTAACTATAGTGCCAAGATGCTATTTCATTAGTCTTCTCTCTCCACTCTAAGGGATCACTGTGGTGTAAGAGAGGACAATCCCCCACCATGCAAGATCAAGTTCATGAAGCAAAGTAAATAACATTAACATTCTATAATCCTCAGGGATCTCTACCTCACAAGGGCACACGCGCACACATACACTTCATCACTGCAGTCCCATAGCTTAATAAAGGCTTCTTCATTAAATTGCTTTCTTCAATATCCTAACTGTATTTTCATCCCTGGGTTTATTTTTTTTTAGGTCAACTATGAAAACACAAAATAATCTTCTACCATATTTGTCTTAATTCCTAAAATCACATTTTTAGTAATCTAATAGATGAGTTTTAGTTCAAACAAAAGCACCCAGATAGGATGGCCATACTGCTGTAAGATATTGACTTGTGTTTCAAATTCCCACTGCCCCATTCTAATGAATTCTTCCTGGAGACATAGAGAATTAATGTTTAAAATTTATTAACTGTTAGTCCTTAATGTCTCTTAATCATATAGAAGGCCCAAATGTTGCCAAAATTTCTTCTACTCCCCCAGCATATTATTAATCACAGATTATAATAAAGTTTGTAAACTCTCAGACCCTGCTCCATGAAGTTATAAATTCTGCGATGACAGGGAACATGCCTCTGTGATCTCCATATCCCAAAACCTCACCAATGTTGGGCATATAGTAAATGCTGAATAAATGTTTGTCCCAAGATTAGCATTTTCCTAATTTGTATTGAAAGCATAATTCCAAATAAAGGATATATGAATGTACAAATATAAATATATATACCACTTTATATAGAAAGATTCTAATATGTACATATATTATGGAAGAGAGAATGGATGTTACTGTTCTGAGAAAAGCCAACAGCAATCTCACATGCTTTGGAAGGCCTTTCTTTGTTCGGCAAGGCTGTGGATTTTTCTCAGGCAACTGAAAGGACAGGTTATTTTGTCAGAGAGAATGATTAGCAGAGAGGAACTCTGACATATAGGGTAAGGAAGAAGTACAGAACAAGCAAAGCCTACACTTTCTAGAATGTGGTTGGCATAGCAACTTTCTGCATCAGAGGATGTAAAGGAAGACGTGGATGGTTTTCTCCCTCCTACCAGCTCTCTTAGGAGGAGGAAGGGGATTTCTCTCACAAGCTTCATTATTTTACCATTTAGGTGTGCTAGTGCTATTGTGATGAGGGGAGGGGAGAGCTAGGTCCCTAACATCAGGTTGCTGGATTTAGCAGATAACAGCACAAAATGCCCAGATAAATTTGAATTTTAGTAAAAAAGGAATCATTCTGAAATACATATCCTATCTGTCCCATCTGGAAGTCCTGTATTTTCTCTGACAATCCTACCCCAATAGGAGGGTGATTTCAATCCATGCTTCCCAAGAAGGCAATTTTAAATTGATTGCAGACTTCCCAGAGTTCCATTTCTTTCTTTTCCTGCTATACCTGTCACATTTTGCCTCTCTTGGGGCTAAATGACTAACTACATTGGGGATTTTGTTGTTGTTGTTAATCTTCTGAGGATATTTTATTTGTTCTGTCATGATGACTTCCCAGCTTTTCCAGAGGAAAAGGGTCCACTTACTGACCCATATCCTCTTCCTGTGGGCTCTTGTTAGTAGCTGCAGTTTCCCCAACATTGGCATAAAAGGACACCCTGGTGACACCATTTTCAGACTAGATCAAAGAGACTTCCTATGCAAAACAAGTCTGCACGACCTGTCATCTTT
Source organism: Smutsia gigantea (assembly GCA_032199065.1). Taxonomy (NCBI): domain Eukaryota; kingdom Metazoa; phylum Chordata; class Mammalia; order Pholidota; family Manidae; genus Smutsia; species Smutsia gigantea. Next base: position 58,539 of record JAVSCE010000666.1, read on the forward strand.
TGACAGAAAGTATAGAAAGAATGAAAAGCAGGGTCTTCAGAAACCCTGGATTTCATTTCTGGCTCTCACAGTGACTTCCTGTTTAGACAACAGGCTGGTCATTTCAAGAATTTTCATATCCCCAGTATTCCATCAGTGGAGTGCTGATAATTCCAACATCTCCTACCTGAAAAGAATATTACAAGATTAAGATGAAAACTCTTAAAAAAAGAAGAAGAAGAAGGTGAAATCTTGTGAAAACAAATGTAACATCACTTATTTAGAAAATGTCTGGACTGCCAGGAGAAGATTAAAGATGGCTGCGTGAGAGGTGAGACAGAGGCTTCCTTCTAAAACTGCATATAATATGAAAATATGACTGGTACAACTACTCCTGAAAGAGCAACAGCAAGAAGGACTGTACCAAACTGCATACACCTGGAGACAAGAGCCGACCTCACAGAACAGGGTAATGTACCAAAGCTGTGTCCCAGCAGGACCCAAGCCCTTCCCCCACCCCAGCTCACCAGTGGGAGGAAGAGAAACAGGGCAGGGAGGGAGTGGAGGCCTGGAACTGCTAAATACCTAACTCCAGAGATCTGCTCTGGGAGCACAAACCTACATTTCATGGTGCTTGCATAACACTCTTGTAATTAGGGGGTTGGAAAGCTAAGACAGGCAGAATTCCTGGAGAGACTGAGATTCCAGCTGCTTGTGGAAAGCAGGGATCCCTGTCTGGCTGCTCTGGCACAAAAGAAAGGCGGGCAGTCTGAGAGACTTCCTAACAAGGAAGCCCTTAGCAAGAGGGCTGCTAAAGAGGCAAGGATTGCACAGTGCTTACTGCTCAGGAGAAAGGACATGTAGACAAAATTGTCCAGGTGCACTCTGCCCAGCAGATTGGGAGCTTTCACGATCTTCGGGTGCTCCAGCTCCCAGCTGCCTACACAGCTCCAAGAACCCCTTCTGTGACAGGCAGACTAGTGCGCCTTTCTCCTGGCCAGCCCCACTGGGCTTGCAAAGCGGCAAACCCTACCCTGGCGTTAGGCCAGCCAGATCAAAGATCTGTCTACAGCAACTACAAATGCAAAGCATAGAGGCTTATACCTGTGTGCTTGGCCCACTGGTTTAGGCAGTGGAGACAGGAATAGCAGCCGGGTAGGAGGAAATAGCTCTTTCCTCCCCTCAGGCACCAATACCACCCCCCTGTGACCCCTGACATTGCTTCAGGGGCTGAGCAGCTCCAGAGAGTATGGCTCCTGGGCACTAGAGGGCGCCATATACAAATATGAAATGCCAAAGGAACCTGGTTCAGAGTAAAATTATTAATACAACTCCTGAGAAAGATTAAATGATATCGACCTCATGACTCACCCAGAAAGGGAGCTCAAAATGAAAATCATTAACATGCTCATGTAGGTACAGAAATATATTCAAGAACTCAGGAATGAACTCCGGTAGGAGATCCAATCATTGAAGAGCACAATAGAGGGTATTAAAAGCAGATTGGATAAGGTGGAGTCTCGAGAAGATAAATGAAATAGAAACGATAGAAGAGGAATACAAAGAAGCTGAGGCACAGAGAGAAAAAAGGATCTCTAAGAATGAAAGAATATTGAGAGAACTGTGTGACCAATCCAAATGGAACAATATGTGCATTATAGGGGTACCACAAGAAGGAGAGAAAAGGGGATAGAAAGTGTCTTTGAGGAGGTGATTGCTGCAAACTTCCCTAATCGAGGAAGGAGATAGTCTCTCAGGCCATGGAGGTGCACAGATCTCCCAAGACAAGGGACCCAAGGAAGACAACATCAAAACATATAGTAATTAAAATGGCAAAGATTAAGGATAAGGACAGATTATTAAAAGCAGCCAGAGAGAGTAATAAGATCACATACAAAGGAAAGCCCATCAGGCTATCATCAGACTTCTCAGCAGAAACCTTACAGGCCAGAAGGGAGTGGCATGATGTATTTAATGCAATGAAGCAGAAAGGCCTCCAACCAAAAATACTTTATCTGGCAAGATTATCATTTAAATTTGAAAGAGGGATTAAACAATTTCCAGATAAGCAAAAGCTGAGAGAATTTACCACCCACAAATCATCTCTACAGTGTATTTTGGAGGGACTGCTATAGTTGGAAGTGTTCCTAAGGTTTAATAGCTGTCACCAGAGGTAATAAAACCACAGCAAAGAAAGAAAAGCTAATTACTAAGCAAATGCAAAATTAAATTAACTATCCCCAAAGTCAATCAAAGAAAAGACAAAGAGTACAGAATATGATACCTAATATATAAAGAATGGAGGAGGAAGAAAAAGGAGGAGAAAAAAGAACCTTTATATTGCGTTCGTAATAGCATATTAACTGAGTTAAGTTAGACTCTTAAGAAGTAAAGAAGTTAACCTGGAACCTTTGGTAACCACGAATCTAAAGCCTGCAATGGCAATAAGTACATACCTATCCATAATCACCCTAAATGTAAATGGCCTGAATGCACCAATCAAAAGACATAGAGTCACTGAATGGATAAAAAAACAAGACCCATCTATATGCTGCCTACAAGAGACTCACTTTAAAACCAAAGACATACACAGACTAAAAGTGAAGGGATGAAAAAAGACATTTCATGAAAACAAGGAGAAAAAAGCAGGAGTTGCAGTACTTGTATCAGACAAAATAGACTTCAAAACAAAGAAAGTAGCAAGAGACAAAGAAGGACATTACATAATGATAAAAGGGTTAATCCAACAAGAAGATATAACCATTATAAATATCTATGCACCCAACACAAGAGCACCCACATATGTGAAACAAATACTAACAGAATTAAAAGGGGAAATAGAATACAATGCATTCATTCAAGGGGACCTCAACACACAACTGACTCTGAAGGACAGATCAACCAGACAGAAAATAAGTAAGGAGACAGAGGCCCTGAACAACACATTAGAACAGATGGACCTAACGGACATCTACAGAACTCTGCACCCCAAATCAGAGAATACACATTCTTGTCAAGTGCACATGGAACATTTTCAAGAATAGATCATTTACTAGGTCAAAAAAAGAGCCTCAGTAAATTCAAAAAGATTGAAATTGTACCAACCAGTTTCTCAGACCACAAAGGTATGAAAATAGAAATAAATTATGCAAAGAAAATGAAAAACCCCACAAACACATGGAGGCTTCACAACATGCTCCTAAATAAGCAATGGATCAATAACCAAATAAAAACAGAGATCAAGCAATATATGGAGACAAATGACAACAACAATTCAACAACGCAAAATCTGTGGGACACAGTGAAGGCCGTGCTAAGAGGAAAGAATATTGCAATACAGGCCTACCTCAGGAAAGAAGAACAATCCCATATGAGCAGTCTAAACTAACAATTAATGAAACTAGAAAAAGAAGAACAAATGAGACCCAAAGTCAGTAGAAGGAGGGACATAATAAAGATTAAAGCAGAAATAAATAAAATTGATAAGAATACAACAGTAGAAAGGGTCAATGAAATCAAGAGTTGGTTCTTCAAGAAAATACACAAAATAGATAAACCCATAGCCAAATTTATCAAGAAAAAAACAGACTCTACTCACATAAAAAGAATAAGAAATGAGAAAGGAAAAATCACTATGGACACCACAGAAATACAAAGATTTATGAGAGAATACTATGAAAAATTATATGCTAACAAATTGCATAACCTAGAAGAAATGGACAACTTTCTAGAAAAATACAACATTCCAAGGATGACCCAGAAAGAAACAGAAAATCTGACAAACCAATTACCAGCAACAAAATTGAACAGGTAATCAAAAACTTACCTAAGAACAAAACCTCTGGACCAGATGGCTTCACCACTGAATTTTATCAAACATTTAGTGAAGACCTAATACCGTCCTCCTTAAAGTTTTCCAAGGAATAGAAGAAGAGGGAATACTTCAAAACTCATTCTATGAAGCCAGCATCACTATAATACCAAAACCAGACAAAGACACAACAAAAAAATAATATTACAGACCAATATCCCTGATGAACATAGATGCAAAAATATGCAACAAAATATTAGCACACCGTATTCAAAAATACATCAAGAGGATCATACACCATGATCAAGTGGGATTCATCTCAGGGATGCAAGGATGGTACATTCCAAATCCATCAACATCACCCACAACATCAACAAAAAGGACAATAACCACATGATCATCTCCATAGATGCTGAAAAACTATTCAACAAAATTCAACATCCATTCATGACAAAAACTCCTAACAAAATGGGTATAGAGGGCAAGTACCTCAACACAATAAAGGCCATATATGACAAACCCACAGCCAACATCATACTTAACAGTGAGAAGCTGAAAGCTTTTCACCTAAGATCGTGAACAAGACAGGGATGCCCACTCTCCCCACTTCGATTCAACATAGTACTGGAGGTCCTAGCCATGGCAACCAGACAACACAAAGAAATAAAAGGCATCCAGATCGGCAAGGAAGAAGTTAAACTCTCCCTGTTTGCAGATGACATGATATTGTACATAAAAAACCCTAAAGAATCCACTCCAAAACTACTAGATCTAACATCAGAAATCAGCAAGGTTGTGGGATACAAAATGAATATGCAGAAATCTGTGGCATTCTTATACACTAACAATAAACTAGCAGAGAGAGAAATCAGGAAAACAATTCCATTCACAGCTGCATCAAAAAGAATAAAATACTTAGGAATAAACCTAACCAAGGAAGTGAAAGACCTATACTCTGAAAACTACAAGACACTCATGAGAGAAATTAAAGAAGATACCAATAAATTGAAACACATCCCGTGTTCATGGAAAGGAAGAATTAATATTGTCAAAATGGCCATCCTGCCTAAAGTAACCTTCAGATTCAATGGAATTCCTATCAAAATACCAACACCATTCTTCATCGAACTAGAGAAAATCATTCTAAAATTCATATGGAACAACAAAAGACCCCAAATAGCCAAAGCAATCCTGAGAAGGAAGAATAAAGCTGGGGGGATTATGCTCCCCAACTTCAAGCTCTACTACAAAGCCACAGTAATCAAGACAATTTGGTACTGGAACAAGAACAGACCCATAGACCAATGGAACAGACTAGAGAGCCCTGATATAAACCCAACCATATATGGTCAAATTATATATGATAAAAGAGCCATGGACACAAAATGGGGAAATGACAGCCTCTTCAACAGCTGGTGTTGGCAAAACTGGACAGCTACATGTGAGAGAATGGAACTGGATTATTGTTTAACCCCATAAACAAAAGTAAACTCGAAATGGATTAAAGACCTGAAGGTAAGTCATGAAACCATAAAACTCTTAGAAGACAACATAGGCAAAAATCTCCTGAATATAAGCATGAGCGACTTCTTCCTGAACTCATCTCCTCAAGCGAGGGAAACAAAAGTAAAAAAGAAATCATGGGACTACATCAAACTAAAAAGTATCTGTACAGCAAAGGACCCCATCAACAGAACAAAAAGGCATCCTGCAGTATGCGAGAATATATTTGTAAATGACATATCTGGCAAGGGGTTAACATCCAAATTATATAAAGAACTTATATGCCTCAACACACAAAAAACAAATAACCCGATTAAAAAGTGGGCAGAGGATATGAAGAGACAGTTCTCCAAAGAAGAAATTCAGATGGTCAATAGGCACATGAAAAGATGCTCCACATCACTAATCATCAGGGAAATGCAAATTAAAACCACAATGAGATATCACCTCACACCAGTTAGGATGGCCAGCATCCAAAAGACTAAGAACAACAAACACTGGCAAGGATGGGGAGAAAGGGGAACCCTCCTACACTGCTGGTGGGAATGTAAGCTAGTTCAACCATTGTGGAAAGCAATATGGAGGGTCCTCAAAAAACTAAAAATAGAATTACCATTTGACCAAGGAATCCCACTCCTTGGAATTTACCCAAAGAATACAACTTCTCAGATTCAAAAAGACATACGCACCCCTATGTTTATCGCAGCACTTTTTACAATAGCCAAGATATGGAAGCAACCTAAGTGTCCGTCAGTAGATGAATGGATAAAGAAGATGTGGTACATATACACAATGGAATACTATTCATCCATAAGAAAGAAACAAATCCTACCATTTGCAACAACATGGATGGAGCTGGAGGATATTATGCTCAGTGAAATAAGCCAGGTTGAGAAAGACAAGCACCAAATGATTTCCCTCATTTGTGGAATATAACGATGAAGCAAAACTGAAGGAACAAAATAGCAGCAGACTCGCAGACTCCAAGAAGGAACTAGTGGTTACCAAAGGGGAGGGGTGTGGAAGGGCGGGTGGGGAGGGAAGGAGAAGGGGATTGAGGGGTATTATGTTTAGTACACATGGTGTGTGGGGTCACGGGGAAAACAGTGTAGCACAGAGAAGGCAAATAGTGAATCTATGGCATCTTATTACACTGATGGACAGTGACTGCACTGGGGTATGGGTGGGGACTTGATAATATGGGTAAATGTACTAACCACATTGTTTTTTCATGTGAAAACTTCATAAGAGTATATGTCAATAATACCTTAATAAAAACGTAAAAAAAAAAGGAAATGTCTGCTTCTCAGAAGGACTTAGGGTAGCAGAGAATATGTATAAATATGATCTCTCTTTTTAAGGAAAATGATGTCTCATTTCCTTGGCATTTTCAGAGAATATTCCACATTAAGCCAAGACGTCAGAAAAATATTTCTAAATCCTGCCTTTCTGAGAGTGCTGAAAAATAAGTTGCATTTTCTTGATGGTTCAAGGGCACATTAAAAGCATTGGTTATTTTGCTTTTGTGCCATGCAATACAAGTAAACTAGAAACAAACACATAAAAAGATTTTACACTGTCTGAGAGCTCCTGGGGCCATTGTAACACGGAGGATGGTCTTCCTTTGTACTACTTTGCCCGGCTGCTGGGCTCTGACAGGGCTCTGTCCCTTGGCCTGCTGTCATTTCTCATCGCTGTCACAGGTCATCATTTCTCCAGGATGCTGTTTCCCATCCTCTCCCTTACTTTGCATGCAATTTTATTGGGAAGGGCACATCTCTTACTACAAAGCGTGTGGAATTTGTCCCTCAGAGGCATTGCTACTACTTCCTTCTGCTTTGCTGCCTGAGATTGGCAGTTGCTAGGAGGTTCTGTTATGTCGTCCTGTCATTCACGGGCTCTGTGTACATACGATATACTTAATCATCGATTTGATTTCAAATGGTGAATCACTAATATACCTCGAGGTACATTAATAACTGTTTTATTATTTTTTAAATCATATATCTTTTATCAATAAGTAATGAAATTTTATGCCTGACAGCGGCTAAGCCATGCTAGTCAGCGGCATTACCATATTTCTTCATTTTGAGCACACCTTAATAAACATGTTAATGTTTCTGAAGTTGAGATAAGTCTTACTATTAATACGTGTCTGTAATGGGATAAGGTTCCTTCAATTCCAGAGAAGCTGTTATTAAGAATGATGCATCTTCAACTGATGATCTTGCTGATTAGAGAAATAAGAGCTTTTGTAGAGATTTTCCACACAAAGCTCAAAGAGCTAAGAATAGATAAAGTAAGAAAAGAAGTCTTATTACAGATACTATGAATATAGCTTTAATCATCATCATCACACCTTACCCCATGCCACTATCGCCTCCCACATTCCAAAGGCAAGTATAATTCTGAAATACAGGCTTCTATTCCATTTTTCAACTTTGATATATAGCCTTCCAGTCCATTTATTTATTTATTCACTTGCTTATCAATTTATTTATCTACAGAACTTTAAATACCTGTTATTTTGTATGTGTTTTATATTATAGAATGAGACAGTAATATTGTATAATGTGCTGGCATCACTCCACATTATGTTTTGAAAACCACCCAATGCAAACACATAGTTATGTAGAAATAGTTCATCTCTTTTAACAGCAGTATGACCTTCTCCTAACTTATCATAGGTTATGTATTCATTCTTCTGTTGATGGATATTGAGTTCGCTTTACATTTCTGATACCAACAATCTCCAGCGAATGTATGTGTTCAGATCTCTTGAGATCATGCACCAGAATGTCTCCCAGTGGTGTGTGTGCTGGCCTCGCTCAGATACCTTGTGAGAGCTGATGGTGCACACCTGTTGCCACTCCACTGGCAGTGATGTTACATTGGTAGCTCAAATATGACCATGGCAGGAGCATTTGCTCCATGGAAAATGGCAAAACTACAGTCAAACTCCCCATCCCCCAACCAGAAAGCTAGTCATTGAACATTTACCATCAAACCACTGACATTTACCAGGGCAGCACTGAGTGTGTTGTGAAGTGGAATTGCTGGTATTAGGATAAGCTTGTTTGCATTATTTTTGAATGCAACCAAAGTTGCTGTGCACCTACTCCCGCCCAACAGTGTATGAAAGTTCTGTCCCTGAAATAGCTCTACAAAGGCTTGATATTGCCAGACGTATTAATTTATGCCTACCTGACAGATAAAAATAGGAACCTCATTACTGGTTATATTTGCATTTTCCCACTGGGCAGTGAAGGTGAGCACATGTTCATATTCACGGTAGACATTTGAATTTCCTTACTTTTAAATTGCTTTGGCCATTTTTAAGGTGGCCATTCCTTTTCCTAACAAATTATAAGAGTTCTTTACATAGTCTAGAAAATTAATCTTTGCCTGTTACACAACTTACAAATATCTTTTGTCAATTTGTTGCTTATCTTTTGACCTTGCTTATGATATTTGCCATGTACTAGCTATGTGACCTTAAGAAAGTCACTTAACATCTATGTTTCTCATGTATGTATATCTCATTTCTCATCTGTAAGACTGGAACAGTATCTGAACCCACCTTGTTGGTTGAGTTGATGCATGTACATCAGTGCCAGTAGTTATGGTTATTGTTGTTATTATCATTACCGTTATTATCATACACTACTCTATGGAAGTTCTTGGTTTTGATAGAGTTACTTCCCTCCCTTTATGGTTGTTGAAGAAATCTTTCCCAAGTCCAAGAGATGGGGAGATAGACTATTCTATTTTCTTCCAGTAGTTTCAGAATTTTTTATGTTTATGTCACTTGCACATTTGACTCTGCTTCTTTTTCCCTTTATTCTGAGTACCTGGAAACAGAATTCCTGGAGCCAGTAGGATAATATGTTTGCAGAAAGAAGAAAAGGAGGGTCAGAGGAATGACCATTATTAATTTTTGTAAGTGGTTCTGCTAAGAAACTCAAAGAGGAGAGAGATGAAGAAAGAGCAGGTGGGATAGATTACTATTGGCTACACTTACAACCTATTAAAATGGAAATCCCTTACTTCCTTGTCAGATTTATGTCAAATCTTATAGAGGGTCTTAAAAATTGACAACTTCCAAGACAAGGGCACTTGGTATCTAGGCCATAGATGTTTTATCCTATACACAATAATGGGCTTTCCCTTCATTTGCTCCTCAGATAATATCTGTCTAATTCTTAGACCCTAAACTGTCTCTCCCTGAGTCATGTTTTTCTCTACACATTCTTGGTACTTTGGGAAAATCCAATTTAAAATTACAGTCAAAAAAGTAGGATGGGAGAGCATTGTGACCTTCAGGTGTCTGCTCTAGTCATTCCCCACCAGCCTCCATCCAGAGGCCACAATCTTTGTGCGTGAGCCACAGAACTAATACACAAAACCCTCAAACTGAGTATATCTATACCTGGTCTCTGTGGACTGAAGACCTGATGGCACCATCACTAGCAACTAGGGGGTCCTCATTCTCAAAAGTTTGGGAACCACCAAACTAAATGATAGGCAATAAGAAAAACAGATTTCCAAGTGCCTACCCCGAGTCAAAAATTTCAAATTCCTGCCAAGCTGGAAAGCCATGAAGTTCATCATCAGCTGATTTTAGCTTATTGGCACCTTCTCTTTGCACCCCTGCTTTTATTCCATCATCAACCAATTAATTTATTCAAATGTTAAATCCCTGGAGATTAGGGACTTTGTTTTTCTAATAATTTTCCCCATTCCCCTGAGTTATGCAATGCACATTTCTAATGTCGAGCTTGCCACATTGCACCAGACTAAAATGATCTACAGGTGGCCCTTTCTTACAACCAGAATTTTTGTGAGAAGTCTTCATTGGCCTAAAGCACTTTTTTGGTACCAATTTAGGTTTATATATCTCAGCTTCTAAATGTACAGTTCAAGCCATGGAGCACCATATAGTCTCTCAGACATTCAAACTTCTGTGCGATTACCACCTTGATCAGTCAGCAGTCTGCATTGCAATTACTAGGATATGGCACTGAAGTTTACAAAAACAGGTGTAAATGGAGAAAATAAGAACGATGATCCTAAGGAAAAGGTAATTGTGACAAAAGTGGAATTACTATCATGCTGAAATTAATACATAAAACTTCAGTTAAATGCTCACTTGTCTTAACGTGGCCATTCACACATTGTTTTGAATGGAAAAAAAATGTAAATCTGTTTTTAAAAAGCTAGGAATATATATATAGGGAAGTGTGTCTAGAAGGTGATACATAATTATGGACTGGAAGGAAGTATTATATACACACAACTGGAAGACGCCTTTCTGACTACATGTGTCCCCTGCTCCTTACGAGGAGACCTTTTTTCCTTGGTCTTTATAGCCTAGCACCAAGCACATGTTATCTCCAAACACGTGCCCAAGAGCTGTGCTTAACTGAACCAACTGCTTAATTTTGTGTGAACCTCTACTTCTATTTACTCCAGATATCCAAGACCACCTTCATTATATAAAAACTTAAAATAATCCTTAGCAGTTGGAGTTTTCCTTCATTTCTGTTCAACCATAAGACAGCACTCCCCCCCTAAACCCCATGTATAACCCTCACCAAGATTAAGCCACTTATACGGTCTAAACAGATGCTAACTCACATTTAAGTGCCCAAATCCTGCCTTACCCTATTGCGACTTCTTAGACCTACTACTGCACTCATGAGCCATCTTAGTGACAAAATCAATGGCCACCATTTTTACAATATGTACAAAATGACTCCATTCAAATGAATTCCAGTCCTGCCTCTTTTGTGCAAGCTTTTCACTGGTGCCAGTGAGAGCTTGGCTAGAGAAAGCCTGCAGGGATTGGTCCGTCCTTGGAGAATGGAGAGGAGGGAGCTCTTTATGAAAGTGGGATCATTATAATGCTTCCCATTAAAACATTTTTAGTGCTCACATTTCAAGCTTAACACAGTCTGCCGTAAATTGGCAATACCCCAGACCAGGAACCAATAAGCTACTCAGTGCTTCCTGAGGCTTCTTAGGCAATGAAGCAGGCTGCTCTTTCCCTTTTCTGATCACCATCAAAAGAATAAATTACAAAACAATAGACAATCCTGCTTCATTTAAAATATATGAAGCACTTCACAATAGTAGCGCTGTCTTCTTCGGTCAAATGGAACAGCTGTTTTAAAGGCATAGCATTAGACCTTAAAGATTATTCATCTCACTTAGAATGATTTAATCCATTACAATACACACTTCACACTAAATAAAGGCTGTCAGTTTCAATGAAGTTATAAAATTGCCTTAGGAAAATGGCCTTAGAAAAATCTATTCCTTTGAGACACTGTGATAAGATCTTTCAGAATGTCAAAGACCTTGCTAAATAAATTAGATTTGTTTAAAGCAAACAGAGTTTTGTTTTTTAAGAAATGAAGAATTCAGACTGCCTATAAACATAAGCCCACCCTAAATGCTTATGGGCTGTGATTCGACCCCATAAAGTTTTTCTATGCTGTGAAGCTACACACTCAGTAATAACCCCGCTTCATCACCTTTACTACCTGCGTATTGTTGCTGATCTCACTAGACCAAACAATTTCCGTCAGTGCAACATGAGCCAAATTCATCTTTTGTTTCTGAAGTTTTATTTATTCTACCATCTCAAAAAGCAAATGAAGAACTTAGCCTTACCTTTGTTGCTAAGCCAGTGGTTAGCAATTTCTAACAACTTTAAAAGAGGTTAGAACCGATGGTTTCAAATTGAAATTGATGTATGGCTATTTAAGCCACAAAGGAAATAACGACATCTAATCAGGATATTAAAGTCAGTAAAGCCTCCTGCCTCCAGTCAGTTATCCAGTATGCCAAAATATTTTCTGAAAAGTACATTTATAGATGTATTTTTGAACTTCTTGTGTGTCTTTCTATGAGAAGAAAAACATCCCTAAAAGTAAAATCCTGCAAAACAGAAAAAGGAGAGAGAGCTGTGAAGTCAACAGTGCTGTCCATGACCTTCTGTGATGTCCTTTCAAGTGGCAGAAATATTCTGTCTCATATGATCTAGCAAACTAGGGAATCACAAAATCTAACGTGTCAGCAAAGATATCTAACAAGAAAACATAAAAGATGACTGTGTGCATCTGTGTATGTGTATGTTTGCATGTGTCTGAAGACACAATAAAAAAACGAGTTTTGGTAAAATTTTATGCTAGGGTATTCTGTGATCAAAAGTTATTGACTAAGTTGCAATGAATTAATTATTTTGAGCACCTATTTTATGTAAGAATTGGTCTAGACACCGTAAGATATAAAAGAAAAGGAACTTACTAAGGACCCACCTTGAAGAAGTTAATGACTTGGTTGGGCCAAAAACACCAACACGAAGAAAGATGATGACAACTCTAGGAAGCAGAATATAAATGACCAGGTGGCAGAGACAATAAAAAATCAAAGGATCACTTTGGGCTGGGGACATCAATAAAGATTTCCAAGATAATGGAGGTATAAGTGACCCCCAAGCCTTGTCAGTCAGAAGCTAATCCTTTACTTTTAGTATTTGCCCTTTGGTGAATTCCTTGGCAATAAATATGATTGTCTAAAAATCAATTCATAGGTTACTCTAGTCACATGACTTCAGTGTCTCTCTCTCTCTCTCTCCCTCTTTTGCAAGGGCCAAGTGAAAACTTCATTCAATAAAACATAGTATTGATACTTCTAAGCAGATGTTGAGATAAGAATCATAGAGCCTATTCTGAACTAAATCCAAAATGAATATAAAAGCAACAAAATTTGAACGTTTACAAGACCATGACCTTTTAAAAAAAACAAATTAACCAAGAGTTCATTAAAATGTTTATCTCCCCGAGGTGAAGAGCTAAAGATCAAAAAATGAGTGAAGACACTCTCATTAGCAGCATAGTGCCTAAGACACACTAGCATAATCAAGCCTACTTCCAGCCAAATGAGACAAGCAGATAATTGCAATGAAGGAGAGAGAGAGAAAATTAAAAGGAGCAATCCAACCAAAAAATAATAGAGAAACTAAAGGATATAGGGCCAGCAATACTAAAACAATACCTAAGTAAATAAAGTTCAACTGCATAGAAAAGACATCCCAGTACAGACATTATAGAGGAACCACCAGTTTCTACAAGAGAAATGGAGATGATGTGCAAAGTTGAATACAAATGTTCCAGGTAAGCACCTGCTAAGGGACCCTGGCTCTTTCTACCTGTGGCTCTACCACCCTCTAGGCTGTGGAATCCTAGGCCAATGCTTTTCTCTGTATTTGGCTAGGAGACAGAGGAAAACTGTGGGATCACACAGGAGGTGTTTATGAACTGGAACTGGAAGGCCAAATTCACTGGCATCCACATGGCTTCACCTACCTCAGGGCAGCCTAGGAGAAGTGGTCTAGCTGTGTGCCCAGAGAAAGAGGAATGCTTTTGTGTTCACATAACACTCTGCACTTCACAAAATTAGACTCTAGCTTTTTTAGGCAACTTCTTCTCCTTTCAATTTTGCTTAATAATATAAAAGTATCTCTTATTATCTTAATCTATTTAATTTCTGAGTCTAGATTATGAGAGTTTAGATACCACTTATCAGATCTATTCAGTTCCTGTGTTCAGATAGGAAGAGTTTTGATAGCAAGGATTTATTCATTCTTTCTTTAAAAAATGAAAATTGAAATTTACAGCCTCTCTGAGCTCATCTCCTATCTTTCATTCCCCCAATATCTCCAAAATCAACTCAGAGTATTGCCTATCTTATTTAAAATTTTTACAGCAAAATTACATGTCTTGCCAAAGAAACAATGTGTAAAAATCCTTCCTCTAGGTGATTCCTTACTTCTAAACTTTTTCTTTTTTTAAGATAAAGTAAAATTTCAAAGATTTTTTTCTAAATAGCACAAAATAACTCCACTTAGGTTTTCTAGCCTGCATATTAAAAACTAATTTGGGGAAGGAAGATAAAAAAGAACTTGTGTTTGGTTACACATTAGTAGCATTCATTCATCAGAGTCAATTCTTGCGTAAGTGTTTCATAGTAACATAGATATTTTTATACAATATAAGAATCTGTAAACATGCTAACATTTGAGGAATGAAAAATCTTTATCATAATAATCCATTTCTAAAATATTTTTTCTATTTCCATGATCACCTTTAAAATTGTTCTCCAGTTACCATTTACCTTCAACAAAAGTTTTGTAAACCATTTGGAAATTTTCTAAAATCAATTATTATTGTCTTTAAAAAAATTGTCTTATGTGCTTGCTTCCTGGTTTTTTCATATTTTCACTATAAACTTGTCAATTTGTATAAAATGTCCCATATGGGCTCTTAATATATATTTACATTTAATCTATGTTTAACTTAAAAACTTTTCATGTTTACTATATTCATCTCTGTAATTATGAATGCCTTCCTTTATTTTTCCTACTAAGATTTTATTATATTCTATTAACATATCTTCTATGTTCCAAGATAAATCATTATCCATTTATGAAAGGCTTTTGCGGCTACATTAAAATCTTTCAACTTTGTGAACTTCTAATTTTTGGTTTGATGGACTTGCATTTGTGTATAATTATACAATTAGTAAAAGTTGGCTTTCTAATAAGAGACCCAGAGACCTTATTTGAGGCTCTCCAAGTATCTCAGTATTTTCAAATTTTCGCTTTGAAAACAGATAAACAAAGTTCAGTCTGTAAACACTTGTACTCTTCTAATTAAATAAATGAATGAATTACAACAAAACTACTTAAAAATTAACTGAATTAAAGAAACTATGACAGACTGGATATCATGTCATCTGAAATAATTGGAGTAGTTGGAATTCAATTTCTATAGACATTAAAAGAACAAATTAACAACCAATGGATATCCTGAGTGGGCATATTTAAAGTAACATAATAAATTTCCTAATGCACTCTTTGTACAACAGTAAAATTTTACTACAAGGGCAAAGAATGTTTCTAAAATGAATCCTGAGGGGAGAATTGCTGTCAGTTACCAGATCAGTAGCTGTTTGGGGTGTTATACTATCACCCCCTACTGGAGATTTAGAATCAGAAGATTTTCATTTTGGAAATCATCAACGGCATATTTGCTGAATTTAGACATTCCTGGATTCATAACATTTTTTGACAGTGAGGTCCTTGGTCCTTACTTCATACACATGAGAAAATAGACACAGAAGGGCTAACAGTTCAGATTTGCCCCCAAATCACTATTAATTATGTATAAGATTCATATATGAATTCTCAAGCTATGTTCTATAGTTTACCTGCCAGAGTGACAGACATCATGTTCCTTATTAATGTCCATTATAATAATGGCTAAAACACCCTTGAAATGAAAGTAAAGTTGGTTTTTCTACCAAAATTATTTATCGTAATTTCCCATTTTTCTTGTACTGCCTCACATAAAGAACTAAATTTCTATTAATTAATTGTTTTCTCCTACAAATGACTGTTCATCAAATTATTTAGTATGAACAATCTAATTTCTCGTATCCTCCTTTTATTTTCTCACCCATAATTAAAGTAAGAAAGATAGCACTTTCTAACTCTCTGATTGACAATTTAAAAGACTATTGGAAACTGTGAAAAAACAGGCACCCACTTAAACTGTGAGAGGGTAAATTGGTGCTAAAGTTTGCTGGTAATTTAACAGTACCTATCAAAAATTTACATCATACAGCCTTTGACAAAACAATTCCACTCCTAAGAATTTATTTTACAGATATTTTTGCACAAATTCATTGTAGGATTATTATAATTTAAAACAAATTGCAGGACTATTGCAATACAAAACACATCTGGAAACAATCTTAATTTTATTAATAAGAGGCTGATTAAATTATAGGACATGAATACAGCCGTGTTATATGCAATATTGTGCATTTTTAAATGACATAACTTTATATTTAAAGAAAAAAAGCCAGTTTTTGCACTACATGCATTCTATCATTCCACTTGTGTAAAAATATAGAATTTCATAAATATTTACAATAACATGTTACATAATTTTATAAATACATTTTACAATGTGCATATATAAATCAGTATATCCATTTGTTTATGCATAAAAAGTTCTCTAAGACCTGTTACATCTTTTTCAAGCCATGACTCACAGATTTTTTTTTAATATAATTTATTTTGGTATCATTAATCTACAATTACATATGCAATATTACGATTATTAAACTACCCCTTCATCAGCTCCCCCCCACCAACCCCATTACAGTCACTGTCCATCAGCATAGTGAGATGCTATAGAATCACTACCTGTCTTCTCTGAATTGTACAGCCCTCCCCGTGCCCCCCCAACATTACATCTGCTGATCGCAATGCCCCTTTTTCCCTCTTATCCCTCCCTTCCCACCCATCTTCCCCAGTCCCTTTCCCTTTGGTAACTATTAGTCTGTTCTTGGGTTCTGTGTGACTCACAGATTTAAAAAATTGTCCTACACTCCAATAAACTGGAGGGGATTCAACAGCAACAATATGGAGCAAGTAACAGAAAAATCATGATGTTTTCTTAAATTACAAAATTATTATAAAACCCATACAGTATTTCAAAAAATAGCAAATACTTAAATTTAAGCTCCAAAAATTGTTTTCAAAATTTAATGTAGTTCTAGGTTTGCTAATACTAATATAATTTTTTTAACAAATTATTTTATGCTTGAAATGGCTACATATAATTCCTTATCAAAATTTTTTTTAAATGATTTAATCTAACTCTTCATGGCCCCCATTGATGAAAAATGTTATTTGCACTAGTACACAATAAAATTTTAATTGCTTTACAGCCATGCAAAAATTGTAACATAGCTGAAAGTCTATTTTTAATTGACTGTCTTTTCTTTTCTTTCATTGACAAATGTAATGTTAAAATTTCTTTGATGAGGTGAATGAATTTAATCAGACAATGTAAACAAATATTTCCATACCAACTATTTCACAATTTAAGTAATCTCTACTTTGTAAAAAAGCATGTGCCTTGTTAAAGCAGTCATCCTCACACTGGCTCGGAGGCCCCTACGAGGGCGTGCCAGCGCCAAGTAGACAGAATTATGTGATTTATGTGGTGCTCTGGGTTGAATAGTGTCCCCCAAAACCCATGTCCATTTGGAACCTCAGAATGTGACTTTATTTGGAATAAGGGTCTTTATACAGATGTGATTAAAGTAAAATTCAAGATCATCTTGGATTAAGGTCAGCCTTAAAAAAGATGGAAAAGGAGAAGAACTTCTACACAGAGAAAAAGGTGACGTGAATATAGAGGCAGGGTTCGGAGTATGCATCCACAAGCCAAAAAATGCCAAGGACTGAGTGCCACCACCAGAAGCTGAGAGAGGGAGGAAGGGGGCGGATTCTCCCTCAGAGCCTCCAGAAGGAGCCAACCCTGGTGACACCTTGATGTCACATCTCCGGCCTGCAGACCGTGTTCTCTTATGTTAAGCCTCCCAGTTTGCATTCATTCGTCATGGCAGCGCTGGGGCCCTAATATAGGAATGACCCTGCCAGGCCCTATCTCTGGGATGGCGGCCAGGGCACACAGGTCTGAGAGCTGAACTTCCTGGGCAGGTGGGGAGAGCTTTCTGGGGAGCTGAGCAGAGCTCTCTTTCTGTGAGGTGAACCAAGATTTCACTTTCAAGATGGGAACCCATCAGACTCAGCTCGGATGTCACTGAGCACTTACAGGCCTGTGCCAATCCACCTTCTCCCTGGACAAACAGTTCAAGAAAACGACCTGTGTGTGCAACACTTAGAGAACAATCAAGGAAGACAAGGTCCTCCTTCGGTTCCTGTTACAGTGTGACAGATATCTGACAGCAGGAATGAAGAAAATGGTCAGAACTTTTCAGAGAAACCAGCCTCTTCAGTACAAGAAAACTGTTTGAGTATCAAGAATATTGTCAACACATAGAGGGCGAATTTCAAGAAAGGACGTATTTGAAAAATAGCATCAAGAATATCAATGAACATAAAGTCAGTCACTTGACACAGGGTCATGCAGTAATCTCCAAAATGATTTTGTGAATGAGCATTTTCCCAAACCAGGATAAAATGGAGAAAAAAACAGCAAAATTGATGATGCAGATTCAGGAGAAAAAAGCCTTTCTTTAGA
The DNA here is from genome assembly GCA_032199065.1 of Smutsia gigantea. Classification (NCBI taxonomy): domain Eukaryota; kingdom Metazoa; phylum Chordata; class Mammalia; order Pholidota; family Manidae; genus Smutsia; species Smutsia gigantea. Next base: position 76,959 of record JAVSCE010000666.1, read on the forward strand.
GACTAAAACTAGGCAAAATGTACAGACCACAAAGAATGACCTCAGTTGCTAATAAAGAAGTGGAGAAGCTGTAGGCAGCCGTTGCTTTATTAAGTTACAGTCAATGACGTCTGAGAAGAAAATCAGCCTTTCTCAGCTGATAGACCACTCTGGGTGAGATGACCGACTCCTACATTTTCATACAAATAAGGAAGAATTTACAGGTGTTTAATTCACAATATTTTCTCCAGAATATTTTTGAGAATGACAAGTTAATTAAAAGATACTTATACACTTTATAGGGAAGATATAAACTATTAGGGCTTAGAGAAGGTATCCTGGTAAACATCAACGGAGGCCTCTAAGTTTTGTAAATATAAACTAAATGCTGAAATTAAAATTTGGTATTTTGGGTAAATTTGCCAAAGAAAACAGTTAAAGAAATGAGAAAAAATTTGTGTCTAAACAAACAGTTTGGGCAATTCTGGAAGTCACTTTTAATGAGTTGATTTAATGATTGTTGTAAAAAGTTTTATGTTAAATGTTAAAAAAGTCATAGCTGGTGAATGTCTAGACTGAAACAAGTCTAAAATTCCTGCCTCTCTCCTAAGTTTATGATTGTTGTTTCCGATTTTAGTGCATATTTCCATCTAGATGGTCTAGCAGGTATTTAAACAACTACATGCAAGAATTTAAAATAACAACAACATACATGGAGACAAAAACTGGGGGCCACTGCACAAGCCAGAAGCTTTCGCTCACATCCTGCCCCAAAGCTGCACCACATGTCCGACATCAGGCCCTTTGGGCATCTAATGTGGGAGCTCCTCTGCAGTGGCCACCAGGGACTTCACAACCAGCCTGCAGAACCAGCTGCCCACCCCTCCTGTTCCCTCCCCATCACATCACCCTGGCCTTGGGCCCCATTGCTAGGCCTGTATCAGGCCCCTCCCTGGCATGACACCCTCTAAAAGTGGCATTTTGGGGCCCCCAGAGTCCCTTGGTCTGAGAGAGCAGTGACCTGTGGAGCATCTGTGACTGTTCTAAGAAGCCTACTAGTTATCTCAGGGATGTGCGCTTTGGGGTGTCCCAGGAGAGGAGGAAGGGTTTTCCTGTCTGCTCTATAGGTACCTATGCTGATTGAATAATTTTAACCGTCACTATGTATGCAATAGTTTTTTTTTAACTAATTCATACATAATGTAAAAAAAAAAAAAAAGACATCAAATAGAACATTTTCCTGGGGGAAAAAAGAGAATCTCTCTTTCCTGTGTGTTCTCATGCCCCCAGTTCCTGGACTCCCTGGGTTTCCTAAACCCTCCCCTGCACCCTCACCATGTCCTGCTCTCCTCCTGTTCTCCTATCTGCTCAGGCTCTGGCTCTGCCGCAGGACAGCCAGTGCAAGGACATGCAGGATGTGGGGTACCAGCACAGTAGCAGGAAACAAGCAGGGGGATCAGCGGCCAGTAGGCTTTTGGTCCAACTTGTCTCTTCCACATAACCAGCTGGGCAAGCTCGGCCACATATTCCACCTCCTCTGAGCATGTTTCCTTGTGTGTGCATGTGCACGTGGGGATGCTGATGTCCACCTCCACACTGGTGGGAATTTGATGGGAGGATGAGTGCAAAGGTGCCTGACACCAGGGGAACGTTACACAATTAGGAGAGCAGGCAGCCATGGGTGCCAGGAACCCTGGGGGGCCTCCCAGGTCACCACAGCTTCTCTCTGGAGTCTGCTTCCTTCTTTCACTTCCCTTCTCTGAGCAGTTCCTTGTGATGTCTGGTCCCAGTGGCAGAAAAGGACTGACCATGGTGAGCACATTTCAGTTCCAGCCCCTCCAGCAATCCAACCACCATGTCTGAATCCCAATTCCATGTTTCGGGAGAGAGCACCAGATTGGCCAAGCTTAGGTGACAACTGCCAGCCCATTTACCTGCATTCAAGGATCAGAGACACACATGTGGCTATTGTGCCCCACCTCTGTGAATGGGGTGCCCTCATGAACTAGGGGGCCCCCAAAACCTTAGCTCTGTCCCTACCTTGCTGCCTAGGTTTTTGCATAACATGTCTCTTTTTCCTCAACTGCTACGTGAAAGAATTAAACTGTGATTGCTAAAATTCCCTTCAGTTCTAAAACCCTATGGTCCAGTGCTTCAATAGAAGGAACTTAGGAAGCTCTGCTATCAGTGGAGGCTACAAGTCAGAAGAATGGAGATGGTCGCGATCTAGCCTTCCTTGACTGATAGGCTAGCCACCCTCATCTGTAAGTAGTCAGCCTCCTTCTAATACTGACAAAGCCAAGCACATTTGTTTAAGGATCCAAACCGTCTTAGGATGCAGGCAGATACATACCATCCGGGTCTTCTGGACTTCAGCTGCTGGGGCTCAGTGTCAGCCTGGGGTCCGGGATGTACTCATGTGGGCTTAGAAATGGGCTACATATAGTGGTTCAAAAGGAATATAGTATTTAAAATATAAAAATATTTACAAAGTATCACCCCTTTAACAGTACTTATATTCCTAAAAACACAAAAATCAAGTTTTCCAAATGTAATTATATATAAAAATTCTGTAGAATGTTTTATTTATGAGATGCACAGAAATGATCTTTTTGGAAAGTGAAAAACTCCTGAAATCAAAATAATTATTTTCTTATTCATCTCTTTTGTTTATGTAGACTTTTGGTATTTAAATATTTTTGAGGTGAAGAACCCTTAGAATTTGTTTTCTGGCATGAATTTTTATTTGTTTTTAGAGTTTTATTGAGATGTCATTAACAAAATTTTAAGATATTTAAAGTGTCCATGATGATTGGATATTCTTATCCATTGTGAAAGGATTCCCACAATCAAGTTAACACATTCATCATCTCCCGTATTTACCCTTTTTTTGATGAGAACACTTAAGATCTACTCTCATAGCAAATTGCAGTTATACAATATAGTGTTATTAACTACAGTCACCATGTTATCTGTTAGATCCTCAGACCTATTCATCTTACAACTGAGTTTATACCCTTTAACCAACTTCTTCCCATTTCCCCCACCCCCAGCGTCTGGCAATCACCATTCTACTCTCTGTTTCTATGAGTTTGGTCTTTTTTTCTTTTTTTGATTCCACATATAAGTGATACCATGCAGTTTTCTCTTTCTCCAATTTATTTCACTTAACATAATGTCATGAATGAAACATAGACCCTTGGGTTCCCTACATGGTAGTTCAACACGGCCAGAGATGCTTTCTGAAAATCTCTGAGTTGTGATTGGCCAACAACAATGGGAAATACTCATGATTGCTGCTCCGTGTAGCCCAAAATGCATCCTTTTACCCTTGACCATGTTGATATAAATGACAGATGTGTTCCCTTAATCTCCATCTAAAACTGTTACTCCCAGCGGGAAAACATTGTGTTTTATATAGTTATGTTTTTAAATGGAGAAGGCACTCATTGATGCTTTGGCTGATGGCTGAAGAAACACCATGGGAGCCTGAAACCAACCTTTTTGATCAAATTAATTCACATTGCCTGGCAAGAAGCAGAAGACAAATAAAAACTTAAAAGACGAAACCAGCAAGAGCTTCCTGCTCTTTCCTCCACAATAAAGAACAAAGCAACATAGACAAGACTAATATCGAGGCTGTTTAACTCTGGACCTCATCTTTTCTTGGCTAAAGTCAGAGTCAAAGAGCAACAGACCCAGACCAGTCTCATCCAGTTTTAAAGGCTAGAGAGTTCTTTATATTCAATCAAAAATAAAATTACTGTTTTATTGTTATATCTCATAGCTCACTCAAATCTTTTTAAAATTTTTTATGCTGCACTTTGACAATGAAGAATAAACTATAGGGTTCCAGGAAATGGCAGGGTGAAATTTTGTTTATTGCATTCTTGGTACTACTATCCACAGCTCTGATTCTGGTCCCGCCTGCTGAGTGTGGTGAGTGGGCATGTTTTCTGGGGGGTAAGGAAGAGGGGTGAAGGGCAGGAGTTGGAAGGGCCTGAGACAACAGCAAAGGAAACCATCAGGTGCTTTTTAAATCTGCAGAGAGAGTGCTTTCCACAAAAAGATGACAGTTTAAGGAATTGCTTGTCCAAAATTTGCAATCACATCTATTAATTCAATGCTTTAAAAATATTTTTTTAACTTCCTTTTCCAGGCTATAATGAAATGAATAGGAACCACTGCAAGTTTCACATCAACAATTCATCTCATGCTCTAAACCTCTCCCCCACCTCTGTTTTTTAACTGCATTCAGTTTACATTTCTACATAATAACAGTGACAGTAATATATTTAATCCTCTCTTAATGTGTATTTTATATAACTTTTATATAACACTGTTTTCCTGAGAATTTCACCTTCTCGCATTCAGTAAAGATTGAGAGGAATCTGAAGCTGGAGTTGGAGCTGGATTCTCAAGGAACAGCTGGTCTGTGGGCTGCTCCGCTCTCTGGTGGACATTTATCACATTGCACATGCTTTTTTGTTTTTTAATGTAGTTTTAAGTGAATTTTAAAACTTATTCATAGGCTAACAAACATCTCGTAAAAGCAGGAAGTAATCTCAAAATATCCCTGTGTGATCAAAAATGCATGAATCTAGTAAGCTTGAGCTGATTGTATTCTTCTCAGGGAACTTGTTATAAAGATATGGCTTGATAATTGCTTGGAGTCGCAGATAAAACCACAAGGCACTACAAATTAATAATTGTTTTTTAAAGTGTTTGTTCTGATTGATGAAAGATGGGAAATTGGATTTGGGAATTGAAGAAATCCCACCCCCACCCTAGGGACAGTGCAGCATGGTACAGCAGGGGCCACAGGAAATACACACTAAATAAAGAGTGTTTGTTTTGAGCAACCAGATGCTGACCCCTTGCCCGGATCCTTCAAATCTTCAGCAGAATGCAGCCCAGAGTGATCTGAGGAGCAGAAGGGAGCTGGCTGAGTCACAGACCCAGAGTCTGAAGGGGAAGCTGAATATGAGGCCAACACTGCCATATGAAGCACCATGGCCTTCATTTGGGAGATGTGTAAATCCAGAAAGCTCAAGTATCTCTGAGTCAACACTACTGGAAGTGGTTGAAAAGAGGCAAAAGCAACACTATAGGTCCCCAACAAAGTAAACACAGGAAATGATGACATGCATAGCCACTGACAGAGGTGACCCCAGACCCCGCGCGGCTTCTAGAGGCTCAGAGATGTCAGTGTCTGAGCGCAGCTGCACCCCACTGAAGGCAGACCTGAGGGAGCTGCTGTATGGGTAGGCCGCATGTGGGATTCATGAAATGGCAGGGCTTTGCTCAGTAGGAATGACAGCAGACCCCTAGACAAAGCCAGCATCTCAGGCTTGCACCTGGCCTTACATGACTGCTAATATCTGTCACTCTGGGCCATCCTGTTCTGTGACATGTCACATTGGAAGCTTCTTTATTAAACACTACCTGGTTAGCTGCAACAGGGCTTTCAATTCTTGTGCACTTATCAACAGCTCTATTTTTACACTCAGGTAAGCAGAAATGTGCTGTTGCCATTTTGGTGGTTGTTACTCTATTTTTATTCTTGCTTTATCTCATTTTTCTTTGTCTAAATACTTCACTAACAAACGAACACGGTAACACATTACACAACCAAAAGCTGGGAAATAAGTACAAAGGGGGAAAAATGCCTCTGAACAGCCAAAATAGATATTGCAAAAGTTCATGTGTAAGATTAATGAAATCTTTGCACAGTTCTGTAACCACTGAGAGCAATTCTAACTTCTCTTACCGCTATGACAAAGGGAAAACCTCTTGCAGTGATTATTACCCCAATTCCATCAGTATATTTTTCTTAGTTATATTTTCTAGTCTACCATACAGTATCCTTGTAATAATTTTAGAATAAAAGGAAAAGGCCTGTTTACTCCTTGGACCAGTGCTTCAGAAATAATGCAGGAAAGCCTTTAATATTTGCCGGCTCTTAAACTGTAACTCACACTGAACCAGTCATTAGCGCTACTCACTGAAATTTCCCGTTCTCCTCCTTCAGAGTACACGGGAGAATTGCCCTGCCCTAATTTCCTGATAGTTAGGCATGGGCGTGTGATTTGCTTTGGCCAAGGAAATATGCCTATTCAAAGAAATAATGGTCCTTCTGAACTGACCTATATCGGTTGGTCTGATGGTGTCCCATGAATGCCTTAAGCCGTCATCACTCTTTTTCATTCTTTTTCTTTTTGCTTCTCTGAGTGGATGAATGCCACTGTCCTGTCTTTGAGTTCATTGATATTTTCTTCATTCTTAAAAAAGGAGGAAGTTCTGCCATCTGCAACAACACGGACAAACCTGGAGGGCATTACACTAAGTGAGATAAGCCCGGCAGAGGAAGACAAATTCTGCGTGGTATCACTGTACATGTGGAAACCAAATACAAAAGTCAAACTCATAAAAACAGAGAGTAGGAAAGTGGTTGCCAGGGGATGGAGGGTGGGGAAAACAGGGAGAGGTTGGTAAAACGTACAGACTTACAGCTATAAGAGGATTAAGTTCTGAGGATCTATTGAATAACATGGACTATAGTTGATAATACTGCATTATGTAATTGAAATTTGCTAAGAAAGTAGAACTTAAATGTTCTCACATGGAAAAAAAATAGGTAAATGTGTGAGCTAATAGATGTGTTAATCAACCCGGGGAGGGTGTGATCTTTTCACAATATGTGTATAACAAAGAATTACATTGTACATTGTAAGTGTCCAACCATTTTGTCAGTTACACCTCAGTTAAAAGAAAAATAATTTGTACCATGTCAGTGGAAGTAAAGGTGAAAGGAAACATATGAAGAAATATTTTGGAGGAGCAATCAGAAGACTTGGTAAACAATTAACTGTGAGATTAAAGGAAAGAGGGGAATTAAAAATGGCTCAGATTTGTACCTTATGTTACAGGATGATGTAATGAAAGATAGAATGATACAGAAGGTTTTCAGGAGAAAAAAAGAGGTTTCGGATTGAGACACACAAATGAAAGTAACAGTTAAGAAGACAATAGGAAATGCAGGTTGTGGGTAAAAATGCAGTATTTCCAGAATCTCTCGCTGGGTCATAGTGCATCTTCATAGCAATAGGTGTTTCCAAGGGGTGGAGAGAAGTAGTCCATCTCGATGTCAACAGGTGATTACAAGGGTGGGGGTAGCGAGGGTATATCTGGACCAGAGAGGTTGGGTGGGGCCCCTTTTTGCAGCTGGGAGAGGTGAGAGACACAGGCTAGCAGAAGTGGACAACTGCTTGTAAGCAATAAATAGTTTCTCCCACTTTATTTCTCCAACTGATTTCGGTTTCAGAGGTAATTTTCCCTGCGCTGGGAGAAAAATTCCCTGCCCCTGGAGTACAAAGGTCTAGAGATATAGAAAGAACTGAGTATTGGAAAAGTATATTTGGAAATCTTAAATGCAAGTGCAGTCAATCCCTTATTCAGAGATTTCATATTTGCAAATTCACTTCCATGATAAAATTTATTTGTAACCCCAAATCAGTATTCATGGGCCTTTTGTCATCATTCACAGACATGCAAAGAAAAAATTTGAGTTGCCCAATGAGCATGCCCACAGCTCAGGGCAGTCAAAGCAGTATCTGCAGTCTTGTTCTAGCACTTACACTGTAAACACATGGCCTTCACATAGTCTCTGCAGAACCACATCATTTTTTGCAATTTTGTGCATTTTGTTGGTGATTTTGCTATTGAAAATGGCCCCAAGTGTAATGTAGAACTGCTTTTCCTAAGTCCAAGTTCCTAAGGACAAGACTGTGATGTGCCTTGTGGAGAAAATACATGTATTAGATAAGCTTCATTTGAGTATGAACTATGGTGCTGTTGGCTGTGAGTTTGGTGTTAATGAATCAAGAATACATATTAAATGAGATGTCATTTACCAGAACAGGTATAAGACAAGGTTATGTATCAATTGATTGATGAAAATATGCAGGGACCTGACCCTGTATTTCCTCTAGGAACAGGGGTTCAGTGTTCACTAATTCAGTGTTCTTGGAAACTTTATAGAACGTAACTACTACAAATAATGAGAATTTACTGTGTATAAATAGTAGGTATGAGAGTGGTGATACTGAATAGTAAAAGCATATACAGTGAGAAAATAAGAGGGTTGAAGACAGAACAGCAGAGAACACCATTATTTAGAGAGCAAACAGATGGTAAAAAGTTAGGTGAAGCTCAAAAGGAAAGGTCAAATGGGTAAGAGAGGGATGAGAAGTACCCAGAAGAAATTTCGGAAAGGGAATAGTCAACAATGTCAGGAGCTGCACAAAAAGCTCTCAGGAGACACATAGATGGCATAAAGGAATAGCATTTACTTGTTAAGTGTGATGGAGCTGAATTTAAAACACTTCTGCTACCTCATAACTGGGGTATTTGAGGAAATTCATCTTATTTCTGTGGTCCTCAATTACTTCTGTAGAATGAAGACAAAACTTTACCCAGAGGTTGTCATAGATTACACGAAGTAACATATGCCAATGAAAGTAAGCAGCTGTGATTATTCGGTATTCTGTAAGTATGAAAAGGCCAAGATTAAAATGTTTTAAAGGATGAAATAAGGCCACTGTGGACTACCATGACCTTTGTTCTTGGCCTCAGTGATGTTCCAGCATAAGTAAAATCACACAAGTGTGAGTTTCATTTAGGTTGGGAAGCTGGAGTTGGATACAGTTTATTTTAATCCAAGATGGACAGGCCTGCCTTTTGCTCAGTCTCTCCTATCCATATATGATAAAGGTCTCCATTGATATATCTTGTTAGTTTTTGACTTTCTGTGAATGGACAATGGGCTTTGCAGCTAGTCAAACTTGGGTTTGAGTTATGATTCCTACCTCCTTCCTTCCTACCTTCTTTTTGTCCTTCTGTCATTCATTCATATATTTATTGAAAGTATATATTATTTTCCAGATTCTATGTTAAGGCACTAGAAATAAAGATGTGGGCATGGCCTCCATGATCTTTCAATGTAATGGAAGGAAAAAATAAGTGTAAGAAGGTATTAGAATTAAGTTTCCAGTTTAAGTATCCCAAGAAACAACACATATGCTGAAGCAAGTGTGCAGCAGAAGCTCCCAGGGGATATTTCATATAGAATAAATTCCATGATTCTTGAAGCTCTCAACCACTTCGAGAATATAAAAGAGAGAATGGAGGAGGAGTTGACTATTTGTGATAACATATCTTTGGTTAAGAATGGGAAGAGGTGCTACAGCTTTCATTACAAGCTAAAAGAGAGGGGGACCATGTGAACATTAGTAGGTATTTTCATTCATGTTAAGAAGATGTGAATAAAACGATCCACACATGCTTAGTAGCTCAATGACATGACAGGAGAACTTCATTTCCCAAGTCAGCTAACAACTTTGAAACCCTAGATGAAAATGTCCTTTTAACTTTTTCTGTTTGCTATCCACAGAACAGCTACAGACACAGAACACTTGGAAGTCTTCACTACTTGTAAACATTTCCTCACCACACTCTTAAATCTAGAGTAGACAACGGACAAAACAATAAATCAAACTCTTATCTGTGGTATTTGCCAATTTCTGAGGTGTAAAGATTCTCACCCTGGAGAATTTCAAGCTACCAACATGTTGTCACTGAAGGTGGAGTTGGGAAGAGGTGTGCAGTAGCCTTATGTGGCATCTCCACCATATAGATTCAGTAAATATAAATAACCTCAAGAGCACAAATAGTAATAAACTATATTTAAACAATTAGGAGATAATGACTTTTGAGTATTTATTACATTGTTTATACTATAATTTCATTGTAAATATGTACAATTTAATTTTAGTAATGGCTCTTTAACAACTTCCTGTAAAATCCCTGAAAATTTAATTTCTCTGGTGAGCCTTTCAATGTGGGTGCTTCTGAGTATGCTGGGTCCTCCTCTATCTTCTCTCATTTCCACTGCCACTAGAAGCCTCATCTACTCTGCTATCACTTACATGCAGACAATTCCAAATCTCTATCTGCAAACCAAAACTGTCTTAGTCTACAATATTTAGATCTGCATTTGCAATTGCTCCATGATGGACTTTCACACTAGTGTCCCACATACTTTTCAAATTAAAAATGTCCATAGCCAGGCTTGTTTCTATCTTTTGAAGTTTGCTTCTCCCTTTCAACTCAGTAATTTACATTGTAAATGTAAATGGTAAGCACCATTTACCAAATCACCTCACCAAAACCCCAATGTCATTCTTCCTATATTCCCCATGTAAGACTGCAAAACCTAGTGGGTCTGACCCTAACATCCCTACTAACTATTGCTTCTCTTTGTACTCACTGCCATTGACAAAACTTGAGTCCCAATCACCCCTTATTGTTGCAATGACCTTCTAGCTTCCTGACTCTGATTCACCTGACACAATGATGTCTGTGATCTCTCTCAGTCACACGAACCCTTGAATGGCTCCCAACTGCCTCAGGTCAGTGGTCAGATCAGTGCCTTCCGTCATGGCTGCACAACGGAATTATGTGAGGAAGCTTTTTTCCAACCATCTTTATATATGCATAATTTACTTATTATAAAGTTCACCTGTTTTAAGTATTAGCTCAGTGTGTTTTTAACAGATGTGCAGGTATACCTCGTTGTATCACACTTTGCTTTATTGTACTTGGTAGATAATGCATTTTTTTACAAATTGAAGTCTTGTGGCAACTCTGCAACAAACAAGTCTATTGGCACCCTTTTTCCAACAGGATTTTCTCACTTTGTATCTCTGTGTCACATTTGGGTAATTTTTGCTATATGTCAAACTTTTCACTATTATTGTATTTGTTATGATGATCAGTGATCAGTGATTTCTCGAGGCGGAATCTACTCCTGGTGATGATGCTGTGAAGATTGCTGAAATGACCACAAAGGAGTTCGAATGTTACATAAACTTGGTTGATAAAGCAGCAGTAGGGTTGGAGGATTGCCTCCAATTTTGAAAGATGTTCTACTTTAGGTAAAATGCTATCAAACATCACGGCCTGATATAGAGAAATTGTTCACAAACTGAAGAGCCCATAGATGCAGCAAACGTCATTGTTGTCTTATTTTAAGAAATTTCTACAGCCGCCCCAGCCTTCAGCAACTCCCACCCTGATCAGTCAGCAGCCGTCCGCACTGAGGCAAGACCTCCCACCAGCAAAACGATTATGACTTGATGAAAGCTCATCTGATGCTTAGCATTTTTCAGCAATACATTATTTTTTAAATTAAGATATATACTCATCTACAAAATACAGATTATCTTTTAGACATAGGCTGCTGCACACTTTATAGACTAAAATATGGCGTAAACATAACTTTCATATGTGCTGGGAAACCAAAAGTTCATTTTTTTAATTACAATATTAGCTTTTCTGTAGTAGTCAGGAAATGAACCTATGTTATCTCCAATATGCCTGTATATACCTGTATGACTAACATGTAATAGTTCCATCACCTCAAAAAGTTCCTGTCTTTTTTCAGTCAAATTCCCCAAAGCTATCCTTCCCCAAAGAGACAACCCCAAGCAACCATCAGCCTTTTGTCAGTAATCATCAGTTTTGCCTGTTCTAGAATTTCATATAAACTGAATCAGACAATAGTTAACTTTTTTGCATCTGGTTTCTTCTATACAAGATAACGTCTTTGAGGTTCATCCATGGTGTATGAATCAGTAATTTCTTCCTTTTTACTGTAAAGTAGAATTCCATTGTATGAACTTATCAAAATGTTATCCTTTCATTTGTCGATGGATATTTGGATTGTTTCCAGTTTGGGACTATTATAAATAAAGCTTCTATGAATATTTGGGTGCAGATATTTTTGTGAACATGTTTCTGTTCCTCTTGGGTCAATACTTAAGGAGTGGAAATGCTTGGTCTTATGATAACTGAATTTTTAACTTTAGAAGAAACTGTTTCCGAAAGTGGCTGTACCATTCTCCATTCCCACCAGCAATGCATGAGCGCTCTAGGCAGAAAGCCAAGGCAAACACAGCTCATCTTGCTTGTTTCCCTTCTCTGGATATCACAGACCTGAACTGCCTGTTATTCAATGTCTGGAAACAGTTGTTTCGTATATTTTGCCTAGATTTTTAATTGCTGGGAGTGGGAAGGGCAAGTCCAGTACCAGGTATGCTGTCATGGCCAGAAGCAAAGTCAACTTGAGTAGCATCTTAAAATATGACGCTTGAGACCCACCCCATACTAACTAAATCCGAGTTCAGGTGTGAGGAAGAGCAGGAGAGGGGGTTCTAATGTGCAGAAACTTTTGAGAATAATTGGCTCAGAGAGTAATGTCCAATCTCTTCACTGAGGCAAGATCCTTCAGAATCTGCCATGCACCTACTTCTAGTCTAGATCCCCGTTGCCCCTGCCCCGCCCCATAACCATCTTTTGTCATTTCTCCTAAGCTTCAACCATGTAGAACTCAATCAACATGATTATCTCTCAAGCCTATGCCTTTCATTGTGGTCATTTTGATCCAATCTACTGGAAGTACTTAACCTACAAGATTTAGCCAAGCTCTAGGACATAAAAACAGCCAGAGTTCCAGGGCAGAATGTTGTATTACAAAGAATATTGGGACAACAAAGCTAAGATCTGCTATCTGGTACCACTATTTCCAACAAGGTGACTTTAGTCATTATTTATCATCTCATTTCAAGTGCAACACGGTAATAATACTTACCTGGCAGAAAAAGAGACAAGTACACATGGTGCACAGCACACACACACACCAACAAAATATTCCCCTTCACGCCCGCATTCTACTCCAAACATTTCCTCAACGTTCTATTGCAAATTACGTATAATTATCTGTGTACAGCTCCTTTTTCCCACTAGATTGTGAGTTTTTATAATGGCCGGGGGCTACTGCTTTCTACTTTTGCATTCCGGAGCATAAAAATGCCTGGAATAAAACAAGAATTTACGTAAGAACGTAGAGAGTTTAGTAGTCTCCAGTTCTGATTACAAAGAGTTTACGGTGTTCTTCCTCAAAACCAAATGACGATGTGGGGGCGATGTGCCACCCAGTCCTTGGAACTTTAGTAATGTTGCAATTTTTATCGGAAAAAAATCCGGTTTTCGTTGTTGAGTTAAAAGAACCCGCCAATCCATGCTGCCTTCTAGAGCGGCCTACAGCACCTTCAGGCGCGCAGCCGACGTAGCAGGGGGCGCTCGCCAAGCGTTCCGCACGGAGAACATCTCATCACTTTCCTCCGTTCAGGAAATGGGAGCCAAGCAGGTGGGCTGGCGCCGGAAGAGGGGCGCGCGCAGCCGGCCCCGCCCCGCGGTTGCCAGGCAACCAGCCCAGGAAGTCGCAGGCGGCGCGTCGGCAGCCGGCGCCGGCGAGCAGGTGGAAGATGGCGGAAGGCGGCGGCGCTGCGCCGGGCGAGCAGGAGAGGCGGTCTTCTGGGCCCGGGCCCCGAGCGCGCGGGATTTGCAGGTGCGGCGAGCGCTGGGGGCGGGGGCGCGGCAGAGCCTTCCCCGAGTGGCAGGGGGGGACAGAATTGTGACTCCGGCGCCGCAGAGGGGCCCGTTCGGTGGTGCTCAGTGGAAACAAGTGCCGGAGCCCAGACTGTCTAGCGCAGGTGCCTGGTTTCCCCTCCGCCTGATGTGCCATTTAAGAAACGACAGTTCCTTTAGAAAGGCGTTTTGTGGGGTCAGTTTGAGTGCTTCAGCGGTTGATGCTTCCTTCAGGACACTTGCTGCAGCAGAAAGCTTTGCTGTGGCTGCAGGGAAATCAGCGACCCCTTAAAAAGTAATCATGACAGTGTCGATTTGATCTTGCATGTCTTGGATGCTGTTTCTGCCTTGATTAAATATATATCTAAATGGATCCTTTATTATCAGGTTGCTTTTCCCTTTTAAAGGGGTGAACTTCTCCCTAGGGCTGTACAGCCTAGTTGTAAAAGCTAGTCTATAAAACATTGCACATAAGAAACGGGAAATAAAACCTTATAATGTTATGGGATACTGACATGAGGTCACTAAATACGAGTGCACCAAATCTTGCTTTATCAGATGCTTAACATTGCTTTGTTCATTTCAGGCTTGTTTTCTGTCTCCTTCTAAGATAATTGGTAAAATCCAGCAAATATCCATAAGGAGCTATGATTAAAAATTGATGGCACTGAATCCACAAGCTTTGGTAGAAAGTTCCATTACTTTATAATCACACGTTCATTCTACTTCTTTGAACAAGCATATGTTGACACCCTGCTATGTAACGTTCTGCTAAGCTCTGGGGAACACATAAATAGCGCATCAAATCCACAGTGGGTGCTGGACACTGTTGAAGGACATAGAAACGTAAACGGCCTTTCTTCCAATTTTTTTTTGCAGAAATAAGATACGAGTATATTTACTGTAACATTTTAAGATGGAGTGGGATTGGGTGCCAAAATAAGCAGCACATAAAATGAAGAATCTGGAGAATGGGGAGATGAGTGTCAGGTTTGGAGATGAACTCAATATAGAAGTAGTTCCAGGTACTGTTAGTCAATTCAGCAGTAGTAAATAGCATCAAGGAATAGGAAGCAATCATCTACCTCATCTTTTCTATTGTAGACCTCCATCACTAGTTGGCAACATGGGATGTTGGGAAAAAATGAAGTCTCTGGTCACATCAGCTTTGGTTTGCCTCTTGGTCCTCACACTAAGTAGTTGTGTGAATAAAGAAGAAATGTCTTAACCTATCTGATCCTTGGTGTGTCTTTATATGTAAACTAGGGGTGATGGAGGTGGTATCAAGGATGAAATAAAGTAATGTCTATATAATGCCTGTGCACTCCCATGTTATCCTGGCTTGGTAAATATTTTGTTCCTTTTCCCCTAAAGGAGAAAAATACTGTAACTTTCACTGTTTAATACAATCTAATACCGTTAAGTTAAAACTAGGTAACTTAATCCTTTCTCCAATTTAAATCAATTCTTTTTACGTGAAAAATGAGAAGAGCTTGGTTAATGAACACCTACTACTTGGCAAATTTACAGACTTAATCTAGTGAATTAATGTATAATGAATAGTTGGAGACATGCTGGTAGATGTTGATAATTGTGAGAATGCCTTCCTTTCCACCACCAATCAGAAGACAGATTTTTTTCATCTCCCCTGTAGTAGCTAGGCTGTAGTAGTAGATAACTGATTTTTTAAATGTGATTTCACATATCAAAACATTAAGGATTGATAATGTGTCCTTTAGAATTTAATAAGAATATGGAGAACTTGCAAAGAAACCTGAAGACAACCAAAGTGATGGTGTATGAGGAGTATGTATTAAAGGTTTAAAAAAGTATTGGATAGTGTTATTCTTCCCGCCTGGTTTCTTAATAATCATCATTTTTGGATTATCTTATTATTGTCTAATCAAGCCATGCTCTTTTTAAGTTACCCAGTTAGTGCAGTCGATGCTTCTTACTTACCTGACAGCTTGCTCTTAGAGCCTCTGACAGTACTGTAGAGGCAGAGAGTGATGCATGACTAACTGGAACAAGAAAAAGTACCCCGAAAGTACATATATTGTAGCTGCTACTCAGTGTAGGGTTTGTCAGCATTTAAATCAGGAGAGATTGCCTCACTTATCACAAGAGGAAAAATGGATAGTTATCTTCCAGAAAGCCTCCCAGCACTGTAACTTAGAAACTGGAAATCTCCTGTGGATATCAAACCAGGACTAGATCTTAGCTCCCTTCATACCCCCAAATTGGGAAACACTAAAGAGGAAAGTATGGGACGTGATTGCTAGTGACAATACTAACCCTAAAACCTTAGCGTTCAGTAGTATTTCTGAACATGTCAGAGACCTTTTTGGCTTTTCTGCCCTCAGTCCTTCCACATGCGTGGGTTAAGCAGTTGGTTAAAGTATTTCATCATGTTTCTGGAGCAGTTTTCCTTCTAGATATCGGTACTCCAAATGACTGGCTCTCCATTTCAGTGTGCGTCAGGATCACCTGGAAGGCTTGTTTAAAGCTCAGTTGCTGGGCCCTACCTCCAAGTTTCTCATTCTTTAAGTCTAGGGTGGGGCTTGAGCACCTGCATTTTTCAGAGGTCCCCAGGTGAAACTGGTGTTGCTGTTCTGTATTGAAAACTGTATTACACTTCCTGGCAGTTGTCAGTCTTAAGACTGAGAAATAAAGTACTTTTAATCTTTTGTTATACACTTGATTTTCCCACTTTCAGATATTTTGCCTTCGGATTTCTTTTCATGTTCTAAACATTTAAAATTCTGAAGAAAAGATAATCAATGTTTACATTATTCTCTCTATGCAATTGAAATATCTTCATCATCTAATTGTTTAGCTTGTGGAACACTCCGTCCTGGTAATTCACAATGCATCCTTACTTCACAGTGCACACACATATTTATATCTCTTTATTTGACTGAGATTTTGTTCTATTGGTTTTGACCAGTACTTCTATTTATTTTGATTGGCTTAAATAATCATTTCCTCTCTTGGTGTGGTGTCATTTACTATGTCAAATAATATAAATTAAATTTGTTTATAATACTTACAGAGGAACTTATGCTATATGATGCTACAAGGACATCATGAATCTTGGCATTAATTCCCTCTAAATATTCATTTTCCTCTCAGTTATTGATGTACCATTAATAACTAGAACCTTTCAGCTAGGAGGACTTCCAGCTTTTAATATCCCATTTTCTTCATATCCCATTTTGTTAGTATATGTTCCACATTCCTTGGAGTCAAAAGGCATCGTTTGCTTTATTCATTTATTTTACAGAAGAAAATTACCATTTAATAAACAGTTTATTCAGATCGTCTTAGAGCAAAAAACAAGGTTCAAAACTGTATAGCAAATATAATCTCAATTTTAAAGCCTATAATGTTATTTATCTATCTATATCTCTTTATGATTCATCTTGTGTTGTCTACATAATTCAACATGAGTTTGTTGGGTGCTTGTTAAGTACTATATCAGAAACAATTTGGGAAACCTAAACTGTAGTAGGAGGGATCAGATAGTAAGAAAAGTACACAAATGATGGCAATACAGTGTTTAATATAAATGTCAGTAATAGGATAGCATATGCAATGAGAATTTAGACAAGAAATGTCATTTAGTTAAGAAAATTAGAAAAGGATGGCTGAAATAGGGCTTTGAAATACAGGTAACATTTCCATTGATGGGAAGAGGAATAGCGTAAAAGTAATTTAATTCATGGAGCTGAAATAACATAATCAGGTCTAGAGGAAATCCATAAAGGAATCAGAAATTTCAGGGAGATAAAAAAACCTTGGGGCTCAAGGAATCAGTCAGTCTGGCTGTCTGTGCCTCATTTGTTTTGGAGAGGACAGGGTAGGAAAAGGCCATAGGAGACACAGACATAACACTGCAGGAAGAAGAACCTTGGGGAAAATGAGGCACTGATACAATCATTGTCAAACCTTTTTTAAACAATACTTCTCGTAATGAAGTCCTTGCCTTTTGCTTCATGTACATGATGTAATCCTTAAAACAACTCTTCAGGTAATTTTTTTTAGACATTTGAAGATAGGGAATCAAGGCTCAGAGAAAGTAAATATTTGTTCAAGATTGCACAATAAGCGCCTAAGCTAGGATTTTCCAACAAAATTGCCATGTTAGGAATATGAGTTGGTGTATGTGTGTAAGGATGGTGGGGTAAAAAAATTAAGAAACAATAAGGCCTTTTATTTTCTTGTGTGTGTATTTTTGAAGTTGACTGATAGTATCTTCAAAGAATTAATTTTACCCCAATTCCCTGTTCTTTCCCTCTGAGGAAAGCAGCCCTAGAAGTAGTTTTCATGTCTTGTATTTCTAGAAGGAGCTTTTTATCTGTATTTTTGGAGTTTGTTTTTTGTTTTCCAAAAGAGTTTCCAAAGATTGTTCTCATGCCAATTGTAACTGAATAACCACAAAGGGCATTCCGGAAAGTTTTTGAGTTGTTGTCCAAAGATGTCAAAAATGAGAACCAAGTAACTTAGACAATACTGAAATATTTGGATAGCTTTTTAAAATTCTAATTTCAAGAATTATGTCTTATTTCATTTTGAAGCTATCCTGCCACATACATACATAGATTTATATATATATATAAAATGCATAATTTGGTAATATTGCTATTCTAAAGTTACATATACCATACATATAATTCATTCTTTTTTATTTCTAGAAGCTCATTTCCCTAAACTTGGTGAAATTTGTATCTGGTACACTTGTAAATAAAAAATTTTGAAATTGTTTTATCTGCTTGGATTTTGAAAACCTCAACAACTGAATGAAATAATTTTAAGAGATCTTATGAGAGCAAGCTGACATTAGTGTGAAACATTTCCAGATTTTTAAAAGAATTGTAGAAATATAGATCTGACTTTGAAAATGGTCTGCTACCAAATACTGTTTTGAAACTGTTGAAGTGAAATTCAACTGAAAATAATTAAACAATTAGTATAACTTTCTAGTATATGTGGCATTTTGGTTCATTTCCCAAAATGAGAGATACGATGGTTTTATTTTGAAAGGGAGTCATCTTCTGAAACAGCAGCCTTCAGTTTTCATTAGAAACCTTTACTACTCAGTTACAAGTTAATGTTCGGGTCAGAACTTCTAGTTATGTAGAAGAGTTTATTTCTAGTGTTACACTTTATAACAAATCTGTTATTTTATAGTTGGCCTTGGCAGAATTATATGAAGATGAAGTGAAATGCAAATCTCCCAAGTCTGATAGACCTAAAGCCATAGTATTTAAAAGCTCACAAATACCACCTCAAAGGTAAGTTTTGTTTTCTTTTTGTCTATTTTTGTTTTTAAAAAGTACCCTTTTTAGTTCACTGATCCCACCTTAGTTTAAATGGTCTTGGGAATTTTTTTAAAAACTTATTTCTTAAAATACCTGTTATTTAAGCACTCTTCCTAAAACTAATTGTCAGGAAGCTAAAAGAAACTTATGGAAAAATTATCTTAAGTACATAATATTTCGGTAGACATCATATAGAATTGGATACCAAATAGTATTTTTCTTGGCACAGTGGTTCTTTTTTGAGTCACAGGACTCACTGAGGATCTGCAGCCCCTGTGCCCTAAAAACAACATGTAGGCATGATTTTGTCAATAATTTTTAAGGGTTTGTGTGTTTCTTAAAGTCCATCCATGGAGCCCCTATGTGTCTTTTTCATTTTGTAATTAGGCTAGTAACAACATAGGTCAAATCAAAAGTTTATAGATCATGTTGGCAACTCTACATTTCTTTGTTTTTCACAAATGTATTTAAATTTAAGAACTTTTGTTATTTGTTCCAATGGTAATTTTAATAGCAATTTTGGCTTTTTCCCCTTAATAAACTAAGTTTATTTTTTTTAGTTTCAATAAGATGAATATTTTAAGTTTTAGTTCAGGATAGCTGGTTTCTTTTTCTTTTGGAATGTGAATTCTTTGTAAAAAGCTTTCTAGTAGCTGCTTTGGAATTTTAATATTGTGTTCTGTCTTCATAGCTGTTGATCCAGAAATCATAGCTCAAGGTTGGCTTTTCTGGACAGAGTTAGAGAATCTTGTGAACCAAGCTGTTGATGGAAAAAAAGTGCTTATCATGAAGGAGCTAGGGCTTTCCAGAGATTGAATTCTAATGGGTAGGTTTTCTCTTTTCTTTCTGTCTTACACTATTCATCATTGTGTTAGAGAATAAATTCTTTTTTTTTTATGAAAAAAAAGATACAGGAACAAGCAAAAGTATATCTGAAAATAGTAATATAAATCTGGCCTCTTACAGAACAAATGTAGCTTATACGATTATACTGTTTGGGGGCAGGTAACCGTGTGTTTCTTATTGTCAGACATTGCAGATAAAAGAATAATTTTATTAATTATCGCTATTTAATTTTAATCTTGAATTGGCTTCAATAGGTTAGTTATGACATTCTTATTAATTGTAAGCTTAGTTTCTGAAAATAGAATCCCACTTTCCCACTTGATGCAGGATTAAGATGATCTTAAAATGTTGGCTTTCAGTTGACAGATTGTTGTGGTTTAAAATACTTATGAATGATATTAAATCATGTTACTCTAAGAATGACTTTAAAGCAAGTGGGGTGCATTCATTTGAATATACACTCCTAATGGAGAAATTTTCAATTTTATCCTTAGGGCCCGAACACAGAAGCATGGAAATTGATAACAAAAAACCATCACAGTGTATCATTAATCTGGTCATGTTATTTATTATTGTGGATTACACTAACAATGCCATGCCTGTCACAAAGCTACAATCATGCCATGAGGGTCAACATTTGGACATTTAAGTGTCCTGTAATTTTTTTCTTTTCCTTCAAATAGCACTCCCCAGAAGCTTATGTAGGAAATTGCTAATGAAAACATGTAAAAAGAAAGTTCAGCTACTTCGTAACTTTGTTGATACTTTCTTCTTTAACTTTCTGAATCATCGTGAAGTCAAAAATCCTTCTGAAATTTAATCTGCTAATAAAATTTTTTATTAATATTTCAGATATTGTATATCTACATTATGAAATCTAATTTCAAAATGACAGCAAAGTGTAATTCTTAAGTGTGTAATTGCTCTTTTCCTCTCTAAAAGAAGTTATATATCATGGCTACTGGTTCAATAGATTTTCTAAGATTTTTTCATTGAATACAAGTTTCATTCTCATATCTTTCTAATTATAGACATTTTAAAGATTTTTGTGCAATTAGTGATAAAAGTCTTACTGTAACATTATCTGTTATTTATTAAATTCCCTTTTGCTATATAAAGAATTTTCCTTATTTTAAATATTGCCGGTTTTGTCATCAGCCGCCTGATGACCTTCTCTACTAAATATCTGAGCTTTTAGCATCATGGTATTAAGTACTATAACAAGAACCCAGTGGAAATTCTAGTTATTAATGTAAGTGTTTCAAACTGTGAATTCTTTTTTTTTCCCAGCTGCTAGGTGTCCCTGTTGCCTGAGAATAACAGATGGAATGAAGCCAGAGCTCAGCACCTTGTCCAGATGGATGTCAGTATGGGAGGAGGGGTGAAAGAGGAGCTTGTATTTGGAACTGACCATATTGCCACAGGGTGGCTACGAAGAATGGCTTTAGTTCAAATAGCATTTGCTGGTTTAAAGTTATTTTTAAGAATTGAGTTCTACATATACTTTTAAATTTTAGGTGCTTCCAGTGATTTTGATAATGCAACTAAAATAGCAAAGCAGATGGTCACCAAATTTGGAATGAGTGAAAAGCTAGTACCTGATTTTAATCCTTCTTCAGGTATGATGATGTGCCGAGGGTCTCTTTGTGAGAAAGGTTCTCATTAGAAATGGGTAACATTTCTTTTCCCATCTCATTCCAAATGGATTTGACTCAGCTCATTCTAAACTAAACATGGTTTTCTGAGTAATAACATGCAGCATTCTGCTCCTGTTCTAGCTGCTCAGACAGTAACAGGTATTCCCTCATGTGGTAACCAAATGACAAGACCAATTCCTTAGCCTTCTCTAGTCCTATGACGTGAAAGCCCTACTTGCTGAGCTTGCTCACGTCACCCTTTCCACCTACTTCACTTTCCCATGTTATCCCTGTGGCTCCACGAAGCAGCTCTAACACCGAATGGTGCATTTCTGGACTTGGAATAGCTGCCAAGGCTCTCTCAGAAGGTACTCAGAGCCATACTTCCACTTCCACATTCTCTGTCTTGCTCACACTTTTATTTTAGTCTTTTTCTTTCAGAAGAATGATAAAAAATTGATTTGCCCTCAAGGGCATTGTTATATTGAATTTTTTCCTTGTCCTTCATGATATTTGTTTCCTTATGTATAAGATAGTACTTCCTTTGTTACATTTATTAGCGTTTTTGGATTCTTCTGTTCAACTTCTTTCTTCCCATTCATTTTAGCTTGGAGTTACGACCTACAGTGATACAGGGAAACTGAGTCCAGAAACTTAGTCTCCTATTGAACAAGAAATCAAAATCCTTCTAAGGGTAAGATATTTTTCTATGCTCAATTTATCTATTTAGTCATAATGTGCCTAAACTGTTGGGCTCTTATCAAATGATAATGATTACCCAGTATCTTTTAGAAACGTCACTATATGTAAGAAAGGTGATAGGCACACCATGGCAGCCACGATGTGAATATGTGGTTCGAGCCTCTGGTCATTGACTGGATCTTTATTTTATTTTGACAATAGGCTAAGAACAGCTTATGTCTGATTAATAATATTCCATTCTACTTTAGGTGCAAAACTATAAGAGGTATTAGAATGGGGGATAGTGATTATTGAGTTTTTATTGTTTTCCTACTCTGACATATACTGACGGACCAAATATTTGCTCTGTGCCTAGCAGTGTGCATGTGAGAACAAGTGAAACAAAGGTCTTTTGACTGTATTGTCAAATACAGATCAGCGTAATGGAAGGTGTGAGCGCAGATTCAGTGAGAGCGCTTAGTAGGTACTGTGGGAATCTGGTCATGCTCTAAGGGCTGCTTGGCTTAAGGCGGTGAGAGCAGAAATTAAGTGATGTGGGTGGGTTCAGGAGATACCGACACCACGGGATTACAATGCCATACTGACATTTTCTGGCCTGTTTTGGGTTGTGCAAATAGATGAAATCTCAAGAGGTAAATGGGGGAAACTCCCTTTCTTTTTACATATATATTAAATAGAAAAATAGGTTTCTGTTGTCACAGACCTTACTTCAAAAGCAGTTCATACGATGTATACTTTTATTTTTTCAAGTAGCTTTTTGTCTTAAGTAGTCCTCATTTATCTATAACATAGATTTTGAGGTTAGAAATGGAACATTTCAAAGTACAAGAGAGTTATCTTTGGGAACGAAGCTTTTAAATGCTTTTATCTTTATAAATAGAAATTAATAGGTTTTTAATTTATTTCTCATTTATGGTTCTTCCTTCTCAGTGTTCTACCTCTTACATATCTGCTTTTCTATTTCAGGACTCATATGAATGAGCAACACATGCCTCGAAGACTCATGCAAAAGAGCATAAGAACCTACCGGAAGCGTTACTAAGCTGTGAGACTTTGGTTGCCAAAGAGATTCAAATTGTTCTTGGGAAGAAATTGGAAATGACATGATACCTGTCTTGAAATGGATGCATTGTTTTTACTGCGAGAATGTAAGTGCGGTCATCTCCTTTTGCAATGCTTTTGTCCCATTCTTGGCTTGGTGTCACTCGAGGGTGTGAAACACTTTGTCAGTCTTCTGTCACAGTTAGCTAGTTCTGGTTATTCTCATGATGACAGCTGTTATGAATTAGCAATCTATAGCAAATATTTTAA
Organism: Smutsia gigantea; assembly: GCA_032199065.1. Lineage (NCBI taxonomy): Eukaryota > Metazoa > Chordata > Mammalia > Pholidota > Manidae > Smutsia > Smutsia gigantea. Next base: position 100,243 of record JAVSCE010000666.1, read on the forward strand.
AACCAAGAACTAGCAGGATTGAAAACAGCTTTGTTGAGAATGTTAATCAGTTATTAAAGTTGAAAATAAGTAATGATTTTACGGTTGGTTACTCATACTAGATGTGAATAAAATTTCCTTTAACTCCTAGGATATATTTTGACTTAGCAAAGTTGTTGAAGGACTGTCTCTATTTCCAGATAATACCATTTATCTTTGATAAAGAAATGATGCTATTTACGTGTTGGTAAACCATATTTCTAAGTACATCAATAGAAACTTCATTAAGAGGCACTTGATTATGCTCCAGATTGTCCAGACATGAAATGGCTCAAAAAATCTAAGCGTGGAGAGTTGTGAACATACAGATACAATCAGAATTTAAATGATTCTAACCTTCTAAAAATGCAACATGCAGTTTCATGGTATTTTCTTTTTTTATCATTACTGTCGCTGTGACTAATGAAATTCATTTCAAAGCACAGCAGCAGTATTTTGTTAAATAGGTAAGTAACAATTCACTTCTGAATAACTACATAATTATGCTTGGTATTGGAAGCAAAACTGAACCAAGGACTCAATCTTATTCAAAATGAACTTCTGATTTATCCCGTGTTAGAAGTGGAAAGTCATGTATGCTTTTTGTTCAGATTTTGTGACTATGAGTGTGTTGTCACAGGATTTATAAATACGTTTAACTCCATAGAAAAACTATTTTAGAGCACATTGTATTAGTTTTACAGCCCAATTGTATTATTGGAGTGATTTTATTAAAATTACCTACAATTATCTAATGTCTTTTAAGCAATATATGGTTTTCAGTGAAAAAGATGATGGATGGAGCTTGCTACCTGATACTCTTGCTCGCTTCTTTTTTTGGTAATTTAAATTTTTGATGTAATATCAAACATAGAAAAATGTTATCAGAATAATACAAGGCAGTCCCGTTATCACTGATCCACATTCACCAATTATGTTCATTTGCCCCATTTTTATTGTCCCCCAGCTCCATGTGTGTGTGTGTGTGTGTGTGTGTGTGTGTGTATGTGTGTATACATATACATGTCTGTGTGAACATGTGCATAACGTCTCAGGTAGACTTCTAGGATTGAAATTGCTGGGTCATGTGGTAAGTTTCTATTAATCTTAATAAGACCCTGATAAACTCTTTTCAAAGTACTTATACAATATTATGTTCCAGCCACCAGTGTAAAAGGGCTATGGTTTTTCCTTATCTTCTACTGTACTTCTTATAGTCTTTTTGAGGAGGGTATTTTAGTGGGTATGAAGTCATATCTCATTGTGGGTTTAATTTACATTTCTTTAGCACTGGTGATGTTGGGCGTCCTCTCCTATGCTATTGGCCATTTGTATATCTTTGAAGAAATGTCTATTCAAATGTTTTACACACTCACATCCCTTTTAGGTTGTTTGTCTTATTATGTATTGTATATCATATGTTCTGAATACAAGTTTTTATCAGGTGGATCTGGCTTTATTTTATCTAGCCTGACAATCTCTGCTGTTTGAGTGGGGTGTTTAGTTCACACTTTCTTATATCTTTGCTTTGTAATCTTGTTGAATTTCAGGTGACATAGCAATTATGCATTCTGATTTTCTCCCCAGTGGGTGGTTCTTGTTTAGTAATTTGCCTCCAGTAAATTTGTGAAGTCAGTCTCTACTGTGGTGTGTAGTCATTGATGTCTTTGCTCATTTTTAAAAATTCTAAAGCTTGCTTTTTAACCATTGCTGCTGTCTGCGTTACTTACTAACATTTAGCCAAAGAAGGGACAGAGGATGTGTTCAAACTCTATTTGCTTTCTAATGGGCTTTTTTGCTTCTCCTTTGTATGTAAGTGTAGGCTGTGGTGACTATGGATGTGTGGGTGGCTTGAACCAGCTTCAGTTTCTACTCTACATGCCTCTGGTAAATCCGGAGTATATGAAGCACTTATCAATTCCTGATAGCTGTCTTAAACTCTGGTACTTGCAGTCAAATACCTAGCAGTTAAATTCCTGTTTGCTCCAAACAGGACTGCAGCCTCAGACCAGAGAACTCTGGTTGTTTCCCCCTGAAATTATCACTTTAAATTAAGTGCATCAATTCAAGCAGGTCCCTTCTGTCACTGTCAGCAAGCCCAGGCATGGGATGTGGGAGCACAACACCACAGGCTCATACGGTTCTTACCAGCACTGCCATGGTTTTCAGAGTTTTTCTTTGTTTGTCATGGGCTTCAGTTGATTTCAGACCAGTGAAAAGGCAGTTTTTTTAAATACAATTTTATCCAACATTTTAGTTGTTTTTTAAAAAGGAGCCATGATTGGTCAACTTCCTTGCCTCATCATGCTGAAAGAGAATCTCTTGGCCTCATTTTGGATCACAGTCCACCCAAAGCAGTTTAATAAGAAGGGACCTAGAGAGGACTTGGACAGTTTTCAAAGCCACCAGAATGCCAGTTTCACATGTAACCTATGTCTATTATATTGATTAGTGTTGGTAACTGATACCTATTTATTTTTAGATCCTCTGTGTATTTGTTCATGCTTTAAAATAAATCCCGAGTTATTTCAGTCTACATAGTTAGGAGCATAAGGCTTCATGTAAGTATGTGGCATTTTAACATGTTGGAATGTAGCCTTGATCTTTGTATTGAAAGAAACACACCTAGTCATGGATATGGAAATTTAAAGAGTTGATACATTTGAACTGAGGGTTTTGTCTATGCAAATCCTCCCCTGCCTCCAATCTGTCACACATGAGTCTTGATTCTTTCAGGCAAGACTGCGGTCCCCTCCATTTACAACACGAACTTAATTTAGTTATAATAAATGTTGTGCTGTCTTCAGTATGGCGTTGTATGGTGACATAATGGGTAGCTCATCTCCTAGGAACTTGAGAACGCATTTCATGGGGAAAAGTAAGCAAGTGACCAGCTGCCAAAGGGGGAGCATGAGAGGGGAGCTGTGAAGCCTGGTTTGGGGAGCTTCGCAGGAGTCTCCTGCAGCTCTGGAAGCAAGTGTTGGACTCATAGCCAGGAAACCTGGAACCTGAGAGGACGGGTAAGGTGCTTTGGCTAACGAGGGAGGAATTGCTAATGTATTGAGACTGTTCTGTGCTCAGCATTTGTTCTGACAAAAACTGAATGCATTGAAGGACCAGATGCCCATCAAACATGAGAGTGAGCTTCTCTTGGGGAGACTATTTTGGAAAACATACAAAAGGGCCTCTGAGAGTCTTCTCTAAGAAGAATCTTCACATGAGAGCAATCCAAAGTGGATCTCCAGATTCCTTAAGAGCTAAGGACAAAGAAAGGCCAACTGAATGGATTGCATTGACTCAGGTCAAGGGAATGCAGGTGAGAACAGCTGTGGGTATAGAAGTGCCCCTGAGAGAAAGAATCAGTTGTAAAATAATTGCCAGATTCAAACTGCTCAAAGCTTAGAATAGCATCAGCCAGATAAGAACTCTACCACCCCCTCCAGTCACCCTTCCTGAGGGAGGAGGGATGGAATTAGGAAAGAAAGAAAGGACCATTCCTGAGCCTGGCCTTGCTGATGAATTCAGACTTTGGCATTTTTTTAGTTATATGGGGCCGGACATTCTGTTTCACTGCTTTGGTAATTAAAACAACTGTATGGACTTTTAATTACTTGAAAATAAGGTTGTTATTTTTCTTTGTGGGTTGGGAAAAAATACCATAATATTTAAAAAGATAGTGGGAGAGGATGTTGCCTGACGATTATATCCCATGTGTGAAAAATTGTGGTTATTTGTATAAACACATTTTTGGTTATATAATTCCATTTGCATGATTTTTCAAAATCTGAAATACTTGTGTAATTTCTATTACAATTATGTATGGGATGTGTGTGTGCATATAGATGAATGATTTGCATTTATACTAAGTTTATTTGGTCACAAGTTTTATGTGGCCAAATGTGTTGACTTTCTAACTTCTATTTTTTTTTGTTTGAAAAAATCTTCCATCATTAATAATACCACTTAGCTTGTTTTCTTCTAAAATATGTAATGGTTTAATATTTTCATTAAAACACTAAGCACTTCACTAATTTGGAGTTCATTTTGGTTTTTGTGTTGTGAGATGTGTGGTTAAGGTCACAAATTGCTATTTCCCAAATCACTGAATAATCATTTTTACATTTATGAGTTATATATTTTATACTCTATTATCTAATAGAGAAAAGTTCATTTATGTTAATTTTCTTTAGTTAGTGTGTACTAGTTAGCAGGCACAAGCCAAGGGTGGGTACTGCTGGGATTGGATTTTAAGGGACTTGATAAGGGGGATGGAGTATGTAAGACTGGATAAGCAAGAATTCACAGATGTGGGGGCTTTTTAGGGGGAGACAGGATTTAACACTCAAGCAAGAACCCCAGGGAATGAAGGAAATTTTCTGTTAGGTTCTATATTATAACTCAGGAGACAGGAATGTTCAATGCTGAGTGAAGTGGAAGTGCCTGAGTTCTATACGGCTGCAATACCCCCTGTCCTGCTATTCAGTTTGATACGCTTAACTACTGAAAGAGCATAGACCCCACGGGTTAAGGGGCACAGACCTGCAGGACTCGCCCCACTTCAAAACAGGCCCAACTCCCTAGTCCCCAGGCTACTTGCTCTCCTGTCTGACTTGGCTCCAATTTGGCGATTCCCATGACCTTCCTTCAGGTTTAATAATTCATTAGAATGACTCAGGACGCTGCTTTATTTAGGAGTACTGATTTATTAAGAATGTAAAGAGACAGCAAATGAAGATGTACATAGGGCAGAAAGGTCTGGGCAAGGTCTACATGCCTGCCCCAAGCATGTCACCCTCTCAGTTCATAGATGTGTTCATCAACCAGGAAGCTCTGTTAGTCTCATTTCAGAGGGTTTTTTTGTGTTTGTTCATTTTTTAATGAAGTTTCCTGATACAGCATGATTGATTGAGTCATTGGCCATATGGCAACTTGATTTCCAGTCTCCCCTGATGGTTGTGGGAGGCAAGAATTCTTTTTAACTTGGTATAATGATTAAAAGTGTATCAAATAATGTAGAGGTAAACAACGCTAAGAGAATAATGAAAAGGAAGAATTAGGAGGGGAACTTTGGAACTGTAATGGAAATTAGAATATATTTTATAAAGAAGAGTACTGGTGCAAGAAGCAAACCCAATAGAAAACTCAGAAATGACTAACATGCCAGAGAGTTTACTGTTCAATAAAGTGGTGTTTTAAACGAGGCGAGAAACAATCGTTTAGGACAAATGAATAACCATTTGTTTTAAGTTCTCAAGTGATAAGCCATGCTCCAAAATAAATCTTAGATTGAGTAAAGATTTAATTGGGGAGAAATAAAGCAAAAAATAAAAATAAAACGTAAATGTAAGGCTGGGCCAAAGGCGAAGGATAAGATGCTTGAATAAATGTGTCTGCATTTCTTCTGGAGAATGTGCATTCTTTTCTGGTCAGTCTCTGAAACCAAGAAAACCAACTTTCCGAATCCACCAAGTTCCTTGGAGACCTCCTTGGTCCCAGAGGGATGTAGAAGGAAAACTAACGCAGAAGGAGGTTTAGAATTTTTCAGGGGCGTTTTCTGGGAAAGAGGTTTTCAGCATCCTGAAGTTTCTTGGCATTCTAGCCCCAGATGTACACAAAGACCGTTTTTCCATATTCATTAGCTTAGCTTTCGCAGATTTCCCGAAATACTCAGCCAACGGACACCGCCTCCACGGGAAGCCAACGCTGCTCACCAGCGAAAAGCTTTGATTCGTGACGTCTGGGTCCCGCACATGCGCCCTCCGCACCCTTGGAGCGGCGCACCGAACGCAAGCGCATTGACGCCGTCTCGGTGGGGCGCACGCGCACTTGTGTTGAGCGGCTTTGCCATCCTACAGTTAATCTCAGCTGCAAGATTCTAAACTGCCGAACCGTGTTGGGCGGTTGTGGCCAGACCGGGTTGGCTTATCTCGTAGCACTGGCGTGGGGCTCCGGAGGCGGCGGAAGGCAGCGCGGGAGCTGAGGGTGTTTCTGGAAGCCTGTAGGCTCCGCGATGAAGAAGATTTTTGGCTTCGGGGGTGGGAAGAGCGAGTCGCCTTGGGGCCCCTCCAGCGGGCGGCCTGCGGGAGGACAGCAAGAGAGCCGGCTCCCAGCCCGGGTACCACATTGCAGACAGAGATCTTGGGAAGATACACAAGGCTGCCAACATGGGCAAAGTAGCCAAAGTGCAGCAGGTTCTATTGCTCGGAAAAAATGACTAAATGATAGGGACAAGATGAACAGGTAACAGGGACTGGGAGACCAGGGCGGCTGGGGAAGGAGGTGGGAGGACCCGGAAAGCGCACCTTCCCGGGCTCACCTGGGGAGCCGAGCCTCCTGGCGCGAGGCTCCGCTGCACCTGGGTCCCAGAAGCCTGCAGGTGAGAACAGCTGTCTTAAACTCCCGCGCCCAGGCCCCACTTTATTATCAGCTATAGTGAAGTATATTTTGGCATCTTATATAAACAGAAAACAGTACTAGAATCTACAATTTTTATTTGTAAAAAAGCATCTGAGCTGATTTCTGAAGAAAAGTTAGCTACTTAATTATAGGTGGTAATTAATAAAAATGATTGACTATGGTTAGCCTAACAATTACAAAACATGAATACGTATATAGGTCATGGTAATGGTAAAAGTTATGAGTGTACTAAAAAGGGCAATTTAAGTATAATATATACATTATTTTATTTAAATTCTTTTAAGATCAATTATATCTTAAAAATCAATGTTAAACTTTTACATGCTTATGAATTTATACCGAACAGACATTTCTTATCCAAATGATCAAAGTCAACATTGCCAGTAATGGTACCAAGCCTGTGCCTTCAAGATTTACTGTGTTGACATGAACTCAGCATCACTTGTGTGACAATCCTGCCCCAACAGGCATAACCTGAATCCGCTCATGAGGAAACATCCAACAAACATGAACTGAGGAAAAATCTTCAGAATAACTAAAATACCTATAAATCAGCTGACCTACACTCTTCAAAATGTATTTATCATGAACATCAAAGACAAAGGTACTGCCCCAGATTGAAGGCGACTAAAGAGAGAGGACGTTTGGACACAACACAGCATCATAGCTTTTCTCTGCCTAAAAAAGATGTTATTGAGACAATTGGCAAAATCTGAATAGGGTCGATAGAGCTTTCCAATTTTGATAATTATGCTATTTCTTGTTCTTAGGAGTAGAGTAATGCCTACAACTTACAAATGATTCAGGAATATTCCTACATGTATATTTATCTAGAAAGGTGAGAAGGGAGAAAACATAAAGCAAATACAGTAAAATGTTGACATTTGGCAAATGGAATCCAAGAACTGTTTGCACTATTGCAACTTTTCTATAAGTCTGAAATTATTAAAATAGAACATTTCTAAAAGAAAAAACTTAAAAAAAGTTATATTAGCAATTTATAGCCCAGTGAATAAAATAAAAGATGATCCATATTGGCAAAAGTAAATGAATAATCAGAAATTTGATGAGGAACAAAGGTATTTACATAGTCTCAAAGCACTTCCCTATTAAATAATAAACTATAACGTGAAAAGGGGACATTCCAGTGGAGAAAACTGGCCCTGCTACCTTCTCAGTGACCATCATTAACATAACCAAGAAGGGAACAAATCAAAATCATAGGCCAAATGACAGGATGCAGTGAGCAAGAGTATAGGATGACTTCTCTAAGCCTTTTGCTGAAAATGTTTGATTTGAAGCTTATCAATAAAAACAGAAAAATCGGCATTGAGGTACATTCTGCGTTACTGGGATTTACTCTTCAAAAGATTCAAGGTCTTGAAAATCAAGGACAGACTGAGGAACTGCCAGACTGAAGACGACTAACAGGCACAACAGCCAAATGTGATCTGTGGGTCTGAGTGGCATCTTTTTGCTCTAAGGGACACTACAGACTAGTGGCAACATGTGAAAACATGAGGACTGAATGATCAAATGTATCAGTGTTAATTTTCTGGTAATTATGTGGAACACACTAACTTGTAGGAAATAAACACTTAAAGGAATCAGGGATGGTGGCTTGATGGCAGCACATATTCTCAGATGGTGCCAGGGAATAGAGCTCTTTGTACTAAAACTGGGAACTTTTCTCTAATTTTAAGACTGTTTCCAAAAAATAAATCAAAAGTAAATAAATAGAAAAGGTGAAAAGCCTTAGGGCAAATCTTATTTCTCCATGAAGATCTGTGCATCAGTGATTAAAATTAAATTATATATGTTTTATAGCACTCTAACAATCTTAACACATCAAAATATAATATCCATAGCAGCAGCATATCAAAATGATGTCTGTGTAAATCTTGAGGCCCATATATCATGATAAAATTTAGAAAATACAAAACAGCTAAAAATTACCCCCCCGCCCCCAAAGTATTAATGACTACGTGAGTGTTTGGATGCTGTTTAAATAGCTGGTACTCGGGCAGCTCCATAGTGCTGGTTTTCATTCACAAAATCTTAAAAGTTAGTAAGGTGCCAGGAAATGAAGTTTAAAATAGTGTATAAATTTTCATCATACACATGATACAAAAATATTTTCCTTTAATAGAGATTTTCACATGTCCTGTGTTTAATGGGAAAGGATTAAAATGTTATATAAACAGACCAGTATATACATTTTTACATTTGTCTTTCAGATCATATAATTTTTCCTCAAAATCTGTGCATATTCTTGTGCTGTTTTCAAAAGTAGATATTGAGTTGGATTTGACACATCAGTAGATCCTAGTGGAGGAACTCTACAGAATTCAGATTCAAATTCAGCAGCAGCTGGAAAGAAAAATAATTATATTGTTTATTTAAAATACTTAAGAGTTAACAAGTGTGTAAGTTAGTAACAAAGTTGGGACCTTTTTAAGCGTTGACAATGAAAAATATCTATATACAACTATAATACAAAATACAAGATTACTAGTAAATATAACTTGCCCATGGTTGCACACTGAATCAATTGCTACTGTGGTAAAGTATCAGAGCTTCTGGGTTTCCCATTATGAGATGAAACTACACAAGATGAAGATGACACAGGTCACCCTGACCACCATATACTATAACCTGGAAAAACAGACCAACGGCAGTTCCCACACAGTCAGGTATAAACCAGGGCACTACTGGAACACACAGAAGGGACACCCCAGTTTTGTGCCAATACTGTCAGCTGTTTGGTAAAGGTGACCTAAACTGATACCTGAAGACAGGGGAGGATGTGCCAGATAGAGGGAAGAAGCATCTGCAAAGAGCTAGAGGTGAGGAAGAACATTTGTGGAATTGTTAAGTAGGCTAGTTTGGTGACACGCTAGAGCAAAAGAGCAGAGTAGGGTAAGTAGCAAGAGATGAGGCTGAAGGATATGGCAAGAACCAAATTGATTTGGGTGTTTTTATTCCTTGCTAAGGAATTTGGAATTTTTCCTGAGGGTAAAAGGTAAAACCAATGACAATGTTTTGTCAAACCAGTGAGATTTAATGTCACCAATCAAGTGACAGTTATTCAAACTATAGTTGCCTAACTATTAGTAGATGGGTCTCATTTTTTTGCCCTTAAATCACTACCAGAAACATGAGTAGTTGATGAAACCCATGTGTTCTGCGAAGTGCAGGATGACGGTTCTATAGGAATAGCAGAAATAAAGGAAAGATATAGCTAAAAATTAGAACAGATACATGGATATTTTGAGATTTTTAAAAAGCTATGGAACTTAAGTGAGGAATAAGAATATTGTTCATTATGAATAGCTATACTTTCACATATTTCATAAGATATGTATAAGAAAGAAGTATTTAATGTAATTCCTATTATCCAAACAATGCAAAGAGTTGCTATTTACTATTTAGCATTTATTTCAGAAAGCAATGACATCTAAATTTAATTCACAAATTTTGGCAACATACCTTCTTCTAGTTCTCTAGTTATAGTCTCCTCCAATTCCTGCTGCATCTGAAATCAGTCAAATATTATTTATAATTTTTAAGTTAAATGAGACATTATCATATAAATGATACATAGCTGATGAAATATGACCTTTAAATAATACCCTTATTAGAAACTAGACTTAACTTGGGGATTGCTTAAATAGAAAAATGATCACATAAGTAAAATAAAATAAATTCCTATTTAATTTCAGATAACATGTATCTGTAATGCTATTTTGATTAACCTGATAAAAAGTACAATATTGGTGTACTGGACTTACAAAATTTCAGAAAGGTGATGTTTGATCTTATTGGTATGAAGAAATTTAAACAATTCAAGTCATGTTGTACACTGAATGTATTACAATGGGCTTTCCCTTCTTGTAGTATTAGAAAATTAAAATCTTAAGGTATGACCCCATACACAAAAGTAAACTCGAAATGGATCAAAGACCTGCATGTTAGCATGAAACCATAAAACTCTTAGAAGACAACATAGGCAAAAATCTCCTGAATATAAGCATGAGCAACTTCTTCCTGAACACATCTCTTCAAGCAAGGGAAACAAAAGCAAAAATGAACACAAAGGACTACATCAAACTAAAAAGCTTCTGTACAGCAAAGAACACCATCAACAGAAGAAAAAGGCATCCTACAGTATGGGAGAATATATTTGTAAATGACAAATCTGACAAGGGGTTAACATACAAAATATATAAAGAACTCACCTCAACACCCAAAAAAGCAAATAACCCGATTAAAAAATGGGCAGAGAATATAAAGACACAATTCTCCAAAGAAGAAATTCAGATGACCAACAGACATGTGAAAAGATGCTCCACATCACTCATCATCAGGGAAATGCAAATTAAGACCACAATGAGATATCACCTCACACCAGATAGGATGGCCAGCATTGAAAAGACTAAGAACAACAAATGCTGGCAAGGATGCGGAGAAAGGGGAATCCTCCTACATTGCTGGTGGGACTGTAAACAAGTTCAACCATTGTGGAAAGCAATATGGAGGTTCCTCATAAAACTAAAAATAGAAATACCATTTGAACCGGATATCCCACTCCTTGGAATTTACCCAAAGAATACAACTTCTCAGATTCAAAAAGACATATGCACCCCTATGTTTATCACAGCACTATTTACAATAGCCAAGATATGGAAGCAACCTAAGTGTCCATCAGTAGATGAATGGATAAAGAAGATGTGGTACATATACACAATGGAATATTATTCAGCCATAAGAAGAAAACAAATCCTGTCATTTGCAACAACACAGATGGAGCTAGAGGGTATTATGCTCAGTGAAATAAGCCTTGAGACACAAATGAAAATGGAAACAAAACATTCCAAAATCCTTGGGGCTCAGAAAAAGCAGTTCTAAGAGGGAAGTTTAAACAGGTCTACCTCAATAAACAAGAAAAACCTCAAATAAAGAATCTTACCTTACTCCTAAAGGAATTAGAAAAAAACAGAGCAAAACAAAGCCCAAAATTAGTAGAAGGAAGGAATTAGTAGACATTACAGTAGAAATACATGAAATAAAGACAAAAAATAGAAAAGATCAGTGAAACTTAGAGGCTGGTTCTTTAAAAAGATAAACAAAATTGATAAACTTTTAGTCAGACTTATCAAGAAAAAAAGAGAGAACCCCAATAAATAAAATCAGAAATGAAAGAGAAGTTACAGTTGACACCACAAAATTACAAAGGATTATAAGAGACTATGAAACATTACATGCCAATAAGTTGGATAACATAGAAGAAATGGAAAAATTCTTAGAAACACAATCTTCCAAGACTGAATCAGGAGGAAATAGAATATCTGGTCAGACTGTTTACCAGTAATGAATTGAATAGTTGTAAAAAAAATAAAAACCCTGAGCAAACAAAAGTCCATGAATAGAAGCCTTCACAGATGAACTCTACCAAACATTTAAAGAAGTTAATAACTAATGTCAAGATTTCCAAAAAATTGAAGAGAAAGTGCTTCCAAATTCATTCTATGAGGCCAGTATTATCCTGATACCAAACCAGACAAAGACACTACCAAAATAAAATAAAATTACAGACCAATATCCCTGGTGAACATTGATGCAAAAATCCTCAACGAAATGTCAGCAAACAGAATTCAACGTTACATTAGAAGGATCATTCACTACCACTGAAATCAATCAGAAAGTAAGCCAAAGCATCTCAAAGTCTACCTCTGGTTATTAAGCAATAAAATTTAATTTCTAAAATCAAATTTAATGGCAGCACTGATACATTTTTTTTCAAGATTCAGCTTTTCAAGAAATTTAAAATGTGTAAATTTAGTTCCATTTACTGACTAAAGTTAATAGGTATCTCTTGAAAATGAGAGACCTAAGGACTTAAAAAAATAAATTTTCTGTCTCCTTTCTTATAAGCACAGATAATTATGAATTTTACTTAGTATCCAGTAATCAAACAACTCAGAATTTCACCAAATTAAAAACAAGAATTATATCAGAAATTTGAAACACAGGGGAAAAAACAATAGCATAACTAACCTTGGCAAAGAACGTCTCTATGTTATCTGAAGTCCGCGGGTTTGTGGTAGGAATCACTAAGTTTTCTCTTGGAGTAAGATTTCTACTGAGCACTGAATCTTTAAGATTTCCAGTGCGAGGTGTTTCCAGCACTGGCCTCATAGTAAGAGTGCTGAGTAAAGTTCTGTTCTGCTGGTTCTCCTCAAGAAGTTTGGCATTGATCTCTGTTAGCCTCTCATTAGTCCTGTGGAGACTAGATTAAGCAAATGCTTAGTAATTTTTCCTTAAATGATACCTAAATGACTTGCATTTTTAAAAAGTTACTCTAACAGTAAATGGAATTTCTTATAGAACTGCTTTAGCACTTGAAAATGTGCCAAAGAAGATGTACTGTATACAATTACAGGTTTAAACTTGTTCTAAAGAAATATGTATTCTTCTAGGGGGTTCCTAAGTAACAAGTAATTCAAAGTAGGGAAGGGAGGGAAATGGCTATGAGTGATGTAGGTGGCTTACAGGCAATGCTTGCTGCCTTCTGGAACAGCTGTATTTAAAAGATTCTTGAGGAGGCCACTTAGACCTATTTAGTAAACCAGTTTAGAGAGAAAACATAAAGCATTTCTCAAAGAATTTTCACACATTTGCTTTCCTCATCCTTTTATGTTTCATTCACTATCTCAGAAAAATTAAGCATTTGGCACTGAGGAATAATTTAGAGCAACAATCTCTAGGCGAGAAAGAGAGGAGAGGGTAATCAAAAAGAACTAAAATAGCTCTGGATGCAATTAGCATATAATAATGTCACAGGGATCCATCCTTTCTGTTTTCCACACACTCCTCAGGCAGACCAGTGTTATTTTTAGCCACTTTGTGAATTATACTGCCCTTCATCCCTATGTCAGTCTTTCCCTATTTCACATGCATGCCTTTAGATGCAGAGCAGAAAAACTCTAAAGGATAGTCTGTCTCAAGGAGCCCTCTAGTGATAACACCGAAGATCACAATCAAGAAAATAAATATCCAAGTGCCAGGATGTGCTGAGTAACAGTACTTGGCCCTTTGGGTTTAAGATGTAGTCTGCCAAAAAATAAATTTATTAATATTTATGTTTAGGGGGATTCTGAAAGGCAATTTTATAATGTTATCACTATCTAAATTATGAAGCTTCAAAAACACCAAGCTTGAAGACTAGTAGGTCAGGGTACCAACAAAATAAGAGAAACAAAAAAAGTCATGTAAAACCAAACAATGGGAGAGAGACACAAACTGTGGCCGGGCTAACATTTCAAAGGTAATTTCATTCATGAACATCATTTTCCAAAATTTACTATCTAGTCAGCTTTCACTTCCTACTATGCTTATAAACCTGGCTCAATAAAAACGATGCTTTAGAGGCAAACTAATGAGCTAAATTTATTTTCTGTGTTTCCATGTTTTGACTTACATGTTTAGTTTATCTTCCAATGAATTTCTAACTTTTAATTCTTCCAGGTAGAGTTGCTTGTATTTTTCCAATTCTGTTTTACTAGAATACTGAGAAGTTTTTGTTTTGGAGAGCTCAAATTCCAGGTCTTTAATTCTGAGTTCCATCTGGCTTCTTACTGAAGCATTATTATTTTCTCTCAACTGCTCTAACTTTTCTTGAGATGCTGCTTGTGCCTAAAGAAAATTAAAAGGATACATTTTTAAAATAATTATAATCTAACCCAAACATATACAGTCAATTAATATTTGATAAAAGTGCCTTGGATATACAATGGGGAGATGACAGCCTGTTCAGCAGCTGGTGCTGGAAAAACTGGACAGCTACATGTAAGAGAATGAAACTGGACTACTGTCTATCCCCATACACAAAGGTAAACTCAAGGTGGATCAAAGACTTGAATGTAAGACATGAAACCATAAAACTCTTAGAAAAAAACATAGGCAAAAATCTCCTGGACATAAACATGAGCAACTTCTTCATGAACATATCTCCCCGGGCAAGGGAAACAAAAGCAAAAATGAACAAGTGGGACTATATCAAGCTGAAAAGCTTCTGTACAGCAAAGGACACCATCAGTAGAACAAAAAGACATCCTACAGTATGGGAGAATATATTCATAAAAAACGTATCTGATAAAGGGTTGACATCCAAAATATATAAAGAACTCATGCACCTTAACAAACAGAAAGCAAATAATCCAATTAAGAAATGGGCAGAGGACATGAATAGACACTTCTCCAAAGAAGAAATTCAGATGGCCAACAGGCACATGAAAAGATGCTCCACATCGCTAATCATCAGAGAAATGCAGATTAAAACCACAATGAGATATCACCTCACACCAGTGAGGATGGCCAACATCCAAAACACAAACAACAACAAATGTTGGCGAGGATGTGGAGAAAAGGGAACCCTCCTACACTGCTGGTGGGACTGCAAATTAGTTCAACCATTGTGGAAAGCAGTATGGAGGTTCCTCAAAAAACTCAAAATAGAAATACCATTTGACCCAGGAATTCCACTCCTAGGAATTTACCCTAAGAATGCAGCAGCCCAATTTGAAAAGGACAGATGCACCCCTATGTTTATTGCAGCACTATTTACAATAGCCAAGAAATGGAAGCAACCTAAGTGTCCATCAGTAGATGAATGGATAAAGAAGATGTGGTACATATACACAATGGAATATTATTCAGCCATAAGAAGAAAACAAATCCTACCATTTGCAACAACATGGATGGAGCTAGAGGGTATTATGCTCAGTGAAATAAGCCAAGCCGAAAAAGACAAGTATCAAATGATTTCACTCATATGTAGAGTATAAGAACAAAGAAAAAAACTGAAGGAACAAAACAGCAGCAGACTCACAGAACCCAAGAACGGACTAATAGTTACCAAAGGGAAAGGGACTGGGGAAAATGGGCGGAAAGGGAGGGATAAGAGGGAAAAAGGGGCATTACGATTAGCAAATGTAATGTTGGGGGGGCACGGGGAGGGCAGTACAACTCAGAGAAGACAAGTAGTGATTCTATAGCATCTCACTACGCTGATGGACAGTGACTGTAATGGGGTTGGTGGGGGGGACCTGATGAAGGGGTAGTTTAATAATCGTAATATTGCACATGTAATTGTAAATTAATGATAATAAAATAAATTATATTAAAAAAAAATAATAATAATAATTATAATCTGAATAATTATAGCATATTTGTTTCCTCTGGTTCTGAGTCAGTGATTCAGAGAGCAATTTTAAATGTGGAAAAAAAAGCTGAAGTTTAATATATTTATCAGACCCGCAACTGAATTAAATCTGAATTATAAAAATAAAGTTGAATCATTTTTATCTTAGTATTCATGTAATATGACAATTCAAAGAGTAACAGAATCAATTTAAAATATTTAAAACTAAACAATATTATCTAAGAGTATGGTATAATTTTTAATTCACAATTTTTCTTTTCTTCTTAATAAATAGCCTTATACCAACCAGACTTAAAAATAAAATGATTACCTAGTGAGAATCATTCTGAAAGGTCAATTTTGTGATAATAATGATGGAAACTGAAATATTTAAAGGGAGAAAACATATGCCACCTTCCCTCCAGAAATCTATAAAACAAACTGCTCTAAGTAGAGGAAACAGAGACAATGTATATATCCAAAATGTACTCTGCAGTGAAATTAAGGCAATTACAGATTAATAAATTAACCTGTAAAAACAGATTGACTTCTTTTAATTTTTCTACTATTTCCTGTCTTGCTCTTTCTTCAAACTCCTGCTTATACAGTTCTACTTGGCTGTGTTCTACCATATTCATTTCTATATGAGTCCGGAGGTTTACTACTTTCTGTTCCAACTTCTTTTTATTCTTCTCTAGTTTTTCACATTTCTTTTGCATTGCTTTCATAGATAATAGCTCCTGTTGAAGAACTTGATTTCTTGAATCTAGATGTAGACATTTTGAAGATGAAGTTTCCAATTTTGCTGTAAGATCATCAATCTGCATGAATAAAATAATAGTTTAGTAATAAAGAAGGTAGACTGAGAATAGTCCAAGCCAAAGCCAGTATCAAGTTTGGAAATAAATTCAGTAACAATAAAATGTTACCCATACCATAGTAGAGTCTTAGAACATTGAACCTTGAATTACTCAGAAAATCAGGAACAAAGTTAAGACGACCAGGAGACACAAAAATACATCCTTTACTGTCATCATCTTTGCCATACAACATTTGCGCTTGACCTTATACTCTATTTTTCTATTATTGTTCCATGTCTTTCTCCATAAAATGATTATACGTTACCTCTTAGTATAAGGGTTCCCCCACCTTAACTCTTCATAATTAACTCAGCCGTCACACTGAGTTATTTAGGCCAGAGTCAATAAATGCCTCCCAAAATAAGACTTTTAAGACTTAAGACTAATTAATGATCCATAAATGGATTCTAATGCCTTAAGCCTTTTTCTCAACTACAAATGTTTTATGCTAATTTAAATCACATTCCAAGGAGATGATTGTCAGGGTTAAAGAGAATTCACATCTTCCAGAAATTTTAGTGAAATGATCCATATTTTTGAAAAATGCAACAATTCCATAGTGCTATCTGTAATCTTTAGTTACTTTCCACCAAATAAGAAAACATACTAAATAAAAGAAAAATACTTGCTGGAATTTCAGTGATACTGAGCTGGGAAGAACTATTTTCCTTTAGATATAATGATTATTTTCTAAGACAAGATGAGTGGATGTGGCAGTTTTACAAATTCTTTGACACTTTTCCCATGGAATTCCCTCCCCTTCAGTAGCTGAATTCTAGTGAAGAGAATATGGTGGAACTGCTGTGTGACTCCTAAGGCTGGGTTAGAAAATGTGAGACAGCTTCCATCTGATTCTCTCTCTCTAGGGAAGCTTACCTTGGAACCCAGCCATCTTGTTGTGAAGAAGCCCAGGGCCCCTAGTGAATCCTTGTATAGATGTGCCAGCTGAGACTGCCCTAGCTACGTGCCAGCCAATAACCAGCTTTGGGGTTAACATCCAGAATAGCTAAAGAACATATGCCTCAACATCCAAAAAACAAATAACCCAATTAAAAAATGGGCAGAGGACCTGAACAGACACTTCTGCAAAGAAGAAATACAAATGGCCAACAGGCACGTGAAAAGATGCTCCACATTGTTATTAATCATCAGGGAAATGCAAACCAAAGCCACAGTGAGGTATCACCTCACATCAGAATGCCAAAGACAAGAAATAACAAGTGAGGATGTGGCGAAATGGGAACCCTCCTACACTGCTTGTGGGAATGTAAATTGGTGCAATTGCCAAAATGGGAAGCAATATGAAGATTCCTCAAAAAACTAAAAACAGCAATACCATTCAATCCAACAATTCCACTTCTAAGAATTTGCCTGAAGACAACAAAATCCCTAACTTGAAAAGACATATGCACCCCTATGTTTATTGCCACATTATTTACAAAACCAAGTTATGGAAGCAACCTACATGTCCATCAGTAGATGAATGGATAAAGAAGACATGGTACATATACACAAAGGAATATTATTCACCATAAAAAGAAAAAATCCTGCCATTTACAACAACATGGATGGATCTACAGGGTATTATGCTCAGTGAAATAAGCCAAGCATGGAAAGACAAATACCATATGATTTCACTCATTTGTGGAGTATAAAAATAAAGCAAAACAGAAGGAACAAATTAGCAGTAGACTCACAGACACTCAGAAGTGACTAATGGTTGCCAAGGAGGAAGGGTTGGGGCGGGCTGGTGGGAAGGGTGAGGGGGATAAAGAGGCACAATGATCCCCAGTCACAGTATTAGTTGGTCATGGGGACTGTAGTACAGCATGGAGAATATAATCAATGATCTGTAACATCTTTCTATGTTGACAGTAACCACACTACAGAAGGTGAGGATTTCATGATAGGGTTAACTTTGAAAGCAATGTAAAACAGTATATCAACAATACTTTTTAAAAAAGCCAGCTTCAACTGCCAAACACGTGAGGCCTTCAGGGGATTCTACTCCCCAGTGGCATGTCATCCCAAGTGGGCCTCACTGAGCCTTGCCTGAACTGTAGGTCTGTGAACAAAATAAACACTGTTTTGAGCCACTAGGTTTTGAGGTGGTTTATCATGCAGCAATAAATAACTGGCATAGATACTGATATTAAAAATGAGGTGCTGCCATTAAAAAAAAAAAACGAAAACACATAAAGAGTGCCTTTGATCTGCGCATTAGGTGGACCCTGAAAGGAGGTGGAGAAGAGTCAGAATGAAAACCAGCAGGGCCTCTGGGAGCCTGTTAGTGGAAGCCTGATGGCCCCTGAAGAGGCTGACAGCAAGGGCTTCTAGGCAGGGAAAGAGAGTGATACTGGAACCTGGAGGAAAGGGGACTCTTGCTCCAAAGCAGCTGAAAGTAAGGATCAATGAGTGAGATAAGCTGAAGATTACACATAAAGGAACTAGGGCTTACTAGGGTCAAATATTTGTTTCCCAATTACAGCCTTTCCTCATGTCTAATTGCCAAATAATTCTAAAAGAAATAACTTCTGAACTAAGATCAAATCCAGGGTGCTGCCAGGAAAACATGGTCTAAGGTTGAAGCCAAGACTATAAAACCTTTGGTAGGACCTCAGAAAGATTTAAGGCAGTGCCTCAAATTCCTCTAAGGATCTTCAGAGTTTATTAAGGCACCATCCTACAACACCCTCACAGGAAGCCCAAAGTGAAGAGCTTATCTCAAAATGATATGTGGGGGTAGCTTTTCTAATGGCATGAACCCCAGTAAAAGTCACAAGAAACTCACGCAAAAACACTGCTTGCTGGTGTGGACTGAAAGAGACCAAGAGAATACAAATGAAAAGAGGCCTTTGGGTCTTAGAAGTTCTATAGGTAGGAAGCAGCCTGAGCAAACAGCTGCAAACACAAGCTATTTTTTTATAAACAAGACAGAAAAGAGAACTCAGAGGTACAGCAAAGGGCCATTGAGAGGCATTCCCATAATTACTACTGTCTTCCTCAAAGAATAGCAGTGTGTATAAGGCTGCATTTCAGAATAGCAATGGACTAATGTGTCTCCCACTTTCCATTCTGAATAGGAGAGTCTTGAGCAGGTCAGCAGAATGTTGGCCCAGTGGGTGATAGATAACTTGTCTCTTCGGTTCTCACTCTTCGTATTGAGAGGAATTGTACTTCAATGGCTAAACTCTAGAAACCACAGCCCAGGCACCTGTCCGCATCTGCACCTGATGAAGACGGTAAGACCTCGGACTCAAGCCTCAACCAGATGCCATCATCACTGAGCCTAGGCAGGAGGTATTGAGTAGGGGTTAGTCTATTTTCCTTTTTCTCTTTTCCTTTTTTTAATGGAAACGTTTTATATATCTTGACCGGTGTTTTGGCTATGTGGATATATACTTTTTGTTTTTTATTTCAAGTTTAATTGACATACAGTATTAAACTGGTTTCGAGTATTTAACATACTGATTGGAGTGTATTTTTTATGTGGGAGGATAATTAAAAATTGTGCTTTTCAAATGTATCCCTAACTTTTAAAATGTTCATTCCTTTAAAAAAGGTAGAATATTGGCCAAGCTCCGTGACTTGCTCCCAATGAACAGAACATGGTGAAGGTGATGCTGTCTGCATCCCAAGGCCGGTCAGACTGGACAGGCCTGGTGTCCCAGCCGCCTGACCCAACTAAAGTCCCAGCCAGGGCCCGGCACCGGCAGCGAGCCAGTGGGTGGGCCTCAGGTGACTCCAGCCGCAGCCTTCGAGTTGCCCCAGCTGAAGCTGAGAACAGAGACAAGCTGTCCTGGCCACACTTTTCCTGGCTGTGGGTTTGTGAATAAAATAAATGCTTACTTAAGCCACTGAACTGGGGATCTTGCTAGGAAAAAACAGATAAACAGAACTGTGGACAAAAAAAGGGATAATAAAAAACATAACTTAGACAGTAGAAATTGGTTTCTTTAAAATGGGATATAATAAATGTTGAGATCAATTTATTAATGGGAAACAATGCTAATAAGAAGCAGATAGCCAGAAGAAAGTCCTAAGAAGTTTTTCTAAGGTTCCCTTCGATTACAAATTCTTACAACTAGGTAAGTATGCCTCAGAATTTCCCTTAAGTTAGGGGATAGGGAAGACTGGTAAGCAAGGAGACACATGACTTAAAGTATAATAGTTGAAAAACAACCAGAAATAGTTTAATAGCCAAAAACGGGACCTTGTACCTGATTTTCAGTTAACTGAAATTCTAAAAGAGATAGACAACTTGGAGTACTTATTAGTCAATCTAGCACTCAATCTTCATTTTCCTTTCCTCAGTGAGGAAATAAAGAGAACATTAATTAAGGAATCATTTTCAATCTCAGTAGTAAAACAAATGCAGTATATTTTGGCTCTATTTAAGTTAAATACAATTTCTCCTTTACTTTACTTCAAGCTTGTCAGTATGGGGAGATAAAACCATCCCATCTTTATGTTGTACCACTATTTTTCTCCATATCATACAATTTGGCTTTAACATTCTGAGTAAATCAATGACTAATCAATGATTACTTGAATATTTCCTGCCTTTTAACAGCTGTACTCTTGACATTTTTTCTTTGGATAGAATGAAATATGATTCCACTAATTATGTACTGAGCTATAAAACACAGCTATGCATCTCCTTCTACTTAAGTAAAAGAAAGTGGATACAGAGAACTGTGATTTCTGAGAATGTAGGGTCAACACCAAGAACAAGGTCAGCCCCAGGGTTACACACAAGAACCAGGCCAAAACAGTATTTAATTCTGAATTGCAAGATGATGGATTAGCAGATGTCCAGAGAGTAAAGCCAAAGCCCAGACTTCATCTCTTCCTTCCCAGATGGTGAAATCTATGGATTAGTCTATGCATTATAATGAGTCAATGAAACATAATGAAGTATACAGACTGAGTCAGCAGACCCTGTGACCAAGACTTACGTAAATGGGAGTGGAGT
This sequence comes from Smutsia gigantea, assembly GCA_032199065.1. Lineage (NCBI taxonomy): Eukaryota > Metazoa > Chordata > Mammalia > Pholidota > Manidae > Smutsia > Smutsia gigantea. The sequence continues at coordinate 121,715 of JAVSCE010000666.1, forward strand.
GCGGGAACTGGGTGAGAAACTAAAGGTGTGGGAGAAAAAGGAATGGGCTCTACCTTTGTCAGCCTGACTTCCCATCATATCACAGAGCCAGCAAGACATTAGCTGGACAAAGGCTCTCTGAGATGCAAAAAGTCTCCACAGGAGTGGACAGCAGTCAGTTGGCTACATTGACTTTTTATTATCATGTAAGCAAGTGGTAATACACAAGATGACCAGGAAAGAGTTCTCATAAAATTTGATTTGGTACTTGCATAGGATAGACATGTAGACCACTGTATTAGAATTGGGAATCCAAAATAAACTCTCACATTTATGGTGAATTGATTTTCAACAAGAGTGCCAAACAATTAAATGGGACAAGAATAGTCTTTTTAATATGTAGTACTGGGACCACTAAATATACACGTACAGAAGAATAAAATCAGACCTCTACTTCATAGCATATATACAAAACTAGCTCAAAATGTGAGAGCTAAAATTGTAAAACTCATAAGAAAAAACAAAATGTATATCCTTGTGACAAGATTTGGCAATGGTTTCTCAGGTATGACACCAAAAGCTAAAAGTAGATTAGGTGGACTTTATCAAGAAAATGAAAAGGCAAGCTATGGAATAGGAGAAATATCTGAAATCCCTTTATCTGATAAGGGATTTGTTTATAGCATATATAAATCACTCTCACAAGTCACTTATAAAAAGACAATCCAGTATCAAAATGGGCAAAGGAATTGAATAGACAGGTCTTCAAAGAAGATATATGAATGGATAATAAGCACATGAAAAGATGCTCAACATCATTATTCATCAGAAAAATGCGAATCAAAACCACAATGAGATGCCATTTCACACCCCCCAGGATGGCTATACTAAAAAAGACAGATAATGAGAAATGTTGGCAAGAATGTAGAAAAACAGGAACCCCCAAACACTACTAATGAAAATATGAAATGGTGCAGCCACTTTGGAAAACAGACTGGCAGTTCTCCAAAAGGTTAAAACACAGAGTTACCATATGATCCAGCAATTCCATTCATAAGTATATACCCAAGAAAAATGAAAACATGCTCTCACAAAAACGTGTACATGAATGTTCAAAGCAGCATTATTAACACTATTAACACTAGCCAAAACATGGAAACAACCCAGGGTCCATCAACTGATGAACAGATAGAGTGCAGTATGTCCATGAAATGGAATATTATCTAGCAATGAAATGAAATGAAGTACTGATACATGCTATGAAATAGATGTACCTTGAGAACATTATAGTAAATGAAAGAAGACAGTCACAAAGGCCACATAATGTGTGATTCCACTAATATGAAATGTTCAGAATAGGCACATCGATAGAAACACAGGGCAGAGTAGTGTTTCCCTAGGGCTGGGAAGAGTAGGGAAGGGGAACCTGGCACAGGGAGGCAGCTGAATGTATGGCGTTTCTCTGAAGGGTGATGAAAAGTTCTGAAATTGATTGCAGTACTCTGAAAAAACCAAAAGCCACTGAATTGCATGTAACCACTGGATGAGTGAACTGGCGGGACGATCGCTGCATCTCAGTACAGCTGTGACCTTTACTCGGCGGCAGTGAGGTGGTGCCTTGCGATGGCGCACTGCTTGCTTTCAGAGCGCCAGCCAGGGTTCAAGACACAAGGGACTCAACAGCATGCCCTTTCGATAAAAAATGTATCGGCTATAAACTAATGGACAAATCTGCATTTCCCTGCTCAAAGCGTTGAACGATGTATATTTCCCAACATTAAGTGATACTGGGTCCCAAAACTGATTAAAAATTACCTTATGTTTTAGTGTATTAATATGAATGTCCACTTCAATTTGACTGGGCTTTAAATCTCCATTGGAACTAAGCTCTCCATTTTCATATTCATGTAACTTCTTTCTTGTCATTTTTAAGAGTTTGTTAAGTCTGCAGGAATGTGCAGAATCAATAAGTTCTTTAAGAGTAAATATTTAATAATTATTTTAGCAGATATAATGCTCTATCAAATAAAATAAGCAAATCTATAAATTACGATCCTCTCATTTGTTACAATATCACTTTGTGAAAGCATGCTAACTAAATTATCATCTTAGGTAAATAATATGAAGAAAATTTTTATGACATGTATTACAGTTAAAGCATTAATATTTACTTATAAAGAGTTCTTATACATAAGTTATTCATATCTATTTTTAGCATGGTAATATAAAACATTAACCTATTACTATTAATTAAAAACCAGATGTCAGTATACAAGGTAAAAAAAAAACATAGTTATATACAAATGTTTTGAAAAATACACAAAAATACATTTTAGTATCTATTGACCACAGTATACAAAAGAAAAGAAAATATACACAACATACATCAAGGGAGATCACTCAAAATAGAAACAGGAAAGAAGAATCTCGAGTCTGAGTTGAGAGGAAAAGGAAAGAGGCAGAGCTTTAGGAGAAAGGAAGTCAGCAGAGAGAGAAAGTGTAACAGTCTCTTCAAGACTGTTTTAAGAAGAGGTGTAGAAATCTTGGCAAGTACAATCTGAACACAATGAAAGGGATGGAAAACAAGGCGGACAAAGACAGTTAAATGAGAGGAAAATATTCATGAGAATCAGGGAACAAATTTAGGAACCCAGTAAATAAACAGAAATGAAGCCATGTGGCGGCTTCACAGACATTGGGAAATAGTCCATTCTTTTTATCTTGAGTGGTAGAAACCAACTACTCATTTTGTTCTTCAAATCACACATGTATTTTTGTATGAATGATATGTAACTAAAAAATAAAGAAAATATAAGCCACATTAAGATAAATTTGATGTTGTTAAACAATGATACAGGTTTTTAGATATTAAAATATTTGAATGCTGACAGGAAGAACTACTAAAAGAAGGAAAGATTACCAAAGAGAGCAAAGATACCTTGCAGAAATACAGATTCAAGGTAAACAATGAGTTCCACTGACATTTTATGCAAAAGCGTTGTTATTGATCTAGGAATCATTAAAGAAAAAATGTAATATTTTGGCATTCTAAAAAAGCTTCAGATTTTGAGTTCCTAAAGTAAATTTTTAAATAGAATAATCTGCTTAGTTATAAAAATAAGGATGTAAAATGAATTTGTATTTAGATTTTAGTAAAGCAGAATTATAGTTAAATCAATTAATAGTTGAAATGAATTGAAATGTTAAAATCTTACCCAGAAATCTCTTTTTCTAATTCACTATTTTTCTTCATTTCTTGATCCAAACTGTGTTCTAGAGATTGTTTTAACTCAGTCAATTTCTTTACCTGTTCCTTTTCATCCTGAGACTATGAAAAAATTTTTTAAGAAAATTATTTTTAAAAATTTAGAAACTCACCCTTCTTTCTTAAGAATATTATTTCTCATGAGTTGTGGCTAGTAATTCTATGTCATAATCCTGACTCATTTCTATAAGGAGTCTAGAAAAATCCCTGATTGTTTTTTTCCCTTTTTTTTCAAATCAGATGGGTAATATGCCAACACTGTAGCAAGGGGTGAGGGAGTCAACACAGTCACGCAAAAGCGAGAACACTCAATCATGATGCTTATGAACTAAAAAAGGATCAATCCTTTGTTATTTTTAAATAAGCTTAATCAGTTTTGGGTATTCTTACAAATTTTTCAATTTTTTATACCTTGATAGATTTCTGCATGACACTGTAAGGGAACAAGTCTCATTCACAGAAGACTCCTTATCAACAAATTGTCACGTCACAGGTATGAAAAGTGTGCTAATACAATGTGACTGATTTACATGAAGTAAAAATAATAATAATTTTCAATGTTTCTTCAGCCACCAAAAGGACCAGACAACAGAATATTCTAGCTCCCTAGTAGGTTTATGTGTATAATGAAATTTGCATGAACCTAATCTAGTTATTGTGACTGAAATAAACTAGCTGGTAGGTGAATCTACCTCATGCTCCAACTTGGGGTTCACAATGCAATCTTCTTTCTGACCTGTAGCATCTCCTACAAAGGAGAGTGGGAATGGCAAGAGAGTCCCTGCTCTGCTTAGCAAATAGTTACTATAGGTCAATTACTTGCAATCCTGGATTACACATCAATCTCTTCTGAGATTATACTGTTAAATCGTTGAAAGGCTGATTAACTCAAGTGAATGAGAAAAAATAGTTTCTGAACTTGCAGTGCTACGAGCACTGTTAATGTGTGAAACTCTGACCAGCCATTTCTACTTTTTCACGACATCTCTTCTCTTTAAACTCCAACAAAGAATATATTCCTTTCAGAGGAATGTTTGTGTAATGACCTAGTATTCATTCTTGATAAAAAGAATGAATTACAATACTAGAAGTAATTCACTGTCCAAGTCTCACTGAAAGGTTTAGATTTGCAAGAGAAATTCAGAATTACAGATCAAATCATTCCTCAAATTTCTGGGAATTTTTTAACATGGGAAAACATTAGCAGGAACTCAAATAGATATTTGCATGCAAATATTCATAGCAGCATTATCGACTATAGCCAAAAGGTAGAAACAAACAAAATTCATCAACAGATGATGAATGGATAAACAAAATGTGGTATATATAAAATATTGTCCGAAGACGATCACAATATTTTTTATTAAAATCTTACAAAAATCATTAACTTTATGACTATAAAAAGGAATTGCACTACTAGTAGCAATTAGCATCACTATGAATACAAAATATTTTTATCACTATGAATACAAAAAATATTTTTATCAGTGAGATTTTTCATATTGTCCAAAATATCCTTAGGTACTACTAGAAAAAAATTTTTAATTCCTTTTTGGTATTGTTAGAAAAAACATAAAACCAAAATGTGATTTACTCCCACCAGGAGTTTAAACATTTTAACAGTAAGATATTGACAAAGGGCCACGTGGTGAAATACATGCCAGGAAGTTGCTCAGGCTGGGGCAGCTGGGGAAATTGATAAAGAACGGGCTGTGCCTATTTTGGAAAAGAGAAAAGTTTTAAACCAGTCAATAAAATTAAGACAAACGTAAGGGAAAGCCTAATATGGATATAACTTGCTTAGGCAACATCCCGGAAAGAATGTAAGCCCTGTAGTATTCAGCCAATGAGGAACCGGGGGAGGGACTCACATGCTGGGAATTACTTGGGCCAACTGCCCCAGGTGTGCCTGCTCACCAGACACCCGATCTTGCAAGACCGCCCATAAAGCCTCCCTCTGCTGTTCTCTTTGTCTCCGTGTCCACTTACCGAGTTTGAACCAGTGAGTGTATTTCTCACAGTATGACAGAAATTAAGAGACTGACTTACCAAACTTGTACTTAAAAGGGTTTTCTGAAGCTGTTCAATTTTGTCCACTTGCTTTTTGATTACTTTTAAGTTGTCATTTTCGATTTCAAGCCTAAAATATATATTTAAAAATAATTATTCTCACACATAAAAAACTACCACATAATTTCCGAACAAACATCTGAAGGTGCAATTACATAAACTCTTAAACATTTGAAAAGTAGATGACTTGGCAATTGTACCATAATGAGCAAAAAGTATGCATTTCAAAATAGCTCAAAACTGAAATTTTTATCCAGCCCAACAATACTTATTATCCTGAGCAACAATTCCCATGCTAACTGCTTATCTACTTTATAGATACTCAAGTTATTTTCTGTGCAGCTTCAAACTGTACTTTTGCAAGTGATCCTGTGTCTTCTGAGCACATCTTACAGCCTCTATCTGTTGACCTTGTGCTTCTTCCAACTAAAATAAAGAAAAAAAAACTTTAAACTACTGATAATACACTACAAATCTGCCATCACATGCTTTTGTAACTAAAATTTTACTGGCATACAGTCACACTCTTCCACATTATTTACAACTACTTTTGTGCATAACAACAGAGCTGAGTGGTTACAACAGAGACCTTAAGGCCCACGAAGCCTAAAATATTTACACTCTGGACCTTTACAGAAAAGTTTACCAACCTCTCTTCTACTTATTCATGTTTCTTAATTATATTTCATCAGATAAATGCACAGATTTGTATACTGGTCAAACGGGGAAAGATAGGAAATTACCTTATGTCAAATATTCCTATGTTTTATTGTAAGTACCACATCACCTGTAATTTTAAATATTCACATAGGTGAATGACCATGGCTACTCAATCTGATTATAAAGTTAACATGCTGCTTTCAGTGACAACCAGATGTTTCATGAAATCATTCAAGAGGCAGTATCTACATAGGAGCTAGAATGCCCAGGGTGGGGAACATCCCAACTCCACCACTTATTAGCTGTGTGACCTGGAGCACATTACTTAAATTTTCTGTCCCAGTTTCTTCATCTGTAAAATAGAATAACAGTATATACCTCACTGGGATGTTGGGAAGATTAAATTAGGGAATAAACACAAAGTCCTTAGGAGATACATGGCACATAGTAGCTCTAAGTGTCTGCACTAGTGTCATTGCTGCTGTACTTTATGTTCTAATAAAATTTAATATTTTAGGCAGAAGGTACACCAATGGAAGTGGTCACCGAGTCAGACTGAAATCATTTTTCATGGCACTTAAAGGTGTCAGCAAATGAGAAGCATGAAGCCCAGGATATAGCCCCACTACTTTTCAAAGAACATTCACCAACTCCACCAGCCAAGTGCAATCAAGTAGTTTCATCACCCAAAAAGAAGCCCCGCATCCCTTAGCCATCACCTCCAGCTCCCATATTCCCCAGCCCCAGGCAACCACCAGTCTTTCTGTCCCCAAGATTTGTCTACTCTGGATATTTTCATATAAGTGGAACCACAGTATGTGGTCCTTTGTGACTAGCTTCTTTCACTCAACATGTTCAGGGTTCATCGTGTTACATCACATATAAGTACTTCATTTATTTTTATTTTCAAACAATACTTCATGGTGTGGTTTAACCATTTACTCATTCATAAGTTGATGGACCATTGGGTTGTGTCCACTTTTTTTTCCTGTTTATAATAATTTATGACTTACTGCCTCCCTGAACTACTCCATGTGGAATGATCACGGACTACAGTGCAAATAGGCCCTCCTGGACTGAGTAGTACCTAACTTACATGAGTATCAGAGACAGAGTAAACCACAGACATGGGAATAATGGGCCCTCAAAGTTCCCAAACCACTTCATTCCCAGCAACTGTTTAGGTTCGGCTGCTTTAGCAAATACTGTGATAAGGTTAGATAGCATGGCAGATCAGAAAAGCCATCACCAGAGCTTTACAGCTGGTTAAGTGCTATACATCTGTAAATCCCCATTCTGGCTGCTTAATGAAGGAAGGCAAATTTAGACTTTATTCCACAGTGAGGGGGGGGAAGAAAGAGCATTCAATAATTCTCTATTAGGTTAACTGCTTTCAATTTTATATTTAATTGCTTAAAATACACTTAGAATAAAAGCCTTATTGTATCAGTGTTCCAAAAGAGAAATTACTGGTAAGTTATAAAATAAAAAACAGCTGAAATATTTTAATTTATACAAGAATAGTACCTTGCATATCAAGTACTATTACCCCTTAGACAAACTTGTAAAGAAAAGAGTGTCTCATGGAAAAAAAAATGTAAAATAAGGGGCTAAATTTAAATTGTTCTGCACAGACTAGATGATAAATGCTGGTAAGGCCAATGAAAGAACAGTTAGAGACAGCTTCAGGAGAATGGAGGCGTGAGCAGGATTAGGCCAGAGCAATAGGGTCAGGGAGGACACGTGAGCAAAGGCCAAGATATGGTGAGATCAGCCCAATGGACTCAGGATAAAATCTAGTGGCAGGGGAATAAAAACATGCCTACACAGTAACTTGTAAATGAATGCTCACAGCATCCATATTAATAGCCAACAAGTGGACATAACCCAAAGGTCCATCAGTTTATGTGTAAGTGGGTGAGCTACCTCAGGGAGAATTGTTGATAATAAAAATAAATGAAGTACTGATATGTGCTATAACATTATAAAACTTGAACACATTATGTTAAGTGAAAGAAGCTAGTCACAAAGGACCACATACTGTGGTTCCACTTATATGAAATATCCAGAACAGGCAAATCTTGGAAATAGAAAGTAGACTGGTGGTTGCCTGGGGTTGAGGAAGATGGGAGCTGGGGGTGATGGCTAAGGGATGTGGCATTTCTCTTTGGGGTGATGAAAATGTTCTACTTGATTGTAGGGATATTTATACATATGTAAGTCTGTAATTACACCAGAGATACTGAATTAGACATTTTAAATGGGTAAATTGTATGGTATATGAATTATATCTCAATAAGGCTTAAAAAAGTCCAATGGCTGGATCTAGAAAATTTTCTTAATTCTCTATTTTGGGATACACAGTATACATAATTTGAGTATTTCAACATTTTTACAGTATATCTCAAAGGGGGAGGAAATGAAGGAAGTACCTAATTTCAACCGGTTTATATAATGACCTTTTGTACAAATTATCCTGAAATCCACAAAGTAAATGTTCACAGCTTCTATTTCCATTCACCAAAGTGAAAACCAGAAAAAAGACAATTTTCGGAAACATTCCATTAAACATTACCCTCTAATTTTATCTGGCTTGCCTTATCATGGCTAAAGAGGGATCTATAAAAAACAATGGTTAGTACTAAGAAAAAGTCTCAACTTCTGTGAGAATGATAATTCTCAGCTTTCCTAAGGGTAAATGTTCTAAGAAAAAATGTACAATACAAATGGCAGAATGAAAGTCAGAGTTTAAGAAATATGTACATTATAAAGATAGTAAAATTGTTATAAATTAATTATAATGAAAATATAAAAGAATGCTGTCCACAGAAATTAGTATTCTAAAACACTGTATTATTTAATCAGCTTATAGATTAACTGTTGACACATCAAATTTAATACATACTTGGCTTCTGATTTGCCTCAATTTCTTCTTTAAATCCTGTGTTTCATCTTCTAAATTAATTCGGTAATGTGATGTAACCTCCAGCGAAGCCTCTGACATAGATAGTTTTTTTAGGGTATCAGCCAGTTCTTGTTGAAGTTGTCTCATAACTACCTAATAACATATTTCTGTTATGATCAAACTGATTTTATAAACCACCTTATTATGTTAATAATATATAACTCTAACATATGTATTTTGAAAAATATCACCACATTCATCAATTCACCTTTTCCTCCTGTTCACACATTCCTGTTTACTGGATTCAGTTAAAGACAAAGAAGGTGTGATCCTCCTGCCTCATCACCACTGTGTACTCAGACAATGAACTCAGCCCCACTATCCACTTCCCTGCAGAATTTACAGAGCTTTACAGCCCAGTGAAGTCTCAAAAGGAAATGGGTATGTAAGTAGGACTAGGGGTGGTAAATTGTACATTGTGAAACATTTTTCCTCATTCATATTCATTCCTCTGCTTGAGTCCTTCCAATAGACTCCTATGTCAGAATCAAAGTCAAGTCATGCCAATGGGCCTCAGGCAATTAGGTAATTGGGCCTCTACCTGCCTCCCTGACCTTGGCTCCTACAACTAACTCCATTCCTGCTACACACGAATCCTGCTACCCCTCATTAGTCTGAAAAATAGCCCCAATCACAAAGAGTTACAGTATTGGACACACTTAACATCCAGTAAATTTGCTGTGTGCGAGCTATGTCTTATAATCTCTTCTTAACTACATTTCTCCTTGAAATGAGAATTATAAGCTAATTATTTATAAAAATGTTCAGAGTAAATTATAAATAGCAGTGGGAAGATTAAATCAAATATGGTTTTGCTAAAACTCACATGTGTCCAAAATTACGATGTATTGAAAAGTAGATGCCTTTAAATAGTTAAAGGTCATAAGAATACATGCTTGGCACTAAAATATTTCCAAATTTAATTCAAATTGACATGGATAAGAATAAAATTATACCAACTAAAAATGCATAAAAACCCACTGAAGGAAAAGGACTATGAGATATAGCATCTGCACTTCATTTCTTTGGGAAATCTGGAATTAACTGTCAAGATGATCCACTTCATTGAATCTTAAGGTTCATTTTGGTTATGAGCATTTCCATTTATCTGCTCCATCATGGTATTAAAATGTGATAACATGAAGATTAAAATTATTTTCACAATATAAGACTAAATTATTTATACCAGTCTCAATCTATTAACAATTTATAACTCAACTTCTTAAAATTTCATAGTCAACACAATGCCTTTATTCAAAGTAAAGCACCTCCCAGGTCTAATTTTTTTTTGCTGGATACAAAGCATGCTTTTAAGCTGATTTACAGTCTACATACTTATACTGCATATATTTCTTATATTCAACTAGTTTCAACATTTAGCCATAGTCAAATATTACTTCGAATTTTCTTTTAGGAAGTTCAAAAAATATTTATTTTCCTGGATACTTACTTCTCTTTCTGCTTTCTCATTTTCATACTGATACATTCTTTCTTTTAAATTATTACAATAATTGATTAATTCTTTATTTCTTTCTTTCAGCATAAGACCTTGTTTTTCACCTTCAGCTTGAAGTTTTTTTACAATTTCCTGAAACTGGTCTTGGATAGTAATAACTGTCTTTTCTTTATTGTCAGCTTTGTTCTGAGCGTCATCCAACTGCTGTCGGAGCAACGTAGTTTCACTTTGTAGCTGAGATAATCTCTCCTCTAAGGATTCCTGCTTCCCAATGTACTTACTCACTTTACCTTGCTCATTCTGATACATTTGTTCAATTTCCTTCTTTTGACACTGTATGTGGCTTAGGTCTCTTTGCACACGTTCTAAAACCAAAGTCTTTTCTCTGAGAGCATCTCTCATGTGATGGAGCTCAATTTCTAGGCTATTGAATTTACTTTCAGCTTTAGAAAGTTGCTGAGAAAGAGTCTCGTTGTTATCTTTTAGGTTAGACACATCAAAATTCATTTTGTCCTGTAAACGAAGCCACTCATCTTTTGCTCTCTGGAAAGCGAGTTCTAGATCTCTTTTTGATGCCTGACTTTGATCATAATCCTGTATAGCAGTAGCCAGTCTAGAATGGTATGATTCAACTTCTGTCTCCAATCTTTCTTTGTTTTGTTTTTCATTCTCCAGCTTAGAGTTTAGCATTGTATTCTCAGCTGTCAGGATGTCAAGCTGTCCACTGTATTGGAGTATTGTTTTTGTTAGTGTTTCCTCATTCATTTTTATTGTCTTTTGAAGATCATCATTTTTTTCTTTTATAATTTCAATGTCCTCAAAATATTTCTTTTCCTTTTCCTGGTTCTGATTTTTTATTGTGTCTATTTCCAGTCTTAGCATGGCAATTTCATCCTGCAACATGTGGTTTTTATGCAACAGATCTTTTTCGTGACTATCAGAAACCTAAGTAAAACACAGGAGACTTTCAGCTAGCCCTCAATGAAAAGACATATCATGATTTCCTCTGAAAATAAAGGATAACCTGAATGTTTATACAATGAAAAGGCTGTGATAAATGGATATCCAACTGGAAAAAAATAAAGTTGGATCCAAACCTCAAACTTTATACAAGCACAAATTTCCAAAATTTCAAAAAATGAACCGAAGACAATAAGCCCATGAAAGTAAAAAAGAAACCAAGAGAGAATTTTTTTAAATCTCAGAATAAGAAAGGCCTTTCCCCAAATTACATCTCAAAGGCATAAAAGAATAATAAATCTATACTTAAAACTATACCTAAAAATTGAGTTACCAGTCTGAAATCTAACTTATTCAGCTACCCCATAGCAAGAGCCTTAGCTCAGCATATACTTGGACAGACTGTTTCCTAAAATTCTTTTTCCTAAAAATATTCCATAGATTTTTTTTCTTTTCTAACATCTTAGAATCTCTTCTAATGACATCTAGTCTAAATCTAATCTGCTTTTCTAACGTTTAGAATTTCTAATAGTTACAAGAATCACATCTACTGATATCTGATAAATCTTGACATTGTACTAAACACTTCTACATACAACAGTGAACTCAGTCAGTCATCACAGTTCTGGAATGGAAAGGTTAAAAGTATGAGCAAGCTGCAGGATTTTCCCCAGGTCTCCGACTCCACCACTAGTGCACCAAACCACAATTATTTTTCTAGTATAAATGTATAAAGAAAGAAGAAGCTTTGTATTTCAAAATACTAATGGTAAATAAGGTAAAATTTATAGAGTTGTTCTTAGAAAACCATGGGATTATTTGCTTCTGCTTAATATTTCAAATAAAAATAAGTGTGAAATAGGGGAAAAATACACTGAACTATTTTACTAGGAATAAAATATTTATCAATACATTATTACTAAGTATATATTATGGCCTATCATTGTTTTCAAAAGCTCCTTGTACTGAACGATACTATTTGGAGGAAATGACTATTTTTTTCAAAGAGGAGAGTGATATCCAAACTATGGTCTTTGAACTGGCTATACTTTTCTTCCCTACCAACGGTGGAAGAGATGAATATCCTCTCTGTTAATCTATCAAAGATGTGGAAGCCCTTCCCAAAACTGGAAAATGTTTTAAGTAGCAACAGTTTTTGGATTATGGAAGTTCATAATTTCTATGGAAAATAGTACAAGCCTCTCCTCTGAATAAAACTATTATGAATATCACAACTTGACTGTTGCAGACAAATGGATTTGAATTAAGACATGACTCTATCCACTCAACCAAAAGTGTCACCTTCAACAACTATCACCAATACCACCACCACCAAATATATATACACATATATATGCTTTAAAAATCCTCCATACTTTCCATGACTGTTGATATTTTAAATATACACCCAAATACATAAACACACATTTGAAAATGAGTAAAGAAAAAAACCTCAGAATTCATTTTTGTATGCACCATTTCTGTCTCCTTTTGTTTGCAAAGGTGATTGGTCAGAATCCTGTCTTGTAATATTCTGGCATTCTGTTCTTGAGAAAGTTGCCTCTGAATGTCATTTCGCTCTTCTGTAACCTAAAAATACACTTCATTAGGTTTTTGGTCTCTATCACTTAAAACAAAGTCAAAAGCTTAAGAGCAGAACCTTAAAAAAAACTGTTTAAAAAAGTGGCCTTTTTAAGCACAATTTTTATCCTACATGAATAACTCAAATTTTCATTTAAATGACAGCAAAATTTGTCATAAATAGAGCAAAAATACAGGCAGATAAAATACTATGAAATAAAATTTTTATACAAAACATTCTAGTTCCACCACACTCTCAAAGTAATTTAACACGAAAAAGCCAAAGTAAACATTTATGTTTAAGCATAGTTTTAACATTTATGTTTATGTCAACATTTATGTTAAATTTATATTTAACATTTATGCTTAAACATAATGATTAAGCTCAATTTACCTACCCTTCCTTCATACAGAAAACATACAGAGCATCTATTAAATTCCAAGAATTGCAATAAATGAATAATTTTAGCTATAAATGTCATCATTCACATTAGGATGAGATAACCTTTTTGGCTTACCCTTAAATAATATATATTAAATCAAAGGGATATTATAAATAATATTGATGAAACAATGTTAGAAATAAGAATTTTTTGCCGAAGATTAATGTACCTGATTCAGATTGATTCTTACAGTTCTTACTTCCATGTCTAGTGTTCGAAGAGTGAATTCCAATTGCTGTTTCTTTTCAACTTCTTTACTGTGTTGCTCCTCTTTTCTTCTTAAATGCGTCCTAGTTTTTTCATACAACATATCAGCATTTCTTCTCTTTTCTTTTTCTTGTTTTAAGGTAAATCTGCAGTTAAATATATTTATCTTAAAATTTGTTCTGTTAGAAATAGGCTGTTTTTATGATCTAGTTCTGCACACATGAGTTTAGAATCCTAATAAAATTCCCACATCCTTGAATTTTTTTTCTTTTTCTATGTCTCACATTATTTAATTTCTTACTTTAATCTCTTCCAAAAAATACATATACTTGAGAAGTAGCAATGAAAAAAAATTCTGCTACTTAGAAAGTTTTAGTCAGTAGTAACTCTGGTAAATATTATAGGAAAAGAAATTTGAAATTATTCAGTAAAGTTTGACCCTTTTTTCCCTACATAAGTCATAATTACTCCTCCATTAGGGCAGATCATTTAGTTACTAATTCAAAAAAGAAGTTGTTTATAAATACATTCATAAATTCACTAGAAATAAACTGTTAACTTCACAAAATATTATAGGTCCCCCTAAAAATGACTTGCAGTGAGTGTAAGACAGCATCTGCAGATGCCTTTTATACCACATTATCTGCAACCCAAGACTCAGCTAGGGAGTCTATCTGCTGCCCTGCAAGTTTTAAGTTTCTTCTTTTACAACACTTTTCATCTTAACTTGTTCATTATTGTCTATTTTCTACATCATTTTAAAATCTTTTGGAGGAAGATAGGATCCAATTTAAGTAAACAATAAAGAGTAACATAAACTTTCAACACACACCTTTGAATTAATTTTACCTATGTATCAAATGTTAAACTAATCAATAATCACTTTCCATTTTATTTTTTATTCCATTCATATGTTAACAATAAAAATGCATATAAATTTCTAACACATTTTAGAGTCTTGAGAAAAATGTCCACTTCATACTCTGTTGGTGGGAGTGTAAGTGTAATATAAACTTTCTTGAGAACAAGAGTTTATACTTGATGAATTTATTCAAAGTAAATAACCAGAAATGTGGAAACAGATTTATATAAAAAATGTTCCCTGCAACATTAATTATAAAAAAAAGGAAAAACAACCATAATTTGTTAAATAAATAATGAGGTATCCATATGGTGGGCTTCTATATGGCCATTCAAATTAATGATTGGACTATACATTAAATTATTAGTAGAAGTAGTCACCATAAGAACTTGCTATAGTGTTTGCAAGTATTTCATATTCCACAATACTAAAGAAGTTTTTTCCCAGTAAAATCTCACACAGTAAATTAGTAATTATGAAACTTCTACATAACCATAGTATAAAAGTAAATAGTTCAGAAATTTCTTTAAAACCAAAATGTTATACCTCAAACTGCAGAGTTCTTGTTCCCATTCCACTTTTTGATGCTCTAACTGTGATGCCATCTCTTTTGTTTCTGATAGCTCCTTTCGTAGTCCATTAACCTTATGTTCCATATTTTTTACTTTTCCTTTAAGTAGTTCACAGTGACCTTTTTTAAGTTCTATTAATCTTTCATATGAAAGAAATGCATCCTGGATTTTCAGTAAGCTCACGGAATCTGCACCAGGGAGAAAACAAAAACAGAAATGAAATATCTGATTACATTTTGTGTATAAAGAACTGTGCCTTTTCACATTCACTCATTCATACACTGAATAAATATATACTGAGTACCTACAATGTGGAAGAAATTATACTAAGTTCTGCAGATAAAACAGACAAGACCTCTGGCTCTTGTGTAGCTTAAAGTCTAGTGGAGGAGAAAATAATTAAAATTTAATTATAATTTATAAATAATTTTAAATAAAATAATTATAAATTCTGATAGATACTATAGGAAAACAAGAGTTCTGTGATCACATTAACAGAACTTGACCAAGACTGGGCCCAGAGAAGACTTCCCTGAGGACAAGATGGCTACACTGAGAAATAAAGGGCAAGCAGAGGAGAAGGAGCATTCTAGACAGTCTGCAGCCTGGGCTCTCATTCTACTATAAGGTGCTTCTGGTGAAGAGAGTAACAGGTACACGACACAGGGAGAAGGCACAGAGACAGAGCTCACCAGCTCCCAGAGCAGAGATGAGGCTGTAGACCAAGGCAGACAGAGCTCCCAGTGAGAACCCAGCAGCACCAGCAGTAGTGTCTGTTCCCCCAGCCAGGCTGGGAAAACTTGTAATTCACAGGACAAGGACTACAGTAGTCAGAAAGGCCTTACCTCAGTAGTGGGGAATAATTAGCCCTGGGTTGAGCACTGCTCTAGATTCACCTAACATATCACAACACAAGACAGGAAAAGATCAAACTCTTTTCAAGTAATTTAACTGTATGCAAAACCAAAGGTAAAAAGATAAGTAAAGGCATGGAAGCTATTTTTAAAAAATCAAACAGCATTTATAGAGATGCAAATTATGTCAGAGATGAAGGATGCACTGGATAGGAATAAACACTTATTAGACATCACAAAATGAAAGATTCCTAAGTTTGGCATCAGTAAACTGTGAGAATACTCAAGTGGCTAATAAGTAATTCTTCAAAGTGGTGGGAGAGAGGGACAGGAAAATATTTGAAGAAAAAATGGCCAAAAACATTCTAAATTTAATGAAAACTATAACCCCACATACCTAGAAAGGATCTGACTAGGAGACAAGGAATAGAAGTAAGCTGTTATTTTTTTTTAAGTTGAATATAGTTGATACATAATTTTATTTTGGTTTCAGATGTACAACATAGTGATTAGACAATAATACACATTGCTAAATGCTCACCACAATAGGTGTAGTTACCATCTGTCACAATACCAAGATATTACAATATCACTGGCTATATTCCGTCACCTTCCATCACTGTGACAAATTTATTTTGTGATTTGAAGTCTGTACTTCTTTATCCCTTTTACCTACTTCACCTACTCCCTACCCTGATTTTCTTATATACAATGTGGTATAATGTTACTTGAAGGTGGACTGTAATACTTAAAGTCATACACTATTAACCTTAGAGCAACCACCAAAATAGCAAAACAAGTTATAGCTAATAAGCCAGAAAGATAAATAAAACTGTATCATAATAAGTTTCTAATTTAGTCTAAAAGAAGGCATAGAAAGGAGAAACGGGGGACAGAGAGCAGATGGGATAAACAGAACACAAACCACATGATGACAGATTCAAATCAACTATGTCAATAACTACATTAATTGAAAATGGTCTAAAAAGCTCATCTAAAAGGCAAACTTTCATATTGGATAAAAAAGCAACATCTAAATTATATGCCACCTGTAAGTAATACACTTTATATTTAAAGACACAGATTTGCTAAAAGGATAGAAATATGATATGCCACACTAAAAGCTGACAAAAGGTTGTGCTGAACTGGCTATATTAATACCAGACAAAACAGATTACAGAAAAAAAATACTACCAACAATAAACAAGGTCATTTCATAACAATGAAAGGGTAGATTAATAAGAAGCATAGTAACCCTAAATGTTTATGTAGCTAATAACAGTTTCAAAATACATGAAGTAAAAATTACTAGAAATGTGAAGAGAAATAGACAAATTCACGATTATAGTGTGAGATTTCAATAGGCAGAAAGTCAGCAAGGATATAGTAAATTTGAATACCACCATTCTCCTCAGACACCCATGGAACACTTAACAAAACATTATATTCTGGGTCACACAACAAATCTTAATGAAAGAACTCAAAAGGATTTAAGTCATACAAAGTATGCTGCCTGATGACAAAGCAATCAAACTAGAAATCAGTAAAAAAATACCTCTGGAAAATACTCAAATATTTGTAAACTAAATACACATCTAAAAAACCCTTGAGTCAAATGGGTAATGAAAAGAGAAATTAGAAACTATTTTTCATGGAATGAAAATGAAAACATATTAAAATTTGTGGAATGCTGACACAGCAGTACATACATGGAAATTTAAAGCACTGAATGTCTATTTAGATCTTAATTTTCAAAAATATATAATAATTATGATTACAGTATAGTCCAAGGTTCAGGACATGGAAAGGCAAGGAAAACAGTTCTGAGGTTATTTCAACATTTTGGTTGGAAAATTATAGTACCCTGACCTTGGGTGAAAGCACAGGAGAAAAACACAGTCAACAAACACATTACTGTGCCATTTACGTTCATAAAAGCATGTGGAAATTATCATAGTTCTTTGGCTGAGAGTACACAGTAGCACTCATTCTATTTTAATATAAACATATTTCTGAGATGGATAGATCTGTAATACACATTAAGCGCTTTATGGTGTAGTACTAGATAAGGTGTGCTTATATTACCACAGTCTATTAAAAAGTTTTCTATTTATACAATGGTCCTACCTTTACACTCCAAGCCAAGTTGTTCAATGAGCAACATGGAATTCTTATAATTAGAGTAAGGCAACTTGCCCTCTGAAGCTGTTTCAGATGACTGAGTTAAGTCATCAAGGTCATCCATTGAATTAATTTCCTTTTTGACCTACAAATAAAAAAATACTATTTCAAAATGTCTCCAAAGTATTCATAAAATATACTAAGTGTACAAAGGTAATAAACATTCATCTTTTTATAAAAGCAAAAACGTTAAGTACTTCTTAAAATACTGATTTTTACCAAAAGGATACCTTTATCAATAACTAGTGCTTCTAAATTACTTTTTCAAATTAAATGTCTCAAGACAAAGGAAGATTCTCTATTCTTTACTGTAACTTTTATATTTTTTTACTGCAGAATATAGTTTTTGTAATTTACTTTTTACAATACCTTATTCTTTTCATCAGATGTTTTCTTTGCAGGTCTAAAAAACAAACAATTCTTTTCAGACAAATATTAAATACTTAAAACACAAAGAATATCTAGACCTATTGTTTTTTATATGATGTCTCTGCATTTGTAATTTTCTAAAAAGTGATTAAACAACAAATAGAGTAACATTAAAGGACAAAGAAAATATACCTCTAATACTAACAAAGTATTAAATTTAAACCAAACTGACAAAGGAAAAGGAAAAGCACAATATTACTTGAATTATTTGATAGGAAGAAACATATCAGGATTTTTAGTTATGATTTTCAATAAAAACAAGATTTTACTGGCACTAAAAAACCTGATTAGAAAGTATTACTTGAGTACTTATATAAAGGAAATTCTTTTTTAGTAACCAGGATATGAGCCTTTTAAGGAGTTATGCAACTACAGCTGAGCCTTGAACAACATGGGTTTGAATGATGCGGGTCCACTTACACGCAAATTTTATTTCAATAAACATTGGAAATTTTCCTAAAGATTAGCAACAATTTGAAAAAATATTTTCTTTTCTCTACTTTATTTTAAGAGTATAGTATATAATTCATGTAATATAGTAAACATGTATTAATTGACTACATGTTATTAGTGAGGCTTACAGTCAAAAGAGGCTATTAGTAGTTAATTTTGGGAGAGTCAAAAGTTATACGTGGATTTTTGACTGAATGGAGGTCAGGGGCTGTGGGTGCCTCCAAACCCTGTGTTGTACAACGGTCAAATGTACTGTGCATTTTTTAACTTTTTTTTTACTAAGAAAGCATTGATATGCACTCTTATAAAGGTTTCACATGAAAAACAATGTGGTTATTACATTCACCCATTTTATCGACTTCCCCCCCATACCCCATTGCAGTCATGTCCATCAGTGGAGCAAGATACCACAGAGTCACTACGTGTCTTCTCTGTGATACACTGTCTTCCCCATGATCCCCCACACACACCATAATACCCTCAATCCCCTCCCTCCCTCCCCACACGCTCTCCCCCACTCCTCCCCTTTGGTAACCTCTAGTCCCTTCTGGGAGTTTGAGAGTCTGTTGCTGTTTTGTTACTTCAGTTTTGCTTTGATGTTATAATCCACAAATGAGGGAAATCATTTGGTATTTATTTGACTTTCTCTGCCTGACTTATTTCACTAAGCATAATACCCTCTAGCTCTATTCATATTGTTGTAAATGGTAGGACTTGTTTTTTCTTATGGCTGAACAGTATTCCATTGTGTATATGTACCACCTCTGCTTCATTCATCTACTGATGGACACTTAGGTTGCTTCCATATCTTGGTTATTGTAAATAGTGCTGCAATAAACATAGGGGTGCATGTCTTTTTGAATCTGAGAACTTGTATTCTTTGGGTAAATTCCAAGGAGTGAATTCCTGGGTCAAATGGTATTTCTGTTTTTAGTTTTTTGACGAACCTCCATATTGCTTTCCACAACAGTTGAACTAGTTTACATTCCCACTAGCAGTGGAGGAGTGTTCCCCTTTCTCTGCATCTTTGCCAGAATTTGTTGTTCTTAGTATTTTTGATGATAGTCATCCTATCAATGTGAGGTGATATCTCATTGTAGTTTTAATTTGGAATCCCCTGATAATTAGCAATGTGGAGCATCTTTTCATGTGCCTGTTGGCCATCTGAATTTCTTCTTTGGAGACATCTCTGTTCGTATCCTCCAACAATATTTTTATAGGGTTATTTGCTTTTTGGTTGTTGAGGCATATGAGCTCTGTATATATTCTGGATGTTAACCCTTTGTTGGATATGTCATTTACAAATATATACTCCCATAATGTAAAATGCCTTTTTGTTCTGCAGATGCTGTCCTTTGCTGTACAGAAGCTTTTTAGTTTGATGTAGTCCCATGTGTTCATTTTGCTTTTGTTTCCCTTGCCCAAGGAGATGCATTCAGGAAAAAGTTGCTCATATTTATATTCAGGAGAGTTTTGCCTATGTTGACTTCTAAGAGTTTTGTGGTTTCATGACTTACATTCAGGTCTTTGATCCATTTCGAGTTTACTTTTGTGTATGGTGTTAGACAATAATCCAGTTTCATTCCCTTGCATGTAGCTGTCCAGTTTTACCAACACCAGTTGTTGAAGAGGCTGTCATTTCGCCATTGTATATCCATGGCTCCTTTATCGTATTTTAATTGATAATATGTCTTTGGGTTTATATATGGGCTCTCTACTCTATTCCATTGGTCTGTGGGTATGCTCTTGTGCCAGTACCAAATTGTCTTGATTACTGTGGCTTTGTAGTAGACCTTGAAGTTGGGGAGTGTAATCCCCTCAGCTTTATTTTAACTTCTAAGGATTGCTTTGGCTATTCCAGCTCTTTTGTGGATCCATATGAATTTTAGAACTATTTGCTCTAGTTTGTTGGAGAATGCTGTTGGTATTTTGATAGAGATTGCATTGAATCTGTAGATTGCTTTAGGCAGGATGGCCATTTTGACAATATTAATTCTTCCTATCCATGAGCACAGGATGTATTTCCATTTATTGGTATTTTCTTTAATTTCTCTCATGAGGGTATAGATCTTTCACTTCCTTTGTTATGTTTATTCCTAGGTATTTTATTCTTTTTGATGCAATTGTGAATGGAATTGTTTTCCCGATTTCTCTTTCTGCTAGTTCATCATTAGGGTATAGGAATGCAACAGATTTCTGTGTATTAATTTTGCATCCTGCAACTTTGCTGAATTCAGATTATTAGATCTAGTAGTTTTGGAGTGGATTTTTTAGGTACAATATCATATCATCTGCAAACAGTGACAGTTTAACTTCTTCTTTACCAATCTGGATGCCTTTTATTTCTTCGTGCTTTCTAATTGCCATGGCTAGGACCTCCAGAGCTATGTTGAATAAAAGTGGGGAGAGTGGGCATCCTTGTCTTGTTCCTGATCTTAAAGGAAAAGCTTTCAGCTTCTCACTATTAAGTATGATGTTGGCTGTGGGTTTTTCATATATGGCCTATATTATGTTGAGGTACTTGCCCTCTATACCCATTTTGTTGAGAGTTTTTATCATGAATGGATGTTGAATTTTGTTGAATGCTTTTTTGACATCTATGGAGATGATCATGTGGTTTTTATCCTTTTTGTTGATGTGATGGATGATGTTGAAGGATTTTTGAATATTGTACTATCCTGCATCCCTGGAATAAATAATACTTGATCAAGATGGATGATCTTTTTGATGTATTTTTTAATTCAGTTTTCTAATATTTTGTTGAGTATTTTTGCATCTACATTCACCAGGGATATAGGTCTGTAATTTTCTTTTTTTTGTGGTGTCTTTGCCTAGTTTTGGTATTAGAGAGATGCTGGCTCATAAAATGAGTTTGGGAATATTACCGTATCTTCTACTTCTTGGAAAACTTTAAAGAGGACGGGTATTAGGTCTTACTAAGTGTTTGATAAAATTCAGTGATGAAGCCATACGGTCCGGAGATTTTGTTCTTAGGTAGTTTTTTGATTACCAATTAAATTTCATTGCTAGTGATTGGTCTTGTTCAAATTTTCTGTTCCTTCCTGGGTCAGCCTTGGAAGGTTGTATTTTTCTAGAAAGTTGTCCATTTCTTCTAGGATATCCAGTCTGTCAGCATATAATTTTTCATAGTGTTCTCTCATAATTCTTTGTGTTTCTGTGGTGTGCACAGTGATTTTTCCTTTCTCATTTCTGTTTATGTGTGTAGACTCTTTTTTTCTTGATAAGTCTGGCTAGCGGTTTATCTATTTTGTTTATTTTCTCAAAGAACCAGCTCTGGCTTTCACTGATTCTTTCTATTGTTTTATTCTTCTCAATTTTATTTATTTATGCCCTAATATTTATTATGTCCCTCCTTCTACTGACTTTGGGCCTCATTTGTTCTTCTTTTTCTAGTTTCGTTAATTGTGAGTTTAGACTGTTCATATGGAATTGTACTTCTTTCCTGAGGTAGACCTGTATTACAATATACTTTCATCTTTGCACGGCCTTTGCTGTGTCCCACAGATTTTGTGGTGTTGAGTTATTGTTGTCATTTGTCTCCATATATTGCTTGATCTCTGTTTTTATTTGGTCATTGATCCATTGATTATTTAGGAGCATGTTGTGAAGCCTCCATGTGTTTGTGGGATTTTTCATTTTCTTTGCATAATTTATTTCTAGTTTCATACCTTTATGGTTTGAGAAGCTTGTTGGTACAATATCAATCTTTGAATTTACTAAGGTACTTTTTGTGGCCTAGTACATGATCTATTCTTGAAAATGTTCCATGTGTATCCTGCTGCTTTTGGGTCAAGTTCTGTAGGTGTCTGTTAGGTTCATCTGTTCTAATGTGCTGTTCAGTGCCTCTGTCTCCTAACTTATTTTCTGTCTGGTCAATCTGTCCTTTGGAGTGAGCGGAGTGTTGAAGTCTCCTAAAATGATTGCACTGCATTCTATTTCCCCCTTCAATTCTGTTTGTTTCATATACATAGCTGCTCCTCTGTTGGGTGTATAGACATTTATAATGGTTATATCCTCTAGTTAGACTAACCCCTTTATCATTACATAATGTCCTTCTTTGTCTCCTGTGACTTTCTTTGTTGTGAAGTGTATTTAGTCTGATACAAGTACTGCAACACCTGCTTTTTTCTCCTTGTTGTTTGTATGAAATATCTTTTTCCATCCCTTCACTTTCAGCCTGTATATGTCTTTGGGTTTAAAGTGAATCTCTTGTAGGCAACATAGAGCTGGGTCTTGTTTTTTATCCATTCAGTGACTCTATGTCTTTTGATTGGTGCATTCAGACCATTTACATTTAGGGTGATTATTGATAGGTATGTACTTATTGCCATTGCAGGCTTTAGATTCATGGTTACCAAAGGTTCAAGGGTAACTTCCTTACTACCTTACAGTCTAATTTAACTCACTTAGTATGCTATTAAAACACAATCTATAGAGTTTATTTTTCTTTTTCTTCCTCCTCCATTCTTTATATACTAGGTATTATATTCTATATTCTTTGTCTATCCCTTGACTGACTTTGTGGGTAGTTGATTTAATTTTGCATCTGCTTAGTAATTAATTTTTCTCCTTTCTTTACTGTCATTTTATTTCCTCTGGTGATAGCTATTTAGCCTTAGGAACACTTCCATCAATAGCTGTCCCTCCAAAATACACTGAAGCGAAAGTTTGTGGGAGGTAAATTCTCTCAGCTTTTGTTTTTCTTGAAAGTATTTAATCCCTCCTTCAAATTTAAATGATAAGCTTGCTGGGTAAAGTACTCTTGGTTCATGGCCCTTCTGCCTCATTGCATTAAATATATCATGCCACTCCCTTCTGGCCTGTAAGGTTCCTGTTGAGAAGTCTGATGAATCACCTTCTCAAAGACACTTTCTATCCCCTTTTCTCACTTCTTATTCTTCTGATACCATTATAATGCGAATATTGTTCCATTTGAATTAGTCACACAGTTCTCTCAATATTCTTTCATTCCTAGAGATCATTTTTCCTCCCTGCACCTCAGCTTCTTTGTATTCCTCTTCTCTAATTTCTATTCCATTTACCATCTACTCCAGTACATCTAATCTGTTTTTAAATCCCTCCATTTTATGTTTCATTTCACATATTGCATTCCTTACTGATTGAATCTCTGTCCGGAATTCTTCCCTGAGTTCTTGAATATTTTTGTGTACCTCCATGAGCATGTTTATGATTTTTATTTCGAAATCTCTTTCAGGATGATCGATGAGTTCAGTTTCACTTGGCCCCTTTTCAGATGTTTGTGGAATTTCAGTTTGAACCAGTTTCCTTTGACAGTTCATATTTGTATGTGGTGCCCTCTAGTGTACCGAAGCTGTACTCTCTGGAGCTGCTCTGCCCCTGGAGTGATGTACGGGGTTGCAGAGGAGCAGCGTTGGTGCCTGGGAGGAGGAAAAATCTGTTTCCTGCTTCCCAGCTGCTGTGCGGGTCTCCACTGCTAGAAACAGTGGGCTATGTGCACAGGTGTAATCCTCTATGCTTTGCATTTTTAGCTGCCATAGGCCCTCTGGCTGGCCTGATGCCAGGTCAGGGGCTGCTGGTTTGCAAACCAGTGTGGGCTGGCAGGGAGCAAGGAGCAGTAGGCTGCATATCACAGTGGGGATCCTTGGCATTGGTAGCCAGCCAGGGGGATGGAATGCCTCATGCTCCTGAAAGTTCCCAACCTGCTGGGCAGCATGCACAAGGACAATTCTGTTCACCTGTCCTTTCTCCTGAGCAGTAAGTTCTATGCAATCCTTGCCCCTTTAGCAGCCCTCTCGCTTTTGGGAAGTCTCTCAGAGTGCCCACCTGGAAGTCCCAGAGCAGCCAGATGTGGATCCCTGTTTTCCAAGCCAGATGTGAATCTCAGTTTCTCCAAGTATTCCACCTGTCTTAGCTTTCCAACCCCACTGATCTCCAGAGCACCATGCAATGTAAGTTCGTGCGCCAGAGCAGATCTCCAGGGCTGGGTGTTCAGCAGTCCTAGGCCTCCACCCACTCCCCACTCCATTTCTCTTCCTCCTGCCAGTGAGCTGTAGTGGGGAAAGGGCTTAGGTCTCGCTGGATCACAGCTTTGGCACGTTACCCTGTTCCGGGAGGTCTCTTCTTTTCTCCAGGTGTACGCAGTCTGGCGCAGCCTTCTTTCCTATTGCTCTTTCAGGATTAGTTAATATTAATTATGTTTTCGTATTATATGTGGTTTTGGGAGGAGGCCTCTGTCTCACCTCTCACGCTGCCATCTTTAATCTTCTCTCCCCTACTATGCATTATTATAAGCATTTTGCCTGTCTTAAAGGCAATTTTCTCCTCACAGTTCTACAAAGTAAGTAATATAATAGGTATTTTACCCAGGAAGACAGTGAAGCACAGAAAGGCTAACTTGCTCAAGCCCCAAAGCTGGTCAGTAGCAGACTCAGAATTCAAAACATGTTTCGCAATATACTGTGAAAGTGTTATTTATTTTTAAGTGTTTCTAAGAAGTATAGCAAATGAATCTATATTATTATTCCATTTTGCACTATAATTATAAATAATTTCTCAGTCTCACACATTTTTTAAAAATAAAGAGTACTATGTTGTACACCTGAAACTAATGTATGTCAACTACACTTCACTTAAAGATTTGAAATTAAAAAAAAAAGACTTTATTCATAGGCAATATTGGAAATCTACTCTCCATAAACTAAAGATTTTCTTTTTCTAAAGAAATTCATCAAAAGACATTCATTCAGTCATCAACTATTTACCTATGCATACAGCGTGTGCTTACTAAACACACAATATGTGCCAATGACGTTGGCACAGGAAGCATGGATTTTGTAATTTAGAATTTTATACTCCAAAAGTAATAATATAACAGATTTATAGTTTTATTTTTATTGTAAATAAACAAATCTTCTCTTTTCCTCCAGAATCCAAACAACTATGATGTTACTATAACCTGATCCTTCAGAGCACCTTGCAAAATCATAGCTATTCATGACTATACTGTCAAAGGCACTAAATATCTAAAATCATCAAGGAATGATTATGTTCTATTCAGTATGGCCTGTTTTTATATTTATTAGTATATAATTTTAAAATATTTATGCGTGATAATATAACTTAAGTATTCATCTATATATTCAGTCATATGATAATATTCCACTTAAGAACCAATTCTGAATCAACAACTTCTTACCATAAAACAATACATGAATAGGAGTAATGTGAACCATTTGTCTACTATAATCTTTATTTTTAAAATTTTTCTTATTGAAGTATATTTGATATACAATATTATATTGGTTTGAAGTATATAACAGTGATTCAACAGTTATATACATTACTAAATCCTACCCAACTACTGTAGTTACTGTCAACATAGAAAGATGTTACAGACTTATTAAGTATATTCTCTATGCTGTACTTTCATCCCCATAACTAATTTATATGATGATTGAGATTTTGTGTCTCTTTATCCCCTTCACCTATTTCACCCACCCATCCCATCCCCTCCCCTGTGGTAACTACCAGTCAATGCCACACATTCAGTAAGCTTTTTAATACTTACAAATGCAAACAAAATAAAATTAAATAACCAACTCCTTTTCTATTGGCTCATTTCCAACAGCATACAAACATATTCTACAAGCTCCTGCCTTAAAATTTTTTTTAGTTCCCTTGAACTTCACATTCCTTGGTTACCAGATTTCTCTATTGCTTTTTCCATTAAAAAATCTCTAAGGAATGGTTTACACTTATTCACTACTGGTCTAGCTTTCATGACAACTATTTCTTGAAAATGCTCCTTATCAAAGTCAGTTAGCCTCATCTTAACCTTCCAGCAGCCTGTTTGAATTTTGAAAAAGGATACGTGAGTATTCTTTTGCCTTGGTCTGTCCACTATGCTATAGTGTCTTAGTTCCACAAAAAATAACCACTGCTAAAATTCGTTCATAGGGAAATAAGGAATGTACAGATTTTACCTTCCTTCATCCTGACCTATTTCACTTGAACTGCTGTCATCATTCACTTGTAGTAGACCACCAGTTAGTGAATTAGCCTTCTCAAACATTGGTTTAGTCACAGATTCTTCTGATGTCCATTTGTCATTTTCATTTTTCTTTACTTCCTTCATATGCAAGCCAGGAACACTACTTTAAAAAATCCATAAAAAAGCCAATGTTTTCTAATAATATTACTCACAAAGAATAAAAGAATTTTTGTAAAATTCTGTTACACATCTTAATTCATTTATTGATTCACAGAACTATGAAGTACCAATCATTTACAACATATTCCTTGCTTCAAAGGACAGAAAAATATACAATTATGATACAAGGTGGTATGTAAGAGTTGACATATGAAAAGCTGTGAGCATAAGGAAGGCTTTACCAAAAAAGGAAAATAAAGAGAAGAGGTCTTCAGGAAAAGAAATGGGAGTAAAACCATTCTACTTAGAGATTAGGATGTGAACACAATGACTAGGCACATGGCATTTAGACAGTGCCTAGGAACCTGAAAGGAAAAGTATAAAATATTGGAAACAAGTAGTAAGAGATGAGTCAGGAAAGAAATTCTAATGAACCTTGAATGCTACACTAAAAAGTTAGAATTCACTGCCTAAAAGCAATGACTCTTAGACATGGGAGTAATAATTAGATTTGTGTTGTATTTTGGTTTTTATTTAAAATATAATAATGTTTAACTTAAATGAAGTTTTTAACATAGCATTAAGGCACATATAACATCAAAGAAGAAATCAGGGAAATATCTGGGCAGGAAAAACTTTACTTGTAAAATACCCATATGTCAGAGTGATGTCAACATCACAGCTGAGTAAGATGTATCTGTTTTATCACACCACCAACAATCTGGCATCCATCCATGGATAGAAGTGCCTTTGTGGGAGTTGTGGAATCTGGCATCATAGGCCAAGGGACCTTGGAGGAGTCTCACCCACCTATGCCTCAGGCAACAGGCATTCAGACTATGGTCGCAGCTGTGGACCCAACCAGTAGCCCATAAACTGACTCCAGCCCATAATTTCATCAGGGAGCGCTGGGAAACACTGTCTTAGATAATCACTCATGGATGAGAGCCTTTTTGAAAACTCAGGTTTCCAGCAAAGAAGTTGTTCCAGTATACCAATGCAGAAAAAAAAAAAGACTAGGTTTGAACACACAGTAGAAGGCAGTCATTAAAGACTGAAGCAGGTACTTGCTACTTTAAATGCGACGACAGCAATGAAAAACTTCAAAGAACATGAAAAATCAAGGAAATATGGAACCACCAGAGAATCACAATAATCTTCTAGTAACTGATTCCAAAGGCCTGGGGAGCTATAATTTATCTGACAAAGAATTCAGAATAGCAGTGTTCAGAAAACTCAATGAGCTACAAGAAAGCACAAAAAGACAAGTCAACAAAATCAGGAGAACAATAATGAGCAAAATGATAAGTTTAACAAAGAGACAGAAATAATAAAAAAGACCCAAGCAAAAATTCTGGAGCTGAAGAACACAAAAAATGAAAGGAAAAGTGCAATAGAGAACAGAAAGCAGAATCAATCAAGCAAAAAAAGAAAAAAAAATCTGTGAATTTAAAGACAGGAACTTTGAAATTATCCAGAGGAAAGCAGAGAAAAAAGGAATGAAAAGGGGTGAAGAAAGCCTATGTGAATTATGGGATACCATCAAAAGAAACAATCTGTGAAATACTGCTGTTCCAGAAGGAGAAGAGAGGTTGAAGGAGGCAGAAAGTTTAAAGAAGTAATGTTTGAGAACTTCCTAAACTTACAGAGAGATTGGAACATCCAAGTTTCTGAAGCTCACAGGTCACCAAACAAACTCAACCTAAAAAGCTCTTTACAAAGAAAAATCATAATGAAAATGTCAAGAATCAAAGACAAAGAGAGATTCTTAAAAGCAACAAGAAGAAAGATGTTTGTCACCTAGAAGTAAACCCCTATAAGACTATTAGCAGTTTTTCAGCAGAAACCTTACAGGCCAGGAGAGAGAGAGTGGGATTACATATTCAAAGTAAAAGAAAAAAATTGCCAACCCAGAAAACTACCCAGGAGTTATCCTTCAGAAATCAATCAAATCCAATTTAAAAATTGACATACCACTAAATAAAATGAAAGATAAATCATAAGATCATCTTAATATGTGCAGAAAAAGCATTTGACAAAATTCAACATCCTTTCATGATAAAAACTCTCAACAAAAAGTAGGTATGCAAGGAATGTACCTGAACATAATGAAGGACTATATGACAAGCCAATAACTAACATCATACTCAATGGTGAAAAACTGAAAGCTTTTCCTCTAAAACCAGGAACAAGACAAAGGTTCCCACTCTCACTACTCCTTTTCAACATAATACTACAAGTCCTAGCCAGAGCAATCAGTCAAGAAAAATAAATAAAAAGCACCTAAATCAGAAAGGAAGAAGTAAAACTGTTTGCAGATGATGTGATCTTTACAAGAAAATCTTAAAGACACCATTAAAAGTTGTTAGAAGTAATCAATGAATTCACTAAAGTTGCAGGATACAAAATCAACATATGGAAATTAGTTGCATTTCTATACACTAACAACAAAGTATCTAAAAAATAGTAAAGAAAATATTCTATTCAAAAAAGCATCAAAAAGAATAAAATACTTAGGAATAAAGTTAACCAAGTAGGTTAAAGATATATTATATAATGAAAACTATAAAACTTTGATAAACGAAACTGCAAAAGACTGAAACAAATGGGAAGACATCCCCCTGTTCACAGACCATGAAAATTAATATTGTTAAATGTCCATATTTCTCAAAACCATCTACAGATTCAATGCAATCACTACTAAAATTCCACTAGCATTTTTCACAGAAATAGAAAAAACAATGCTAAAGTTTGTATGGAACCACAAAAGACCCCAAATGGTCAAGGCAATCTTGAGAAAGAAGGAACTGTGATGCCTTCTGGCTTCAAACTATATTACAAAGCTAGAGTAATCAAAACAGCATGGTACTGGCAGAAAAGTAAACACAAAGACCAATGGAACAGAACTGAGAACCCAGAAATAAACCCAACAAATATTTGACAAGAGAGCCAAGAATACTCAACAAAGGAAAAGACAGTCTCTAGTAGATGGTGCTGAGAAAATTGGATATTCACATGCAAAAGAATGAAACTGGACCCCCATTTATACTACTCACAAAAATTAACTCAAAATGAATTAATAAATTAATTGTTAAGATCTGAAACCATAAAACTCCAAGAAGACACAAGTGAAAAAATCCCTGACATTGGTCTTGGCAATGATTTTGGATATGACACCAAAGCACAAGCAAAAAAAAGCAAAAATAAATAGAACTACATAAAACTAAATAATAGTTCCTACACAGCAAAAGAAACAAGCAACAAAATGAAAAGGCAACCTACAGAATGGGGGAAAATACATGCAAATCACATTATCTGCTAAAGGGTTAATAACCAAAATATATAAGAAACTCATACAACTTATTAGCAAAAAACAAATAATCCAAGAAAAAGTGGACAAAGCATCGTAATCGCCATTTTTCTAATGAAGATGTTCAAATGGCCAAAAGGTGCATGACAAGGTGCTTAATATCACAAATCATCAGGGAAATGCACATCAAAACCACAGTGAGATATCTGCTCACACCTGTTACATGGCTCTTGTCAAAGACAAGAGATAGCAAGTATTCGTGGAAACCTCATACAGTGTTGGTGGGAATGTAAACTGGCATAGCCACTGTGGGAAACAGTATGGAGGCTCTTCAAAAAGTTAAAAGTAGACCACCATATGATCCAACAATCTTACTTCTAGGTATATTTCTGAAGGAAATGAAATCACTACCTGAGAGATATCTGCAATCCTATGTTTGTTGCAGCACTATTTATAACAGCAAAGATATGGAAACAACCTAAGTGTCCATCAGTGGATCAACAGATTTTTTTAAATGTATATATTTACAATGAAAGGAAATCCTGCCATTTGTAATAACATGGGTGAACCTTGAGGGCATTATACTAATTGAAGTAAGTCAGAGAAAAACAAAACTGTATGATCTGATGTACATGTGGAATCTTAAAAGAACAAACTCAAAGAAACAGAGAACAGGTTGGTGGTTGCTAGGAGGAAATGCAGGTGAGTGAATGGATACCCTGAAAGCCATATGAAGAAAGCTTTTTGGAAGAAAGAGTTTTCCATTGGGTCAAATATTCTTGAGGGTCATGTACTTGGAACAAAAAAAAAATCTGGTAACTAGCAATTTTGTTGGTAAAAAAGTAGAATGCCAGTGTTACATTAACTTCCTTTGTAACTCAGCAGGTATTTAAAGTACTCTAACAAAATTTGCTTAAGACATGACAATGAAGCAAATGCTTTAAATATACTTTAATTGTGAAACAATTAGCACACTAAATCTAACTTCACTTTATTAAGTATAAAATTTGTTAATCATGAACATTAGCTCAGATTAGAATTAATTTGTATACTACATTACTTTGTGTGTATGACAATTTATGTCCTTATTGATGGGTATTTAGACTATCTCCAACTTTTTGAGATCACAATGCTATAATCAATATCCTTAACATATATGTGCAACATATTTACACAAATATCCTTAACATATCTGCCATAATACACACACACACATAATATATATATTTGTATGTGTGTATATGTATACACACACACATAACATATATATATAACGATCTGGTGTACATTATATATATAATAATATATAATAAATGTTCTTAGAATGTATGTGCATGTTTGTGTGTATGTATATGTGTGTGTAACATGTCATGTTTTCCTGTAGGGTCTAGTCCCTGAAGTGAAGCTGTAGGGATCAGGGGATGACATATTTGAAATTTTGAAACACACTGCTAAACTACTCTTCAGAGAGGATTTACCAATTTCATCTACCAACAGTGTATGAGAATGCCTTTGTCCTCAACATTTGCCTTATCTGGTTATTGTTATTATTTTTTTAGATATTTATCATTACGGCTGCAAAAAGTGGTATCTCATTGTTATTTGTGTTCTTCTGATTACCAGGCAAGGCTGATTACCTCCAGTAAAAGTATAAAATTTGTTAATCATGAGTATTAGCTCAAATTAGGATTCATTTTATAGGAAACTAACAATTACCTAGTGTTAAATAGGCTTACCTATCAGAATCTTCACTCTGCATAAGAGGAAATTGCTGGTTATCAGTGTTGTCCCATTTTCTTTGTTGAGTTAACCCATCAGCAGCAGCAGCATATATGTTTCCTGATCCTCCCATGTCACTACTTCTGTGCTGCTTCTTTTCTTCTTCAACCTTTAAGGAAAGTTTGAGACTAAGGATGATTGTTATTTATCCATTAAAAAGAAATTCTTTGTTTTCATTAACTTTATCATTTGACTCTGTCTGGTTTTAACTGATACAAATATTTCGGTGCTTTAATTTTATCATTACCGGTCACTGAAATTTTTGTAAACTCTGTTTCATTTCTGTTTGAATAAAAGCAGTAGAATTAGCCAACATTTCTTAATCTTGGGCTCTTATTCACATCCACTCTTTGCTATCTAACATTACCCTCTCACTTGGCCAGAGACAGAGAAACAATGACAGACACAAAATTTATCCTCTTCTGTCTTTACCACTTAGAGGAAGTACTGTTGTGGCGCTTCCGTGACAAACAGGATGCACCCCTCCTTCGGCACTAAGCTACTCTTTCCCCCAATGCCTTTTACCATTTTAATTCATTTGGATTTCCGGGTATCGAAAAGGTGATGATGAGCACTGAAATATGTAAGCCAAAGTTCACCACACACAAGGGGCAAAGCGAGACTGACGAACTGTAGAAATCTGGAAATTGAGCAATGCTCCTCAAATTTTACATCCAATGACCATAATGTTTTATAGCTAGCCCCTTTTCTACCAATAATGGAAGTAAAACAAGAAAGGTTAAATGATTTGTCCAAAGCTTCTTAGTGGCACACTTTGCATTTTATGGCTCCAAAAGAGATGATATAATTCTTTAATACTGAATCAGATAAATTACCAAATAAACTCATCAAGTTAATCAGATAAACGAAAAGTGTTACTTTGGCATGGTAATTTAATGCATTTATTGGGGGGTGATAGACATCTAGACAATTACATACTTTCTCTTTTAAAGGAGGATATCTCTAGATCTTGATTATTTTAAAAACAATGCACTTCAAAACTCAATTTTCTCTTTTGGACATAAACACTGTATTTTTTACTGAAGGCTTATGCTACCTGTATAATAAAGGCATACACGTCAAAACTTAACCACACTTAAACAACAATATAAAGGTTTGACTCAACAGGAACATCTGCAAGTGGTGATAAAAAAAATGTGGAAGTATATATAATATTAGTTATTAGAAATATATTGAAGTGGGCATGTTGGAATTCTAAGTTCCAAGGGTTTTAGTAAAGCAGATTAGATTATACACACTAAAGAACAATAAATAGACTGATTAGGTTAGCTGGGAATATTTGCTTATATTTCATTGCTTCCTTCCCATTTCATTGTTTTTGGAAATGCAACCTATATTTAAGCGAATATTTTTTTTTAAACCCAGAGCTATTGCATTATTGAAGCAACTTCCTTTATGCTTACTCTGGCTCAGAAGTCACATGGTACACAGCTAAATTAGAGTCCCAGTTCATATGCCACTTGGAAGACTCCCAGACTTAGATTTAGGTTGATGAAGGAAAAAAAAAATATGAGAATGTCTTCCTGACTCCTATTATTTAGATTGTGGAAATAAACTACTTCTAGACATAATTATATACTTAGACAGCCCCATTTGACACACAGGCTTTTGTCATAGTGAAAAATTGGAAGGGATCACATAATTTATAAAGAGAAAAAACAGAGTAGCAACAAGGAATGTCTCTTTTGGCAGTTGAACTTTCTGTTGACAAAGCCAGGAACTCTACTTGTAACATGCCTACCTCATTCTTAAACTTTTGCACATTTTGCTGGAATCCTTCATTTAGATATATTTCTGATATTCTGTCGCTACACTGTGGAGAACTCACATTTTCTAATTTGGGTTCCATGCTTTTATAGTTATTAGCACTGCAATAACCTGCTGCTGGAACAAGTCTTCTATTGGTTTTGTTTCCTTATAAGTTTGTCTAACAGCAGAAAAAGCGTGCCTTTTTATTTGAATCATGTATGTCATCTCATTGGAGTATTCAAGCCACAAATCAAAGAGGCTTTTTGTATCACTATGAGATGCATGTTCAATGTCTAATTTCCAATCAGTGATATTTTAGCTCCTATTTTTTGTCATTTGCTTATTAAACTCTTGGTCATCTTTCACTTCAGATGTAACTGCTCCTTACTTTATTTTCTATAGCATTATAAAAACTCTAATTTTTGTTAAAAACATGTGCAGTGTCTGGTTTGTTACCATTTTCATAGTCTAATTTATTTTCAATTAAATAAAGCTTAGCAGATGACTGGCAAGTGCATTCCAGGGATCCAGAGTACAAATAAGATGGAAAGACATTTTCTTTCTGTTCAGGAAGTGCCTGGAATACTAAAGACAGGCACTCCAAATGCATCTCTTTCATCATAATCAGGTATACTATTTGTCAAAATAGAAGGTATTTTCTTTACATCTGCTTCTTTAGCATTATCACATAGTGGCTCTTCCTCACAAGCTGCAATTTTGTATTTTTCACAAATTTCACCAAACTTCTGCTTTAACTCATTTGTGACAAGTTTTAAATTATTTTTCCACTCTAATTTTCCTTGTTGGATCCACAGTTCCTCATGCTTTTGCATACAAGGAAGTCCTGAAAATACAGATATATCCTGTCTATCACATTCCTCATTCACTTCTGCTTCTTTAGATATTTTTGCAGATGCAAAAATGGAAGATTAATTTACTTGATTTGATTTTCAGATGTCTTTTCTGTTGGGGTACATGTTTGTAAAATAATTTTATCCTTAAATAATCAAGTATGAACAAAGAAGAATTAGAAAATAATTAAAATTTAACTGTTAGATTTCTTTATCTATGTTTAGCTACTTCCAAATCACTGGATTATAGCTATGAAATGAAAAATAACTTGCCTTTGCCTAAATTAAGAGGAAACCCCCTACAAATCTAATTTTGTCACTGTTTGAACTGAACAACGCATTATATGTTAACTCTACCAAAAATGAGTTAGGAAATGATTTTTACTGTTACAAAGGCTTCCTCACTTAATATTATTTCACCTCACCATACCTTAACTAGAAAGCCCCTACAACAGTGCATTTAATGATTCTTTTTGAAGATTAATAAAGAATACATAAACTTCAAATTATTAGAAGCCAGTATCAATTAACATCAGAAAGAAAAGCAAATTCCTAAATTTTAATTCAAATTATATACAATGATAGTGTATACATGGATATAGATTATCTGCCGGCATCCAGTTCCAATATATTCTAATATCCACTAAAGAGTGAATAACAAAATCTTAACTGATTTCTGAAACTGAAATGAAATAATTAGAAAGTTATTGCTTGTAACCTAAAAACAAAGGTTCCATCCTGGAAGGTCTGACTCTCTTAATAGACCATTGGGTTGATTTTATGACCCCATTCTCTCCCTGAATGTAGTTTCTGAAGTCAGTTATACAGAGATCACAAGGCAGAATAAATCTTTAATCATGACATTCAGTGACTGGAAAATGAAACTGCAAATTATTGTCCTTTTCACATGAATCTAACACAGTGGCTCTCATTGATATACTGTTCATATTTTCAACTGCTTAGTCATATGATTCAGTATTTGAATGTTAACTCCTTTATCATGTGAAGATGTTATAAAAATAAAGAAACAAACAATATTCAGGAAATTCTGTTTGCCTCATTCTAAGGATAAAGTTTAGCTATAAGCTATAATACTTTCTAACAATATTTTAAGTTATAAAATTTTATAAGGACTTATTACTGAGTGATCATCTATGACTCTGAAAGGCTAGTTCAAAAGGTAATTTCATTTGCACTATGTTACAATATTAAAGCATAGTAAACATTATTAAAACAGAAATTTAAATTAAAATTTTTACATACCTAGCAATCTACAGATTTAATGCAATTCCTATCAAAATACCAAAGCATTCTTCAATGAACTAGAGCAAATCGTTCTAAAATTCATATGGAACCACAAATCCTGAGAAGGAAGAATAAAGCTTGGGGAATTATGCTCCCCAACTTCTAGCTCTAATACAAAGCCACAGTAATCAAGACAATTTGGTACTGGCACAAGAACAGACCGATAGACCAATGGAACAGACTAGAGAGCCCTGATATAAACCCAACTATATATGGTCAATTAATATATGATAAAGGAACCATGGACATACAATGGGACAGCCTCTTCAACAACTGGTGTTGGCAAAACTGAACAGCTACATGCATTGGGGTATGGGTGGGGACTTGATAATATGGGTAAAAGTAGTCACCACATTGTTTTTCCATGTGAAACCTTCATAAGAGTGTATATCAATAATACCTTAATTAAAAATTAAAAAAAGAACAGTACAGTATCTGGCAAGTGGGGAGTACTATAGCTACTTTCCCCAGGAAGTGACTCAGTCTGGAGCAGAAGCTTCCCCCCAGGCTAACAAGGAAAGAGCACTATTTTTACAATTCAAAGATCAAGATTTGAACGTCAGGTCTGTAAAATTTATTTGCAGTCACTGTCTAGTTGAATGGTGGCTCCCCAAGAGATACACCCAATCAGAACCTGTGAACGTGACCTTACTTAGGAAAAGGGTCTTTGTACTAAGGTAAAGATCTCCAAATGAGTTCATCCTGGATTATGCAAGTGGGCCCTCAATCCAATGACATGTGTTCTTACAAGAGAAAGGCAGAGAGAGATTTAAGGTACAAAGGAACAGAAGTGAAAGCAAGACAGAGATACAGGCTGCCTCAGAAGTGATGTATCTATAATCCAAGGAACACCAAGGACTGCTGGCTGCCACAAGAAGCTAGGAGAGTGGCACAGAACAGAATTTCCCTCTGTCCCTCCAGAAAGACCCAATCCTGTCCACACCTTGACTCTGGACTCCTGGCCTCCAGAATTGAGAAAAAATCAATTGTGGTTGTTTTAAGCTGCCCATGGTTTGGGGTAATTTATTATGAAAGCCTTAGGAAACCAATAGACATCCCAGAGTATTTATTTCCAAAAAAAAAAAAATTTTTTTTACATACCTGTGGGTGGTTGTATTCACTTCCATCAGGCCTTTCTTGTTCTTCTGATATCATTTGTAAGTCTACTTCTGCTGA
This sequence comes from Smutsia gigantea, assembly GCA_032199065.1. NCBI lineage: Eukaryota > Metazoa > Chordata > Mammalia > Pholidota > Manidae > Smutsia > Smutsia gigantea. The sequence goes on from JAVSCE010000666.1 coordinate 158,995, forward strand.
CAAATCTATGTATTTAGTTAAAATGAATTATTTAAAATGGTTAAATAAAAGCCATAATCTTTAAAAAATAGAAAATAATATTTTATCAATTGAGAGTTTAAGTTAAGCTTAATCTTTAGCTGAATATTTTCTTCTTTAGGTAATACTTCTAAATTATCTACAAATTCAACAAACATTTGGAAATACTAGACATCACCTGCTTCTTGGATCTGCCAAACTTGTGAGGAAATAGAGCAAGCAAGTCAGTTAGTTGTACAGGTCACTAACTGGACTTTCAACAGTGCAGTCACTACTCTAGGATTTAACTGAAAATATTTTATAAATACAATGTTAATTCTAACAATAAGAAAGAAAAGAAGATAAAACTATAGGGGAGGAAAAAGTAGTGTATGATTTATTACTACAGACCTGAGCATATAACTGATTAAGGGCATTGAATTAACTGGTACGTAAAGTAGAACACACATTACATGTAGTTAATCAACAGACTAGGTATCCTAAAATTGTTTTCTATATATTAGTTTTAAATGATACAATGGTCCTTAAAACCAACATTCCCTGTGAACTATTTATTCATTAAAAAATTATAAAAAACCAACATTCCCTGTGAACTATTTATTCATTAAAAAATTATAAAACAAGTTGATGGACTGTGTACGTAACTGAGGAGGTAATAGTAAATTCTCAATAATTCCCATTACTCCTGGAAAAACCAGTTCTAAATTATATAGTCATGGAAAATACAAGGAATATTTTAACTTTGGTTTTGGAAGGTACTCTTTTAGTTTCACCACATATAGTTATAACTAGTAATTTTGAATTCAGAGCTATAAAAATAAAGCTAAGAAATTACATTTTGTTGGAGTAGGCAATCTTCAATCTTTAACTATTTACATAGTTTCCCAATTAGTCCCCAAACTCTAAATACAATCCTACTACCCACTCTGAAATATATTCTGAATAACAGCCTAAAATAAACTACTCCTAATTCTTTGTTGCTTGTATATTGCTCTGTTTAGAGAAGAATGCAAATATCTTGCTAAAAAGTATTCTGTTTGGTTGTGGGTTGCATAAATAGTAAACACAAAGATTTTGCCACAAAATGATGTTTGAAAAGTCAAAACTATGGTGAAGCCATGGAGAAGTAATCTAGGGTTGAATTCTCTATGCTTCATTACCTTCTTGGCTCTCTTTTTTTTTCCTGGAAGCTGTGATTCACACAGGTCACAGAGCGTATAATTCCCTAACAGAAACACAGCTCCAATATTAGTCTTTTCTTTATCAGTTAAGGTCATCTGTCCAAATTCTGTGGATGCTGACTGATTTTTGGTCATTGTGATACAAATGTACACTTATCATCAATTTTCAAATGTCTGGATCTCTGACAAGTCTCGTAACTGAGCAAAGTAGTAGAATCCCAATCTGAAAACTCTGAAAACAAAGTTTCCATTTATTAGAATGTAAATAATAATACAAATTTGACTAACTTGTAAATGTCTTTATCAGAGAATCCTCCTCTCCTCACCTAAACACACTACTCCTTCACAGCTCATTGTATTTTACATGCCCTATACTGTAATTCATATAGATAAGTTTAACGATTGTCTCTCATTTTTTCTATTTTCTTATCTTTGATTTGCTCATCAATCTCTATTAGGTATTCTGTATTCCATAGAACTTTGTTTATTAGTAATTAAGTTTCATCAAGGTATGAATTTTTTTATAATTAATGAAGTTTATGGGTAACCACCTATTTTACATTTAAACATGCATAATGGTATTGTGTGCTGCAGAGACATAGTTTTCAAAATATGCATGATAATATCGTGTGTTGTAGAGACATGGGTTTCAAAATTTTTTTCAATGAATAGTACTACTTTAACTACAATGATGCACCAATATCTTCAGAATTCATTTGTTAAGCCTGAATAAACATCATAAATTATGTGAGAAAAGACGGCCTTAAGTGACCTTAATTGTCCAGGCCCAAAAAGTACACAGTGCCATGAGACAGGAAATGAATATATAACAAAAATATTTTCCTTTTTTTTAAAAAACAAAATTGTCAGATTTAAACTTTTCAAAATAAGTGAGAGAAAAGGCAAGGAATCTTTGAAGCCCTTTCATCACAAAGGACAGTTTATCATTTCATCCAAGAGCCCTGCAGGGTTTAAAGCAGTGGTTCTCAAGTATCACCTGGGAATCCCTGGAGTCCTAAAATCCATCTGTTCATGGGGTAAAACTATTTTCATCATAATACTAAATGTTACTTGCCATTTTCACTCTCATTCTCTTACAAGTGTACTGTGGAATGTTCTAGAGATAAGGTATGTGTAACATCAGAGTACTAATGGCTAATGGGATGTATGATTGGGTACGCATGTATTTAAAGTTTTTCAGTTTTAATTTCTAATATCATGAATATCAATAAATACAGGCCATCTAACTAAAAGTTCCTTAGAATTACTGTTTTAAAAGTCTACAAAATATTCATGAGGATATAATTAATTATTTTGCCCATTTTTAATAATCAAAGCCATCACACACACACACACGGAGTCTGCTCGGAACATCTGGCTGGCTTAAGATCATCAGTGTAGCAACACTAGGAGGAAATAAAGTTAAAACATAACTGACACATCAGCAAGTGGAGCTTTAGTCTAGGTAAAAGTCAAAATTCAAATAAGCATTTTAAGACATTGCAAAAATCTTAGAGTCTAATAATTAACCCCTGGGAAACCCTAAGAAATACAGGGATTTCAAACTGGGAAATTTAGGGTTATCAAAACACAAAAATAGAAACTTCTGGGTTAAAGCTTTCATTTTTAAAATGTCTTTTTCAAATGTTTATAAATCCTTTTTCAAACATAGGTACCAACAATGACATCTTCCTTATTTATGTAAACCTTCAATTAAATTTGCAAAAAAAAAATTGGGAGAAAGAACACTGTGTATTTAAAATATTTTACTGTACTTCTTTTCAGAGCTAAGCCTGTATTGCAAAACTTACCTGATTTGGATGTTAGTATCGCCTGCACCCCTACTGTTTTCTTAGGAACAGAGTCTTCCACTTCCGCAGCAGGCTGAATGGGTTTTGAAACAAAGTGTTTAATAACTAGTTTAATTTCATACAATCTATTGTTAATAAATCAAGATAAATATAGATAAGTTTTTACCTCCAAGTGGGGATATTTTTCAGGAGAATCTAAAAAGCAAATGGGATATGTAATCAATGATATGGAAATAAGAAAGCCGACTACATATTCATGCAGAGTTTGTACTGAGCTAAATCCTCACGCTTGGCTTTGAAAATGATGACATCAGGTTTTGGTGCTTTGTTTTTTTGAGGGGTTAGGAAAGCAACAAGACAAAAATATGAATCTGTTATAAGTGCTGAAGAAAAAAGAGGACTATGGGTTTAACAAAACATGCAATTAATATTTACAAAGTAAGATTATATTTCAAATGACTATAACTGAAATAGAAAAATGCATGTATACCAATGTGAACATGCTGATTGGTGGGGAAAAAGTGATCTTTAGTCAGAGGAACGAATCATGACCCTGAGGAGATAAATGTGAAAGCAGATGGTAGAATGCAACAGCACGTCTTTAATGCAGTACAGCAAAATCATTTATACCATTATACTACAAGTATTTATCACATTCTTCCATTTATCCTATAATTTAGGAAGTACACAGTTGTGAAGACAGTTAATGCATAATTCATTTCTCATCAGAGAAAGTGTTATGAATTGGTCATGTTGGATATACACTTGTAGAATAATAGTTTAAAAAATATTCATCTTTTTTTCATACCCGTGTGGACTTCTGGTCTGCCTACATTTCTTGCATCCTCTAGTTTAGTAATCTTTAAGTTTCTTGATCCACTCATGCAAGAAGGTATATAAAACACATCTAAGAAATAATGTATAATGTATAGTAAGCTTTCAATACTGAAATACGGTTACTGAAAAGGAAAAAATCAATTTAATTGCCCAGAATTCTTAGATACGAAAAATCTTTTGTATTTCAAAATCAATGAAGTATTTGCTGAAAATCACAATTTTAGCATTTAGGTGATGAACTTTGTAATTCTTTTTGTTTCCAAAATTAGTCTGGTTTGCTATACCATGCTAGCCCTTAAAGAATTTTTATGAAAGAGCTGTCTTATCAAAAAAAAATTAACTTAAAAAAAACAGCAATGCTTCCCTATTAAAATTAATGTCATTTAAATAACAAAACAAATACCACATCCATCTCTCATGCTGGCAGTTCTGAAAGGGAGGAATGAAGGGCTATAGTTTACCCTGATCCGAGCACTCCGTCCTGCTGCCAGTATTCTCTGCACCAGCAATGATCTAATCTTTAATTTCAGTGCGAATAATCCTGAGGCCATCTAAAGTGATTTCTCTCAAGTTCCTCATGAACTCCAAAATGGCCTAGCTAATGTATTTCTTTCCTCCCTCCTTCCTTTCACGATTCCCCTTCCTCTTCAAAAGTCACCTCTAGATCTATGATCTTGATTATTCCCTGTTGACATTCTTTTTGTTCTTCTTTCCTCTTAACTTGGCAGAGGTATCTTACAGCTATAATTTCTATTTCTTCATCTCTTTGCTCTACTCTGGTTATAAACATGCTCAGAAATAAAAGCAAAATAATGCTTTTCCTTGAACCTGTTATGTCTTGAACTAACCAAAGGCTTCCAAATCTCTTATGGGGAAGTCTACACCCTAGTTACTACTGAGCACATGATCTAAGGACCAGTGGCATTGGTATCACCTGAGAGTTTGTAAGAAATGCAGAATTGGGATTTCTCAAGATGGCGCTGTGAGCAGGGTGGCAGAAATCTCCCAAAACCATGTATATTTTGAAAATACAGCGAATACAACTATTACTAAAAGAGTGACCAGAGATACAGTACACGAGCCAGGCCATATCTGTGAGAGCCCAACATCTCATGGAAAAGGGGAGGATACGAAGCCATGACCCGGCGGAACCCAAGCACTCCCCCCACCCCAGCTCACCAGGGGGAGGAAAGGAATCAGAGTGGGGAGGGAGTGGAAGCACAGGACTGCTAAATACCCAGCCCTGGTGGTCTGCCCCGGGAGCACAGACACACACTGCATGGGGCACTCCACATTGGAAGAGTAGAAAAGCAAGGCTCGAGATTGAAGCTGCGAACAGGTTCCCACAGCCGGCTACCCTGGGACAAAAGAAAAGCGGGTGCTTTAAACTCTTAAAGGGACAACGGTTTAACAAAATCGTCTTGGCATACTCAGCCCAGCAGGCTGGGAACTTTAAGTAACTTCAGGCACCCTAACCCCCTGGGTGGCAACACAGTTGCAAACACCCTCGCGAAGATAAGCAGTCTGCTGTTCCTTCCCCCCCCCACTGGCACTGCAAGCAAACCAGCTGACCCGCCATTGCTGCAGAACAGCCGGGGAGCAGCCCCATCCACAGCAACCACACAGCTTAACACAGAAGCTTCTCCCTGTGCATGGCTAACCAGACCAGACCCAGACGCTGCTCACTGCATGTGGTTGACTGGCACAGACAGCAGAGACCGGCGCAGAGAACAGGAAACACAAAGGGGCATTGTTCTTGTGGCAGAACATACACCACTCAATGGCAACACCGGAGAGAACCCTAGGCCACTCCGAGGGCCACCCAACCCACAGCAGCTTAGGGGATTAACCCAGAGGCTGTTCTCGGCAAGCAGTTGACCAGCACAGACAGTGGAGATGGGTGCAGAGACCGGAAGGCACAAAGGGGCTTTGCTCTTGTGGCAGAACATGTGCAGCTCGCCTGTGACCCCCACCATTGCCCTAGGCCATCTCAAAGGCCACCCCACCCATGGCAGCTTAGAGGATTAACCCAGAGGTTGCTCCCTGTGTGTGGTAAACCGGCACAGACAGGGGAGGCAGGCAAGGCAACTGGAAAGCAAGAATGGACTTTGTTCTCCCTGCTGACAAACATGCCACTCGCAGGTGACCACTCCCATCGCCATGTAAAGGCAAAAGAACTTTGATCAGTCCAAAATCACTCAAACACCAGACAGAGGGCTTGGTGAGACTGAAATCACCAATCTTCTTGGAAAAGAATTAAAAATAAAACTCATAAGCATGCTGATGGAGCTACATATAAACATTCAAGAGCTAAGGGATGAATTCAGGAGGGAGATAACAGAAATGAAACAAACAATGGAAGGATTTAAGAGCAGACTGGATGAGTTAGAAGAGACTGTTAATGGAATAGAAATCAGAGAACAGGAGTACAGAGAAGCTGAGACAGAGAGAGATAAAAGGATCTCTAGGAATGAAAGAATATTAAGAGAACTGTGTGACCAATCCAAACAGAACAATATTCATATTATAGGGGTACCAGAAGAAGAAGAGACAGAAAAAGGGATAGAAAGTGTCTTTGAAGAAATAACTGCTGAAAACTTCCCCAATACGGGGAAGGAAACAGTCTCTCAGAACACAGAAGTCCAAAGATGTCCCACCACAAGAACAACACCAAGACATATAATAATTAAAATGGCAGAGATCAAAGACAAGGATAGAGTATTAATGCATCCAGAGAGAGAAAAAAGATCACTTGCAATGAAAAACCCATCAGGCTATCATTAGACTTCTCAGCAGAAACCTTGTAGGCCAGAAGGGAATGGCATGATATATTCAATGCAATAAAACAGAAGGGCCTCGAACCAAGAATACTGTATCCAGCAAGATTACAATTTAAATTTGAAGGGGGGATTAAACAATACCCAGATAAGCAAAAGTTGAGGGAACTTACCTCCCACAAACCATCTCTACAATGTATTTTAAAGGGACTGCTCTATATGGAAGTATGCCTAAGGCTAAATAGCTGTCACCAGAGAAAATAAAACCACAGCAATGAAAGTAGACCAACCAAATACTAACTAAAGGCAAAATAAAATCAGCTATTCACAAAATCACTCAAGGGAAAAACAGAGTACAGAATAAAAACCTAACATATAAAGAGTGGAGGAGGAAGAAAAAGAAGGGAGAGAAATAAATCATCAGACTGTGTTTATAATAGCATAATAAGTGAGTTAACTTAGATGGTTAGACAGTAAACAAGCTGCCCTTGAACCTTTGGTAACCACACAACCAAAGCCTGCAATGGCAATAAGTACATATCTATCAATAATCACCCTAAATGTAAATGGACTGAATGCACCAATCAAAAGACACAGAGAGTAACAGATTGGATAAAAAAGCTAGACCCAACTATATGCTGCCTACAAGACACTCACCTCAACCTCAAAGATATACACAGACTGAAAGTGAAGGGATGGAAAAAGATATTTCATGCAAACAATAGGGAGAAAAAAGCAGGTGTTGCAGCATTTGTATAAGACAAAATAGACTTCAAAACAAAGAAAGTCACAAGAGACAAAGAAGGACACTACATAATGATAAAGGGATAAAGGGGTCAGTCCAACAAGAGGATATAACCATTATAAATATCTATGCACTGAACACAGGAGCACCTACATATGTGAAAAACATCCTAACAGAATTAAAGGAGAAAATATAATGCAATGCATTCATTTTAGGAGACTGAGACTTAGATATACCACTCACTCCAATGGACAGATCAACCAGAAAGAAAATAAGTAAGGACACAGAGGCACTGAACAACACATTACAACCTAACACACCTAAAAGACATCTACAGAACTCTATGCCCAAAAGCAGCAAGATACACATTCTTCTCAAGTGCACATGGAACATTTTCCAGAATAGATCACACAGTAGACCACAAAAAGAGCCTCAGTAAATTTAAAAAGATTGAAATTCTACCAACCAACTTTTCAGATCACAAAGATATAAAACTAGAAATAAATTGTACAACGAAAACAAAAAGGCTCACAAACACATGGAGGCTTAACAACACGCTCCTAAATAATCAATGGATCAATGACCAAATTAAAACAGAGATCAAACAATATATGGAGACAAATGACAACAACAACACAAAGCCACAACTTCTGTGGGACGCAGCAAAGGCAGTTCTAAGAGGAAAGTATATTGCAGTCCAGGCCTATTTAAAGAAGGAAGAACATTCCCAAATGAATAGTCTAAAGACACAATTATTGAAATCGGAAAAAGAAAAACAAATGAGGTCCAAAGTCACCAGAAGGAGGAAAATAATAAAGATCAGAGAAGAAATAAATAAAATTGAGAAGAATAAAACAATAGAAAAAATCAATGAAACCAAGAGCTGGTTCTTTGAAAAAATAAACAAAGTAGATAAACCCTAGCCAGACTCATTAAGAGAAAAAGAGAATCTACACACATAAACACAATCAGAAATGAGAAAGGAAAAATCACGACGGACCCCACAAAAATACAAAGATTTATAAGAGAATACTATGAAAATCTATATGCTAACAAGCTGGAAAACATAGAAGAAAATGACAACTTCTTAGAAAAATACAACCTTCCAAGACTGACCAAGCAAGAAACAGAAAACTTAAACAGACCAATTACCAGCAACGAAACTGAATCAGTAATCAGAAAACTACCCAAGAACCAAACCCCTGGACCAGATGGATTCACCTCTGAATTTTATCAGACATATAGAGAAGAAATACTACCCATTCTCCTTAAAGTTTTCCAAAAAATAGAAGAGGAGGGAATACTTCCAAACTCATTCTATGAAGCCAGCATCACTCTAATATAAAAACTTGGCAAAGACCTCACCAAAAAAGAAAACTACAGACCAATATCCCTGATGAACGTGGATGCAAAAATACTCAACAAAATATTAGCAAACTGACTTCAAAAATGCATCAAGAGGATCATACACCATGATCAAGTGGGATTCATCCAGGGATGCAAGAATAGTACAAAACTCAAAAATCCATCAACATCATCCACCACATCAACAAAAAGAAGGACAAAAACCACATGATCATCTCCATAGATGCTGAAAAAGCATGCAACAAAACTCAACATCCATTCATGGTACAAACTCTCAACAAAATGGGTATAGAGGGCAAGTACCTCAACATCATAAAGGCCATATATGACAAACCTACAGGCAACAACATACTTAAGACTGAGAAGCTGAAAGCTTTTCCTCTAACATCGGGAACACGACAAGGATACCCACTATCCCTGCTTTTATTCAACATATTACTGGAGGTCCTAGCCACAGTAATCAGACAACACAAAGAAATAAAAGGGCTCCAGGTCAGTAAGGAAGAAGTCAAACAGTCACTGTTTACAGATGACATGATATTGTAGATAAAAAACCCTAAAAAGTCCACTCCAAAACTAATAGAACTAATATCTGAATTCAGCAAAGTTGCAGGATACAAAATTAATACATGGAAATCTGTTGCATTCCTATGCACTAATGATGAACTAGCAGAAAGAGAAATCAGGAAAACAATTTCATTCACAATTGAATCAAAAAGAATAAAAAACCTAGGAATAAACCTAACCAAGGAAGTGAAAGACCTATACCCTGAAAACTACAAGACATTCTTAAGCGAAATTAAAGAGGACACTAATGAATGGAAATTCATCCCTTGCTCTTGCGTAGGAAGAAGTAATACTGTCAAAATGGCCATCCTGCCTAAAGCAATCTACAGATTCAATGCAATCCCTATCAAAATACCAGCAGCATTCTTCAAAGAACTGGAACAAATTGTTCTAAAATTCAAATGGAACCACAAAAGACCCCAAATAGCCAAAGCAATCCTGAGAAGGAAGATTAAAGCAGGGGGCATCTCACTTCCCAACTTCAAGCTCTACTACAAAGCCACAGTAATCAAGACAATTTGGTACTGGCACAAGAGCAGACCCATAGACCAGTAGAACAGAACAGAGAGTCCAGATAGTAACCCAAGCAGATGTAGTCAATTAATATACAATAAAGGAGCCATGCATATACAATGGGGAAATGACAGCCTCTTCAACAACTGGTGTTGGCAAAACTGGTAGGCTACATGTAAGAGAATGAAACTGGATTACTGTCTAACTCCATACACAAAAATAAAATCAAAATGGATCGAAGACCTGAATATAAGTCATGAAACCATAAAACTCTCAGAAGAAAAGAGAGGCAAAAATCTCTTCCATATAAACATGAACAACTTCTTCATAAGCATATCTCCCCGGGCAAGGGAAACAAAAGCAAAAATGAACAAGTGGGACTATATCAAACTAAAAAGCTTCTGTACAGCAAAGGACACCATCAGTAAAACAAAAGGCATCCTACAGTATGGGAGAATATATTCATAAATGACATATCTGATAAAGGGTTGATATTGACATCCAAAACATACAAAGTGCTCATGCAACTCAACAAACAAAAAGCAAATAATCCAATTAAAAAATGGGCAGATGAAAATCCAAACATTAACCCAAACATATACAGTCAATTAATATTTGATAAAGGAGCCTTGGATATACAATGGGGAGATGACAGCCTCTTCAACAGCTGGTGTTGGAAAAACTGGACAGCTACATGTAAGAGAATGAAACTGGACTACTGTCTAACCCCATACACAAAGGTAAACTCAAGGTGGATCAAAGACATGAATGTAAGTCATGAAACCATAAAACTCTTAGGAAAAAAAATAAGCAAAAATCTCTTGGACATAAACATGAGCGACTTCTTCATGAACATATCACCCCGGGCAAAGGAAACAAAAGCAAAAATGAACAAGTGGGACTATATCAAGCTGAAAGCTTCTGTACAGCAAAGGACACCATCAGTAGAACAAAAAGACATCCTACAGTATGGGAGAATATATTCATAAATGACATATCTGATAAGGGGTTGACATCCAAAATATATAAAGAACTCACACACCTCAAAAAACAAAAAGCAAATAATCCAATTAAGAAATGGGCAGAGGACATGAATAGACACTTCTCCAAAGAAGAAATTCAGATGGCCAACAGGCACATGAAAGATGCTCCACATCGCTAATCATCAGAGAAATGCAGATTAAAACCACAGTAAGATACCACCTCACACCAGTGAGGATAGCCAACATCCACAACACAAACAACAACAAATGTTGGTGAGGATGTGGAGAAAAGGGAACCCTCCTACACTGCTGGTGGGAATGCAAATTAGTTCAACCATTGTGGAAAGCAGTATGGAGGTTCCTCAAAAAACTCAAAATAGAAATACCATTTGACCCAGGAATTCCACTCCTAAGAATTTACCCTAAGAATGCAGCAGCCCAGTTTTAAAAAGATATATGCACCCCTATGTTTATCGCAGCACTATTTACAACAGCCAAGAAATGGAAGCAACCTAAGTGTCCATCAGTAGATGAATGGATAAAGAAGAGGTGGTACATATACACAATGGAATATTATACAGCCATAAGAAGAAAACAAATCCTACCATTTGCAACAACATGGATGGAGCTAGAGGGTATTATGCTCAGTGAAATAAGCCAGGCAGAGAAAAACAAGTACCAAATGATTTCACTCGTATGTGGAGTATAAGAACAAAGAAAAAAACTGAAGGAACAAAACAGCAGCAGACTCACAGAACCCAAGAACGGACTAATAGTTACCAAAGGGAAAGGGACTGGGGAAGATGGGTGGGAAGGGAGGGGTAAGAGGGAAAAAGGGGCATTACGATTAGCAGATGTAATGCTAGGGGGGCACGGGGAGAGCTGTACAACTCAGAGAAGACAAGTAGTGATTCTATAGCATCTCACTACACTGATGGACAGTGACTGTAATGGGATTGGTGGGGGCGACCTGATGAAGGGGTAGTTTAATAACCATAATATTGCACATGTAACTGTAGATTAATGATACCAAAATAAATTATTTAAAATTTTTCAAAAAAAATGGGCAGATGATCTGAACAGACACTTCTCCAAAGAAGAAATTCAGATGGCCAACAGGCACATGAAAAGATGCTCCACATCAATAACCATCAGAGAAATGCAAATTAAAACCACAATAAGATATCACCTCACACCAGTTAGGATGGCCAACATCCAAAACACAAACAACAACAAATGTTTGCAAGGATGTGGAGAAAGGGGAACCCTCCTACACTGCTGGTGGAAATATAAATTAGTTCAACCATTGTGGAAAGCCATATGGAGGTTCCTCAAAAAACTCAAAATAGAAATACCATTTGACCCAGGAATTCCACTCCTAGGAATTTACCCTAAGAATGCAAGAGCCCAGTTTCAAAAAGATATATGCACCCCTATGTTTATCGCAGCACTATTTATAATAGCCAAGAAATGGAAGCAACCTAAGTGTCCATCAGTAGATGAATGGATAAAGAAGATGTGGTACATACACACAATGGAATATTATTCAGCCATAAGAAAAAAACAAATCCTACCATTTGCAACAACAAGAATGGAGCTAGAGGGCATTATGTTCAGTGAAATAAGCCAGGCGGAGAAAGACAAGTATAAAATGATATCACTCATCTGCGGAGTATAAGAACCAAGAAAAAACTGAAGGAACAAAACAGCAGCAGACTCACAGAACCCAAGAATGGACTAACAGTTATGAAAGGGAAAGACTCTGGGGAGGATGGGTGGGCAGAAGGGATAAGGGGGAAAAAGGGGCATTAGAATTAGCACATATATGTAGCTGGGGGGCACGGGGAAGACAGTACAACACAGAGAAGACAAGTAGTGATTCTATAGCATCTTACTATGCTGATGAACAGTGACTGTAATGGGGTATGTGGGGGGGACCTGATAATGGGGGGAATCTAGTAAACACAATGTTGCTCATGTAATTGTATATTAATGATACCAAAGAAGAAATGCCCAAAAAAACAAAAGACATCTGTACCCCTATGTTTATTGCAGCACTATTTACAATAGCCAAGATATGGAAGCAACCTAAGTGTCCATCAGTAGATGAATGGATAAAGAAGAGGTGGTACATATACACAATGGAATACTATTCAGCCTTAAGAAAGAAACAAATCCTACCATTTGCTACAATGTGGATGGAGCTAGAGGATATTATTCTCAGTGAAATAGGCAGAGAAAGACAAATAGCAAATGATTTCCCTCATTTGTGGAGTATAACAACAGAAGCAAAACTGAAGGAAGAAAATAGCAGCAGACTCACAGACTCCAAAAAGGGACTAGTGGTTGCCAAAGGGGAGGGGTAAGGGACGGAGAAGGGGATTGACGGTTATCATGATTAGTGCACATGGTGTGTGGGGGATCACGAGGAAGACAGTGCAGCACAGAGAAGACAAGTAGATACTATGGCATCTTACTACACTGATGGACAGTAACTGCAATGGGGTGTGGGTGGGGGACTCGATAATAAGGGTGAATGTAGTAACCACATTGTTTTTCTTGTGAAACCTTCAAAAGGTTATATATCAATGATGCCTTAATAAAAAAATAAAAAGTACAAGAGTCACAGAAATGGGAGTACACAGTCAACTGGAGGGGATGACCCAAGGGCCTGAATACCAAGAGGCAGGATTTATTGGGGACTATCTTGAAGGCTAGCTACCACAATGAGTTATAATAATATCAATCCTGAGATGAAGAATAAAAAATGTTCCAAGATAAGGGATACAAAATCACAAAGATTCTGTTTTAAATGTATGAGTCCCATAGAGTTATAGCAAGATAAGGGTTTTGGTTTGTTTTAATAAATAAATTTTCTCTTTGTTCTTTGCCAGACCTCTAAGAAAGAGTTAATCATGAATCCTTACAGTTAGATCTCCTCAAAAAAGAAAGTCAAAGACTAGAATTGGGTGCAGTGGCCCCAGATGATACGTCAGGGATTAATTTCCTCTTTCTGCTTTCCTCAAAAGATTTTTTATTCCCTTGTTTATTGTTTATTAAAATGGATATTGTAGGACAATACATTTTTCTCTGAACAGTAAAAAAAAAAATAAAGAAAGAACTGCAGAATCCGAAATCCCAGAGCAGCTAGCTGCTCAGAATGTGCATTTTCAACAAGGTCCCAGATGATTCATTAAAATCTGAGAAACTCTCATTTATTTTTAGTCTGCTTCCCCATTCCTTTAACTTATCTTAAACCTTCTGAAATCTAGCATCAGATTCCTCAGTATCACTTCTCCAAAACTGAAATGCATTAGAAGTCACAAACTTTCTAATGGGCCTTTCATCAGAAAAGCTTTATAGCTTCCTTGATCTCCCTGTAACTGACCCAGCTCTCTTCTTCCTTCCAATTCTCTCATTTTGACCCATGTGATACTCTATGAAGTTGCCACATTTATATGATATGACATTCAAGTACACACACTTACAGTTGACCACAAAAGTTTATGTTCACCCATGGCAGGTAAACAGAGCTTTGCATGTTCAGCAGCCTCAATCCTTGATGCCTTCCCAAAAATGAGGAAAACAGTTTAAGAGTGGGAAAATTTTACTATACTCTGACACGTTTTAGTATTGGAAGCTCACTTTATATGATTCCCATATTTCAAATGCGCTGCTCCTCCATTATTTTACCATCACCCATATATGCCTGCTTCTTTTTCCTGTGCTTCATTGACTGTGCTCCCTTTACTCTCTGCCTTTCTTTCTCATTCTTCATTCCCTCTTTTCCTTTTCTTTACTTCCAGACTTTTTTAGGTCTTAGAGTATTGTGAAATGGAACCAACAACTGAATGCCTTTTAGTGTTAACAACTCTCAATCTGTAGCTGACACCTGATAAAATAAATACCTTTCTCCTTCTCACACCTTTTTTCCTTACTATGCACTTAATAGGTAATTTTCTTTGGATATTAGAATATATCAGTATTCATGTTTTAAACTGACATTCTTTCAAATGAATTTTTTTATAAAATACAGTTCTTACCTTCTACTTGACTACTTAACATATTTTTTCCTCTTTGATCTGCAGCTCCAGAAAAATGATCGACATCCTGTGGAAGACTCTCAGAGACACTCTGTTAAAATTAATATCAATAATGAGTTGCACAGCAGACTCACAGCCTCCAAGAGGGGACAAGCAGTTACCACAGGTGGGGAGGGTGGGTGGAGAGGGAGGAAAAGGGGATTAAGGGGCATTATAATTAGCACACACAATATAGGTAAGTCACAGGGAAGGCAGTACAACACAGAGAAGACAAGTAATGACTCTATAGCATCTTACTACGTTGATTGACAGTAACTGCATTGAGGGGATGAGGACTTGATAATATGGGTGAATGTTGAAACCACAATGTTTTTCATGTGAAATCTTTATAAGAATGTATATCAGTGATACTTTAATTTAAAAAAATAATGAGTATAAAGATTTCCTAACTCCTTTCTAAGAGAATATCTGAATTTCCTACTTTAAAAGCAATTAGACTTAAAAATAGAAGCATGTATTAAAAACCAAAGTATTTAAATAGAAAACCTCATTTATTCTCTCTAGTTCAAATCTATCTTTTACCTTCACTTAGCTACTGATTCTGTAAAACTGAGCATGGAAGGCCAGAGTATTTTCATAGACAAAAGCCTGAGTTACATGCACAAGTCAGTAAGGACTCAACAAAACATCTAACTCTTACTTTACATTCTCCACCAAAATAAGAACTACTGATTTCTTAAATACTGATTTAAATTAACTCTTTAATAAGTATGCTTGCTATAAATTTAAAATTATTTCTAAAGAAATAATTTTTTTTAGTGTTAAAATAAGATAAATGGCATCATAAGAAGCCTTGGAGCATGTCATGTTGAATATAAACAAGTAATTGTAGAAGCTTCTCCATTTCAGTAACAAGGGCTTGGAAAAATACAACTATTATTTATTGATAGGAAAAATGGTTGAATAAAGTGGCAAAGCAGTAAGGAAGACTTTTCTTTAAATTATGTTTAATGGCAAAAAATTTTAGATACAATTAATGCAACTCTTCAAAAAGTATAGAAAGTTTTAATAAGGGAAGAATTAAGAACATGATTCATTAACCATCTAAAATGTGCCAGGCACTTATTATGCACATTTTCTTTACTACACACCACAATAATAATAAAAATGACTATGGTGATGGTTACCCCACTTCCTGCTTCCTGGTCACTCCCAAGATGCTAGAGTGAAATGATGAACAGATGCAATACTTCATTCTCCATCCAGACTCCTTCTCCTAGACCTTCACGTGACTGGCTCCTTCTCATCCTTCACTTCGCAGCTTTTGACACACCCAGAGATATCTTTTCAGACTACCTAAATTCCACTCCCAGTCCCACGCCTATCCTAACTACAAACTCCCCCAATATTCTCTAGCCTAACATTCTCTACTTTCTTTATATGAAGCACTTATGGTGACTTATGTTTTACTGCTCCTACCATGGTAGCCTGACCCTTGAACTTGTACATTCAGAGTCTAACTGCCCAGCACATAAATGGTATTCAGTAACAGAAATTTGTTTAAAATTGAAACATTTAAAATAATCTCATTGAGATGGCCTTAGTACCAAACCACTGTATACCTACGGGTTATCTCCAATAATGGTCTACTGAAACTTAACACACCCCAAATTAGAAATCCATATGCTGTTCCAACTCCCCCATTCTTTTCTTGACACTACGGCCATTTTATTGTCTTTTATGTTTAAAAAGAGTGTCCTCAATACTGTCATTAAACAAAACTGGGATCATTTTGTCACACATTTCTATAGCGCCATTTATACAGTTTACAAATGGTTTTCACATTTGTTTCCACATTTGTTCATTACACATAACTGAGAGGTAGGTATTAGTATCATTTTTGTGATGAAGTAACTGACATTCAAACAGACTAAACAAGTTTTTCCCATAGCTTGTGAGTGACAGAACCAGGACACTCGTATGTCTTCTGACATCTAATATGGTACCTGTACCATTATGCAGCAGTGGCCTGTACCTAAGATCAGACCCTTATCTCCTTCCAATGTTGTTTCCTTGGAAGAGGTCATCATTACTTTATACTTACAACACAATGAGTATGGCTGCCATAAAGCATTCAATGCATGCTCTTTTAACTATCCAGAATAGTTTTTACTCATTAAAACACTGCTAAATCAAACTGCTGTTATTATAATCCCATATATTTATTACCACTCCCCATGCTTTTCCTTCTCCTTAAAAGTTCCTTGCAGAGCTACTAGACAATCCAAATGTTATAAGACTTTCAAGTCCCACACATTAACTTTTCCAGTTCTAAGTTGTAAGAAACTATAATCCAAACTGAATCTCATTAGGAGTTTCACACATTCATATATGCCATAGAATCATACATTCGGCCATAGGTTGGCCTGGAATAATAATTCAGTTTTTTCAGATGACATCAGAACTGATCCCTTATGACTTAGGCTTTACGTTTTTGCACTATGTTATGCTGGTTTCCTTAAATTAATCTTACAAATTAACAGAATTGTGTTATGCAGTATTCAGCCCATAATTACATACTAATTATAGGTTAAAATATATAAGAAAATGGTGAGAAAGTAAAGTCAAAGCATCTCCTTTTATGTTAAGCATCACTTATCGCTTGTAGTTAAAAAGAAGGAAAAGAAAAAAAGAAAACAGTACCTCAGAATCCCAAGGTGATTCTATGTCTTCCTCTTCTCCTAATCCCAATGCGGACATCATATCTATAAAAGGCAGTTGCAGACACATTAATGAGAAAAATCTTTACTATGAATTTTAAATACACATACAAGGTGATTTCCATTCATGAGCATTTCAATAAAATAAAAATAATAGCAGAAAATTTCAGAGTTGAAGCATTTTCAGGAAGAAAAAACTGGTAGTAGTTAGGATACTCACGAAGAAAGATAGTAAAAGAAAAATCCTTAAAAGAAATGGATGTCACATTTGGAGCTATACAGTTTAGATTGCTTTACACTAACATTTAAGCATAGAAAAAAAAATTCACAGATATTAACTAACTTACCACTTTTATTACTTTTGTGTGCTCCATCAAAAGAAGTCAAATTGTCATTATTTGTTTGCTCTTGTGGAACATTTTCAACAGTATCATTACAATTTTCCTGTTTTCCAACTGCTGGCTTTGTTGGTTCTTCCTATAAAAACAAATCAAAACAAAAACCCAATTTCAGAAAACAACATATTCATTCACTTGCTCACTTGCACACTCAGTCAGTAAAACCACAAATATATACCGTACCTATCAAATCATGGGCATTATCCTGGGAGAAGCTGGGAATACAAATAAAAGTTCTGCCTATATTCCAATAGGGGTAGAGAGAACATGAAAACTAGTATCACTCATTAGTTCTACAACTGAAGTGAATAAAGGATAGTCAAGCAAAAAAGAGAACAGTCAGGTGTATCTGGGAAGCTCAGGAAATGCTGGTCAAGAAAAGGGCTACCTTGTGACCGAGGGGGTGAGGACTGAGAAAGTGAATTACGGTCAGCAGATAAAAAAGACTGAACTTGGTGAATGGATGCAGTGATGGCAGGGAGGGTTGGAGACCAGGATTTTTCCTGCTTCAGTGTTTCAGTGGTGCTGTTTAATAGGATAGGGAAACTGGAGGACAGAGCAGATTACCAAAATTCAGGAAAAGGTCAGGGACAATGTCTTTAGTTTGGGACCTATCAAATGTGAGGCACCCAGGGGACAGGGAGGAAAGATTTGGATAAACACATTTGGAGTAATAATTAATGAACATACCCAGGAGAAACATATGATGTTAGAAGATAAATATTTGTAACATACTAAACTGACATAATTAAGTCCTACAAACCCACACAGAACTCTGAAATTTTGAAAATTAAAAAAAAAACAGAATAGGACCATGGGACTCAGTTTTTCAATTATACATTTCATCATTTGTTTCCAGGATAAAAAATATACTCTTTAATGGATGCATACAAATATTCATTTCTGGAATAAGTACTCTTTAAGTTTAATGAAAAGATTTAATTGTGAAACACCAATTCAAGATGTTATAGAATACATCTATGATTATCAGGCAGGACCCAATATTCACAAGGAGAGAAGAAAGGAACTAAACAAAACCAAAACACCACAATTTCTGAATATTAGATATGAAAGCATTCATATGTTAGGTTTAACAGCTATGACTTCTAAAGTTAATAACATTTCCTGAGAATAAGATGACATGTACCAGTTGCTGGAGGTATTTTAAAAAGTAATAATCATTTTCTAGAAATAATTTTTTGTATTCTGTCAACAATCTTTCCTTCCTTATGATTCTATAATAACAAGTAGTTTCTATTAGAAGAAAATGATAAATTGTGATTTCATTCATTTGCTGTGTGCATGTGTCTATTATATACACATACTATTAGAAAAATAAAAATTAGAATGTATCCAGAAAAAAATGTTTTACATATATATATATTTAAGAGTATTGCAGCTTAAAATTTAATTTTTCATTTAATGGATGGAGATGAAAAATCTCTTTACATAATCATAAATTTTAACTAATGAAGACTGAATAAAACGCTTAATTATTTCCTCTCTCTTTATTCTCAAAAAGATCTAAAACACCTACCAAGATTATACCAAACAGTAATATGGGTTATTAAGTTAATTTAGAAACAGAAGGGCCAAAAAGTCATAATTCACAATAAATTTGATAAAGTCCAAGCAGATTTCATTTTGTATTGTCTATGAACACAGCCTTTGCTAGATTAAATATAACACATCACTTTATTAAACCTGAAAGTGGGGATTAAATTTTCATTCAGTTCTTCACAAAAAATCAGCTATAAATCATTCAGAAGCATCTGAACATTTTTTTTTATTACCTGGCTTTCTTACTGTACATTCAAAATAATTTCTACCATATTTTATAATTTAGAGTTCCTGTTGTTACTTAACCTATTTCTGTTGTGTCTTTATAATACTCTTTCTCATTTGACTCTTATTTAACAATCCTTATATTCATCTTGCTCTTCTTAAATGAATTCTGTCCCTTCATCCCCCTCATCTTCCTATTCATCTGGCTGTTCTTCCTCGTTGCTATCGGATTCTTTCCTTCCATCCTGGCATACCAGGAGAGCGGTACGTGAAAAAGCATGGAGGAAAAATTTTAATGCAAAACAACTTACCTTTGTTAGACCAAGGACTGCTAAAGACTTTGGAGGTTTCAACACAGACTCAGGGAATAGAAAGGATGGATGAGAAAAGCCCTGGATTTCGACTGAGGACTTGGGAAGGGTTTCAAGCACATCTTCATTTTCACTATCAGAATTACTGTCCTCAAATAAGGTTCTTTTGTCTGGTCTCATACTACATTTTGCTTCAGCTATAGTGAAAAACAAAGTAAAGAGTACATTAAAATATCTGTAATTTCGAATCAGCAAATAACACAAGAATAGACAATCTTCAAATAGCTTACTGTTTTTCTTGGATTGCTGAGAAGCAGTCAATAGCTTTGTTAAGCTTGGTTTCAGGACATTCTAGAAAAAAATTAATAGCTTTAAGAATAGCAAGCATCAAACTTGATAAAATAATTATAATATTCACCATTTACTAAATGATCTTACACAAAGAGCACAGGCTTTGAAATCATTCAGATGTAGATGTAAATCTCAGTTTTGCCATTTGCTAACCTTCATCTAAAAGAGGCAAGGATTATGAGAGATGACATATGTGGCCCCAAAATGTTACTCTCCTTATGCTAACTGATTATTATACAAATTCTATAATATGTACTAGATTATTTTCTTTACCAAAAGAACCAAAACAAAAATTTATACTTAGGTAGTTTGTAGTATTATTGAAAAAACTAACATTAAGAAACTTAAATTTTTTGTTATATTTTGAAATATGTTTGGCATGATTTATACTTGCATGAATTATCTCTTGTAGGGGAAAATACAAATTTAGTTTTTAGAAGTATCGTATTTATATGAACTGGAATTGCAAATGGTGTAAGCAGCTTTTTTTCTGTTTGCCAAAAACTAAAGACAAAAGATTGTTTAAATTCAGTACCTTCCAAGAAAGAGAGGAAAAAAATAAACAAACTTTGTGGGTCAATAATTCATGAATGAAAGCAACATACAGATACTAAATAGAAAAGCATAACCAAATATGTTGACGAGAGGGGCAGTGAGATAGACTGAAAGAACAGACACTAACGAAATGTTCTCTGCAAGGAAAATATTAGCCTAAGGTTAAATCATAAACAACAACAAAAAAAAGGCAGGAGAGGAGGGAGAAAGGAAAAAAATAAGATACGGCCTCTCAAGTATGAGCTTAAGACAAGGAAAAAGGGAAAAACACAAATACAATAAGGTATGTGGAGAAATAAATATTTTTTCAGTATACATATATGAATATATATGTAAGTATGATGGGATATACCATGAACAGAAGCTTCTGTTTTATACATGTTTTTATAATACACATTTTTATAAAGTATTACATAGTTCATATATATACACTAAAATATATATGTAAATATATATACTAAATATATATATGTGCACATTATATATACTAAATATATACATACTAAAAAAATTATATATACTAAATATATATATACTAAAAAATATAAAGCAGCTTTTGTTTATAGTATATCCCTAAATATACTACATACACACATTTATAAATACTGAAATATATATATTTCTCTATGTATCTTCCTGTATGTAATATATATAAATGGAGGCTTTTGTTCATAGTATATCCCTAATCATTCTGATTTGTATTACTCTACAATTGTTTGTTTATAAATATGACTGTAATAAAAAGTTAATTTTGTAAAATAAATCATTCTGTTAAACATGGCCATCTATCACTAACTAAAATCTTTAAATTATCACAAAAGAGAGAGAAAAATAGAAAAAGAAATGTTTCTTCCCACTTATCAACTTTCCACTTGGAGAAAGAGCTGATAATCAGAATTCTAAGGAGAAATGTATGGCTTGAAAAGATATATCTAATGGAAAAGATGTATCTAATGAGATGGGCCTAAAAAAAGTTGAAATTTCTTAATCTAAAATTATAAGCTCACAATTGGAAGTTGCTAAGAAATATATTGTCGCCTTCTTTCTCATCATCACGTACTTATATACCTCCTTTTTATTTATGACACATGTGGGTAAAATTGTAATATTTCCAGAATCTCTTGCCTGTTTTAGTGCATCTCCATATCAACAGGTGCTTCTAAGGGGAGGAGAGAACTAGTTCACCTCCATATCAATGGGTAATTACCTGGGTGACCAAGGACTTATTTGAACCTGAGAGGTTGGGTGGAGGATTGGCTTGCCTCTGCCAGAGCAGGAAAGAGACGGCCCCCAGAATGCAGTTTGTAAGCAATAAATGGGTTTTAAACTTTATTTCTCCCTTTGACTGATTTCAGTTTTAGAGGTATTTTGCCCCAGGATTTCCTCTCCCTGGAGTTACACCTGGCAGTAGTTGGCAGGACCTCTGAACCTAAAATCTGTATAAATGGGTGCAACCCTTGAGTGGGCTGCTCCTAGAGATGGTGGGGAGATGCCCAGAACCCTCCCTGTGAATAGTTGGGAGGCCCCAGTGGCTGCAGAGGCACAGGGTGCAGCTTCACCTAGGAGCCCCATCTGTGGGGCTTCCAATCTGGGAGCCCCTATTGCGGAACTGGTCTAGGGTAAAGCACCTCCTAGAGGGGTGGGGCCTTTCCCAAAACTGGGGAAGGGTGGAAACACTGGAAGCTGCAGAATCAGCACTGTGTGAGCTAGAAGACTGCTCAGAGGCACTGAGTGGCTGTGTAGCAGATGGCATTGCAGGGTCTTTTTCCTCAAGATAGTGGTAAGTGTTCTCAAGGAGAGAGAGAGGGTTATACAGGAGAGAGAGAGGGCTATCAAGGAGAAAAAGAGGATGATGGAGAGGGTTAGCGAGAAGAGAGGGACTTAGGTTGTAGAGAGACTCACTTTAGCATCACTTGGAGGAGCAGGAAAGTAACCTATGGGATGCCCTTAGGGAAGAGAGACAGTCATTGAAAAGACAGGTCATACTCCTGGAAAATTCCACAGCAGTGGTGAGGGGGAGCCAACAAGAAGAGCCCTGTTACAGGAGGCCACTGGGGAGGGGAGGAAAGAGTGGTGCCTTCAGCCCCGAGGTGGTGGAGGAGCCAGGAGGAGAAGATGTGAAGGCGGGGCCAAGGGCCAATCTGCTGCCGAGGCCACCGCCCAAGGTACCAGCTTCTCCGTATTAAAGGCTCGCCTGCCATGATTAAAAAAATACAAACAGAACAACTGCGGGCTTCTCAGGGCAAGGAGCTGCCCCTCCCTAGGTTGTGGAGGACTCCATGCTCTGCCCCTATACCCAGGATAAGCTGGTGGACATGAGCGTCCAGTACAGGCAGAAGCCATCGGAATCTCTGCCTACATGGCTTTTACGTATCTGGGATATAGGGGTGGAAAACCTTACGTCAGCTACTGACCTGAGTCGACAGGCTACCCTGACAACTCACACTTCCCTCCAGCAGCAGTTGCAAAGTGCCCATCATGCCTCAGGGAATCAGACACTTCTGGGATGGTGGACAGCGGCCATTAGGGCAGTTTGGCCTAGTCAGGGTGATTTACCATACTTAGCCAGTAGGCTAGAAAACATATGTAGAGCTCCAACAGGTATTGCAGGAATTGGGCATGAAAAATATCATCTATAATATGGACCCCCAGGGCCCTGATAATGAGTTGTTCACTGTAGGAATGAGAAATCTGATGCTGCATACAGCTCCCACATCCACATCCACATCTTTGGGTTCCTAGTGACTACTCTTGCCCCCACGTAGGGCAACCCATAAGTGAGGCTGCTCATACTTTAGCAGATCTGGGGGAGGTTGAAACAATAAGGGCATGGAGGGAAGTATGGGTTACAACTGAGAGGAGAGGTGCAAAAGGCCCTGTGAAGGTCTTGAGGAACCAGATGTGGGTCTATTTGATAAAGGCCAGGGTAGTGAAAGAAAAACTTGATGGGCAGCCCAAAAGAATCTTGTTAGAACTGTGGCACCAATTAAAGCCAGAGCAGCAGTTCCGGCCGCTGAGGTCGAGGACATGGAAACCAGAGTCAAGGCCTCCTGCCCGGCCTGTGTCCCTGCAAAACTTCCTGGGGGCAGTACTTAGGATTCACCTGGCCCTCACACCCACAGGAGGATGATTGGGCAGTGTTGTTTGACTAAGATGGGAGTCAAGGTCCCCACCTTGGGGGAAGTGGTGGGTACTGGAGGCCACATGCAGAATTAGCAATTCATTGGGCCCCTTTGAATGCACACGTCTTGGCGCTGGTGGACACAGGAACTGAGTGTTCTCTGATTTATGGAAACCCTGAATGTCTTCCCGGGACCCCTGTTGTGATAGATGGCTATAGGGGTAAGGCAGTTAGAGTGAAGAAAGCCCAAATCCATTGGGGATAGGGTGTTTACTCCCAGAAGACTATACTGTATACATTTCTCACATCCCTGAATATATTTTGGGGGTAGATATCCTGCAGGGCCTGTTGTTACAGACCACACTGCAGGTGAGTTCAGACTGAGGGTATGTGTGATAAAGGCAGTTCTGAGGGGACATGCTGAGCACCCACCTGCAGCTCTGCCTGGACCTCAGTGGGTGACAATACTAAGCAGTATAAATTGCCTGGGGGGCACAAGGATATTGGAGAAACTCTACAGGAGTCGGAGAAGGTGAGCATCATAAAGTCCACTCAATAGTCCTTTTAATTCCCCAGTGTGGCAGTGAAAAAGCCAGACGGTTCCTGGCATATGACAGTGGACTACAGGGAATTGATTAAAGTCACACCCCCTTTGCATACTGCTTTACCCTCTATAGCAGCCATTCTGGACACACTCAGCCATGAACTAGGAATGTATCATTATGTTGTGGACATTGTAAAAGCTTTCTTCTCTATTGACATAGCACAGGAAAGTCAGGAACAGTTTGCCTTCATGTGAGAAGGCAGTGGACATTCACTGTCATTCCACAGGGATACCGCCACAGTCCCACCATCTGTCATGGGCTTGTAGCCCAGGACTTGGTCACATGGAAGAAACCACAAATGGTGAGGCTATATTACTACATTGATGATACTATGCTCACATCTGATTCTCTTGCAGGTTTAGAAGAGGCAGGTACTACACTGTTGCAACACCTACAGGAGAAAGGATGGGCTGAGAACAGCCCCAAGGTTCAGGGACCTGATTTGTCTGTAAAATTCTTGGGGGTTGTCTGGTCAGGTAAGACTAAAGTTATCCCAGAAGCAGTCATAGACAAGATCCAGGCTTTCCCCACCCCTACCACTGTGGCAGTATTACAAGAGTTTTGGGGTCTTTGGGGCTACTGGAGAATGTTTATCCCACACTTGGCACAAATTCTGAAGCCCTTATACCAGCTGGTATGAAAGGGCATCAGATGGGACTGGGATGAGACATGTGCAGCTGCTTTTACTGCTGCTAAGCCAGCAGTCAAGGCCATACAGGCCTTGAGTGTAATGGACTCATCAAGGCCCTGTGAGCTAGATGTTCATGTAACCAAAGATGGTTATGGATGGGGTCTTTGTAAATGGCTTGAACAGACACACCGACCCATTGGATTCTGGTCACAACTATGAAAAGGAGCAAAGTCTGGTACACCTTGACAGAGAAGCAACTGGCTGCTGTGTACCACGCCTTGCTGCTACAGAGCCCATCACTGGAACAGCTCCAACCAAGGTAACAACCAACTATCTCACTGCAGGGTGGGTTCGAGACTGAACCCAGAGGCCAAGGAGTGGCGTTGCACAGATGCCTGCACTGGCCAAATGGGGTGCATATTTACAGCAGTGTACAGCTGTCTCTACTACCCAAGTGGAGAACTCCAATGCTTACTGGGGCCAGTAACATACAGCAGTGGAAAGCAGGAAGAATGTGCTTTTGAGCCTTTGGTAGCCGAAGAGTCCTTATCAGGAGGGAGAAGCCCCTATACCTGAAGATGCATGGTATACAGATGGCTCCAGTCATGGGGCAGCCCCCAAAGTGAAGGGCAGGGCTTTCCATCCTAAGACTGAGACAATATGGATGGAGGGTGGCAAGGCAAAGAACAGCCAATGGCCTGACTGGCAGACAGAATGGCTCATGATCACACAAGAGGCCTCCCCTATAGCTGTCTGCACTGACAGCTGGGCCATCTATCGGGGCTTGACCCTGTGGCTACCAACATGGTACCATGCCAACTGGATGGTTGGTCACCGGCCCCTTCAGAGGCAAGAGTTGTGAAAAGAACTATGGGCCTCGGGTCAGACTAAGACAGTTACCATATAGCATGTTACTGGCCATTTGCCTTTGGCATCCCCATGGAATGATGAAGCAGGCGCATTGGCCCATGTGCACTGGCTAGAAGGAAAGCCTGCCTCTGACGTGGCCCAATGGTTACATCAGCATTTGCTGCATATGGGGCAAAAGACAATGTGGGCTGTAGCCCAACAGTGGGGCTTGCCACTGACCTTTGAAGAAGTCAACAGTCTGGAGGGAGTGCCCTGTGTGTTCTGAGAGGGACTTAACACTGAGTCCCGCAGCAACATGGGACAATAGAAAAGGGGCCAATACTCCTTGTCAGGTGGCAAATAGAATATATTGGGCCTCTGGCTCATATCAGAAGGATATCAGTATACCATGACTTGTATGGACGTGGCTACTGGACTATTGGTTGCTTTTCCTGCACGTCATGAAGATCATCAAACCACCAAGAGGGGCCTAGAGCATCTCTTTGCAGCCTATGGCTGGCCATGGGTGATTGAGAGCAATCAAGGCACGCACTTTACTGACATGTGTTACAAGAATGGATGCAGCAATTAGAAATAAAGTGGAAATATCATGTACCATATAACCCCACCAGGGCAGGCATGACAGAGAGGTACAATGATTTGTTAAAATCTGGCCTGAAGTCGGACAGCAATATTCTACGGGGCTGGTCAGTCCGTTTATGGACAGTGCTACAGCATTTGAATGAGAAGCCCCGAAGAGGAGCCTTATGGATATTCTAACACACATTGTCACCTCTCCTATGCAACTGTATTTGCAAACCAAAGAGGAGTTATTGAAGCCAGGATATGGCCAGCAGAGCAACATCCTGCTGCCAGCCCCAACTGCATTAAACCCTGGAGACACTTGAGTGGATGTGGCCCTGAACATTTCAACACATGGACCAGGGACAGCTGTCCCTTCTTACACCTTGGGGAAAAGGCCTGGAAGCTGGCCTCATGTGTATTCCTGGAGTAACAAAAGAGTGGCCCCCAAAGATCACGGTAGTGTACCCAAAACGTCTAGGAGGAAAGAGCATCTTATGGGGAAGTTTCGTTTTATCTTTATGGCCAGTGCACGTACCTCCCAGACCCTATATATGGACCCATCTGTAACTCCCACAGAGAGGGGTGAAAGTCTGGTATACTAGATCAGGACAAGAGCCCATTCCTGCCACTGTCCTATCACAGGACCCCTCTCTTGCATGTATCCTACCTGATGGGCAAGATTTACCTATGCTGGTATCATTAAAACATGCATCTTATCACCCTTATGGTTATTTTCTTCTACAGTCCCTGAGGCCTGGATGTGCCCCCTGGCTGCAGCTGCCATGCGATGATTGCTCGGGACCCTCCTCTGAGACAGGGACCATGGGTGTAGTCAGAGTAGGATGAGGGCCTCTGGAAAAAGCAAGGCAGGATATTTAGTCAGAGCAATGTATACATGCAAGGAAACCCCCTACCAAAACTCTGTGCTAAACATTAAGCTCTAGAGTCATTCTTCAGTGAGATCAGTTAATGTTCCCCAGATAAAGGGAAGTATCTCAGCATAGCCCATGTTTTTATTATGCTAATCATTTATAATCATGTGTAAGATTCACTTTAGCATACTAAAAGGGACTTAATGTCTCATCAAGGACAAACATCCTAAGACCACTTTTAACAAGTCCACACCCCTCGCTCTTTATCAGTTGCCAAAAATCCTCAACTGCCTATAAAACCCCTAGACAACACACGACTACCGGCTCTCTTGTCCCCTGCTGGTGTGAGCCAAGAGCCCGGTCCTCTCACTGTATCTCTCAGTAAAAGCCTCTCCCTGGCTCTTCTACCTTGGGTGTTTGCTAAGTTCATTCTTCGACTCCGCAAACAAGAACTCCAGCATCATTTGGGGGGCTCATCTGGCATAACTTTGGAGGTGAGTATCGGCATCCAAGCCTGTTTTTTCTTTCACTTTCCTTACAGAATGAAGCCATCTATAGCACACAACATCGGGCACTAATTAGCCACTTAAGTGGGACTAGCCCGGCTGCCGTTCTCAAAGTCTAGAGTGACAGGTTCCCCTGTGTCTCCCTCAGTGGATCCCCCATCTCTCTTGGGAGCCGGGAAGTCACCTGAGTGGAGGCCAGGATTCCCTTTCAGAGGCATCTCCTTGGATGCGAGGGACTGAGGAAAGCCGTGGGCAACTGAGAGAGTCTAGGCTGAGGCTACACTTCAGCGGCTTCTCAAAGGTCCACGTGTCTGGAATCAGACCCCGACAGCCTGATTGGGTATCCGTGAGGAGTGTCTCTCTCTCTCTGTCTCTCTGACTTCCAGCCTGCTATTTTAGGCCACCCTGGACTCTGAGTGAGGCAGGAGGCATTCCTAACTCTCTTCTAACTTCATCAATTTCACAGAACCTGACACTCACCACTGCAAAGAAGGAGATCTATGCTTTGCTCTTATTCCTGACTTAATGCTATACTCTTTATCTCATAAAAATGTGTCTGGGCACCTGTTAGCCACTTAAAAGATGATTAGCATCAGCTACTAGTCTTAAGTCTCAGGTGAAATGTTTCCTGGCGTCTGCCGCTTCTAGATCCCCTGCCTCTGGATGGGAATTTCAGGGATTGCTGAGCCGAGTTCCTACTTTCCTATCCTAATCTGAAGACTCCGAGGGCAGACCCGACTAGTAGACAGTGGTCCTTGGATCTCGGCTCTGGCTGACTGATCCAATGGCGTTGAGTGAACCTCTGGCTAGGCTAGTGCCTATGATGCAAGAGTCACAGATGACCCCAGACCTCTTGTCTCACAGATCAGATTTGCCACAGTGGGTGACTGGCTAAATAATTCCCAGGCAGTGGCAGAAACCGGAGTTTAATAGTACAGACACCCCCCCTCCATAACTGTACATGTAAATGGCCCCATTTAAACTCTAGCCATGGCTCTATTCTATTGATCTCTCTTCCTTGGAGGCAGTCTTCCTGGGGCGACGGCATTTCCTTATCTGCCACCCAGGAACTGGCAGTCCTTGCACTTATTGACAGGCAAGGGCCTCTTCAAGAATGATCCTGAGTGTACTATGCTAAAGCTGTGCTGAGAAATCTAGAATCTAGATTAAAACTCCCAAAAGGCGTAAAGTAAGAGCCCACTGGTAAGGCCCCACTAGATCCAGGGCTCTGAAGCAACTCTTGCTTAGTGGATGGCAAGAGGGTACTCAAGGCAAGGTACAAGCCATGCTGGTAAGGAATGGTTAATTCCAGTAGACCGGCAGAGGGGGACGAACCATTGTCACATAGGCTCCAAAACGAGGGGATGCCCTCACAGAGAGAAAGGCCAATTAGGTGCTGGACACCTGTCTTTCTCTCTCTTCCAGATGGGAGTGTCCTCTTCAAGTCTAAAGCCAGACATGCCTCTGGCATGCATTCTAAAGAACTGGGAGCAATTTGATCCCCAGACCTACTGATAAAGAAGTGCCTTATCTTCTGCACACAAGCCTGGCCTCAGTACAAACCCTCTAATGGAGAGGCTTGGCCCCTGGAAGAAATATACAATGTAATAAGGTTATGCAGCTAAATTTATTTTGCCACAAGGAAGAAAAATAGTCAAAAGTCCCGTGAACTACTACAGTATAAAACTGGTTTTCTAAATCCTTTTATTGAAATCTATTCTATTTAATTGGGTTCATCATTATCTTCAAAAATAGGGAGGTTTTTAAACTAGAAGCCCTGAAATGGTAGAAATTTATCTTCTGCAATACAGCCTGGCTTTAAATGACTGGTGCTAGAATTGTACGAGCATTTCATTCCCAGCCCCCTGGACACACACAGTCCCTATCAGTTCAGAGCCTTCATCGGCCCTGTTAGTCTGGGGCCATCTAAACCTTTACCCAGTTATGTAAACTGCTTGCCCTTAGAAATTCTTGAAAATTGAGATACTTTTAATCAAATAAGCTAAAAAGAAAGAAGGCAATTGGATATTAGAAACTCAAATCTTTGTATCAGTTTATCTGTCTGTGTATATGTTCTTTTTTTTTCTAGAAGTCTTATTTTTATTTAATTTAGATCAAGAACATTTAAGAGATGATATTGGCTTATCAGACACTATAAAAATTGTTTTTAATAGGCTTTTTTATTTTGCTATTATTAATATACAATTACATGAGCAACACTATGGCTACCAGACTCCCCCCATTTTCAAGTCCCCACCACATATGCCCATTGCAGTCACTGTCCATCAGCGTAGAAGGATGTTATAGAATCACTACTTGTCCTCTCTGTGTTATACTGCCTTCCCCATAACACCCCACCCCATCCCCACCCCTGCTACATTATATGTGCTAAATTGTAATAGCCCTTTTTCCCCCTTATCCCTCCTCCCCACCCATCCTCCCCAGTCCCTTCCCTTTGGTAACTCTTAGTCCATTCTTGGGTTCTGTGAATCTGCTGCTGTTTTCTTCCTTCAGTTTTTTCTTTGTTCTTATACTCCACGTGAGTGAAATCATTTGGTACTTGTCTTTCTCTGCCTGGCTTATTTCACTGAGCATAATACCCTCTAGCTCCATCCATGTTGTTGCAAATGGCAGAATTTGTTTTCTTCTTATGGCTGAATAATAATCCACTGTGTATATATACCACATCTTCTTTATCCATTCATCTATTGATGGACACTTAGGTTGCTTCCATTTCTTGGCTATTACAAATAGTGCTGTGATAAACATAAGGGTGCATATATCTTTTTCAAACTGGGCTGTTGCATTCTTAGGGTAAATTCCTAGGAGTGGAATTCCTGGGTCAAATGGTATTTCTATTTTGAGTTTTTTAGGAACCTCCATACTGCTTTCCACAATGGTTGTACTAATTTACATTCCCACCAGCAGTGTAGGAAAGTTCCCTTTTCCCCACATCCTCACCAACATTTGTTGTTGTTTGTGTTTTGGATGTTGGCCATCCTCACTGGTGTGAGGTGATACCCACTGTGGTTTTAATCTGCATTTCTCTGATGATTAGCAATGTGGAGCATCTTTTCATGTGCCTGTTGGCCATCTGAATTTCTTCTTTGGAGAAGTGTCTGTTTAGCTCCTCTGTCCATTTTTTAATTGGCTTATTTGCTTTTTGTTTGTTGAGGTGTGTGAGCTCTATATAATTTGGATGTCAACCCCTATTGGATATATCACTTATGAATATATTCTCCCATACTGTAGGATATCTTTTTGTTCTACTGATGGTATCCCTTGCTGTACAGAAGCTTTTTAGTTTGATATAGTCCCATTTGTTCAATTTTGCTTTTGTTTCCCTTGCCTGGGGAGACATGTTCATGAAGAAGTTTCTCATGTTTGTGTATATGTTCTTTTATGAAAAGTATTGCTAAATGTAGTCATTATGCCTCAATCTGTATGTTTGTGTGTCTAAATGTGTAAATGAAAGATTTTTCTACCCCTGGATGGTATTGATAAAAATTGATTTAAAGACAAGCACTTGTAAAAACTGGGCATTCTAAAACTTCCAGAAAATTCTAATGGAAAATATAATGCTAATTTAATTTGAACTGAAACGGACATGTCCTTATGGTTATCAGCTGCCTAAGTTTACCTAAAGTCATTTAAGTTGATGTTATCTGTTAAATCTTTCAAGAAAAATGCTTAAAAAGAGGCTTGACTTTGTCTAATGTTTGGTAAAAGTTTTGTGTGTAATCTAACATGGTTGTTAGGAATAAGTAAACTAAGTGTAGCAAGTTAACATCTTAATAATAATAATGTGTTAGTGTATTACAGTGTGTTTACCTACACACAGCCTGAAAATCTTTGAGGTAACCTAAAACCTTAAAGTTTTGCTAAATTAAGTAAATATATTTTGTGCTTAGTGAGAAATTGTGCTGTCAAGCACATGGTTCCAGAAATTATAAAATGTGTTCAAAAATTTATCAATCTAAAGAATGCTAGTGTAACAGTTTACAACAGGTTACTTCACAGTGTTCACTAAATATTAAAGTTCCTAATGGCCTAATGGTGTTAAGTTATAATTAAAACTACTTGAATAATAAAGAAAACATCTCTGCATGATAAAAGATGTGTGTTTTGGTAAGAGAAGGTGTAAAGAAAAGAAATTCATTTTATTGAGGGTAAAAGAAGGTAACTCTTCTAAAGTACAGCTGTTTATTTAAACAGGGAGAACACTGAATGTCAAAGGAAATTTATAGAAAGTTTGTGGAAGAATTTGATATGGTCATGCTATATGAAATTAAAGTAAATGAGTCTTGATATCAAGTACACAGCAAAACTAGAATTTTTTTCTGTTTGTTAAAAGGACAAAGGTTTATTAGTCTATCGTTAATGTTAAAAGATTGCAAAAGGTTTTCTAATTGTTTTATCAAAGCAGTTTCTTATGCTTAAAGTCTCAATGAGTTGTCTAAGTATTGTGTAACATTCTGTATTTGCCTTCTTCTTGTCATTCTG
This sequence comes from Smutsia gigantea, assembly GCA_032199065.1. NCBI lineage: Eukaryota > Metazoa > Chordata > Mammalia > Pholidota > Manidae > Smutsia > Smutsia gigantea. The sequence continues at coordinate 191,627 of JAVSCE010000666.1, forward strand.
ATTAAATAAATAAGTACTGTTTCATAGTGACCTATGATTCTATTTAGGCAGGTGCCTTAAAAACTTTCTTATGACAGCTTCCCAAAATCAAGTTCAAAAAGGTGCTTTTACCTCTAGTTAACTCTGATATTTACCAGAGGGCCCCTGGAACACATCAGAGGAATTTTTCCTCATTGGGAAAAATATTTGCCTGATTTGGCTTATTTATCTGATATATATTTACCCGGAAAGCACTATCAAAGGAATGATGCTGAACTTTATTGAATGTTTTATGTTACAGAAATATCCAAATTTCCTTATGTCAACTGTCTTACAGTAAGCTCTCATCAGATCTTTAACCATTGTCATTTGTAAATCTTTTGTCATTTATAGTCACTGTTTTATTACTCCTAAACTGGTAAAGAACTAAATTCCAGCAAAGCAAGTATCCTAAACTAGTAAAGAACTAGATTCCAGCAGAGCAAGTATTAGTTACATGAGATTAAGTAAACTAAGAAAAATAATATTATGTGCTAATAAAGTATTTTAAACTTTTTTTCTTAAGATGACTTACAACAGTTTAGTAAATGGCAATACCTTTATAAGCAGAATTGAAACATTTATCTTTCTCTCTACTTGATCCGTCCAGAATTTTAAAACTCTCAGTGACTGTTTTTATATTTCATGGCAGTGTATTTATTTGCTTAAGTTCAATAAGAATCTGCTTTCCTTGTAAGAGGACCAATTAAAAACACCAGTTATATTACCAAGGCTTTGACTGGAATGTCACACCTAAGAGACATGTGCGTAAACTCGTATGAACCAGATAGCTTTAAGGAACTATGATTGACTTTATAGAGCCAACAAAGCCCCTTGGAAAAACGGTACCTTGCTTACAGGGTTCCCAGCAGCCTTACCAAGCAAGTGAGTAAGGAAGGTCACTTCCTGGCAGGTGCAGGAACCTCAGAATGTCTTGGGAACCTGGAGAAGAGAGGAATTCACCCAAATCTACAGGTACTGCTAGCAAAACCTAATGGCAAGTCTGGCTTGGCTTTCTGGCCCAAGAGGACTTTAAAAGTCGAATCTGATTTCCTTATAAAAAGTTCCAGCAAAGCACATTTAAAAGAGCCTATGTAATCAATTGCTCTTCTTGCTGCACTTATGCAAATAATCAAGCAAAGTGTTAATTACTTTCTTAATCTAGTTATTTCTAATAAAGATGAGGGTTATTTTAGAGAAAAGTATTGTTTCAATAATGCAGCCTTATCTATACTAAGTCCTAATACTAGTCATTGGGACATAGACTAGATCCAGAATTCTAGTTTCCCCAAGATATATGGTTATGATTCTCAATCAGAATCTTACTATTCTTAATCCTCATATTTAGCCATGCATTCTTAATCTTGTCAAATTTATTCCTCCAAAATGGAAAATCCAACTCCAGATGTTGCTAATTAACCTAATAACACGATTTGTTCTATCTTGCCTAGAAGCCATAAAACTGCAGATACTAATAGAAATGGAACCTGGAATAGAAGTGCCCATCTTCCGAGGCCCTCTCAACTAACCAGTGACGGAGACCTAACTGCACCCTTTACTGTGCCCCTACTCAGCATGAAGCAGCCAGAGCGGTTGTTGCCCCCTTTCCCTAGCAGTAGCTAGGGTCTCTATCTGTAGAGGAGAGAATGAGACAGGGACCGTGAGAGTAGTCAGACTAGGGTGAGGGCCTCTGGAAAAAGCAAGGCAGGATATTTACAGTCACTACATGCAAGGAAACCCCCTACCAAAACTCTGTATTAAACATTAAGCTCTAAAGTCATTCTTCAGTGAGATCAGTTAATGTACCCCAGATAAAGGAAATTATCCTAGCATAGCCCATGTTTTTATTATGTTAATCATTTATATTTATGTGTAAGATTCACTTTAGCATACTAAAAGGGACTTAATGCCTCATCAAGGACAAACATCCTAAGACCACTTTTAACAAGTCCACACCCTTACGCCCTTTATCAGTTTCCAAAAATTCTCAACTGCCTATAAAATCCCTAGACAACACACCACTACCGGCTCTCTTGTCCCCTGCTGGCGTGAGCCAGGAGCTCTGTCCTCTCACCGTATCTCTCAATAAAAGTTTCTTCCTGGCTCTCCTACCTTGGGTCTTTGCTAAGTTCATTCTTCGACTCAGCAAACAAGAACCCCCCTGCATCATTACCTCTTCAGCTACTGCCTGCCTGCTGGAATGGGTGAGCTATGGACTTAATCTGCATAGGACTTTGAACCTAGATGAATCCTCCGGCTTGAGGATTGTCATGATTTTATTGCTGTTGCTATTGTATACCATTAGTCTCGTCACAATGCTCCAGTTTTCTCACCCAGGGACAATTGCTGAAGAGGGGGAAAGAGTAGATTGTAAGGCAAGATTTCTAGGGAGTGGCCTGCGGGTAAAATTGTAATATTCCAGAATCTCTCACCTGCTTTTAGTGTATCTCCATATCAACAGGTGTCCCTAAGGGGTGGAGAAAAGTAGTTCATCTCCTTATCAGTGGGTAATTACCTGGGCAACTGAGGGCTTATCTGAACCTGAGAGGTTGGGGGGAGGTTTTCACTTGCTTCTGCTGGAGCAGAAAAGAGCTGCCCCTGGAAAGCAGTTTGTAAGCAATAAACAGGCTTTACACTTTATTTCTCTTTTACTGATTTCAGTTTCAGGTAGGTATTTTGCCCCAGGATTTCCTCTTCCCTGAATTACATTACTTCAACAAAACCCAATTGAACTTATACATCCTAAACATTAAAAGGGAATATAAATTTAGGACATATACTTAGAAATTCAAATTCATTTAATTATGATTATGATGCAAATTACTTGTAACATCCATTATACAGAACTCCATTTTCCATTTATGCACATTAAAAAAATGTTAAACTGCTACTACCATGCCAGACCTTAATCTAGGTGATCCAGGAAATGCATAATTATGTTTCCTAGCCTCCAGTAGTGAGGCAGGGGCTTTAAAATGAACATTTAAATAACTATAACCTTAAAAAATTCCTTAAGTTTGAAATTTTAGAATGTGATATAAGGACTTTGAGTAGGTAGTTTTAAAAGCTATAAAATAAAAAGGTTTTGAAATTGCAAGTTTTACCATACGGCTTTTAAGAATCTTTACTTTAGAGCTGGTTATTATTTTAGGTGAAACACATATCCTTATTTGGGTCAAGAGTTTCAATTTCCTAATGAAATGATTTAGAAAATACAGTTGAATCCCTCTGTAATTTTAATTTTGAGAAAGATGATTTAAATATCTAAATTTCCACAATTTTTAATAATATTTTAGTTCAAATGCAGAAGCAAAAATAGAAATAGAGAAAAAAACTCTCTTTATAGCCGTATATACCAACATAAAAAGTGTCCCCCCAAAAAATCTTATGTGATATATACTATATGGTTTTCAAACTGAAAGCCACCAGGAAGAATCCATGATTATTATGATAAGATTAAAGAATTCCTTTCAGCCTGAGTATTATAAAAGTCATATTGGTATGATTTAGAAGTTACAGTAAGAATCCTTATCCTTGACCAAATTTCCTATTTTCTTCATTTTATGAGCGCTTTCTCAATATAATTTTCCTATCACTATATATTTTCTAGCCCATTTTTCTCCTCAGCCCCCACCTTCAGTATATACCAAAGTAAAAAAAAGAAAATTCAAGCAGTAGTATTTCTATAAAATGGTTTGCTCTGACCAACTTTCTGTTACAAACACACCATGATGATTGGCAGACCACTGCTAAATTTTAAGAGTAAGCACTACCCAAACTCAGGAAAATTAATTTCACAAAGAGCATTTTACCTTGGTATCAACTTCTAAGTCTTCATCATCTGACGCAGGCCATGAATCATCAATGCCAGGTTTGTTGGAAAGTCTTTAGAGCAAAAATATGTAACAAAAATGTGTGAATTCATTTCTTTAAAAAAAAATAGAGTGAAATGTTGGCTATCTATTCAATGAAGTTTTTTATATAATTAAAATGTGGCCTCTGTTTTAAGACAGCTTTAAATGACTTTATCATCTTTCAATGGAAACCCCAAAGTATGCTAGTACCTTCAATGAATAAACAAAAAAGCAACAACCTGTTCAGGACTCCCTTGAGCCTTCTATTTAAAATGCCTTTCTAGACAATTCCCAACACTCTGTGTCCCTCGTTCCTGTAATTTAGCTTTATCTAACCATCATAAACCCCCAAACCCTGATCTTTTCTCTAAAACCCTTATTTCTATCCAAACCAGTGTTGTTCCTCTTGAAACGTGATCTCCCCTACAAATTCATTCTTAGCATCTTTCACTGTGTTCACTAGACCTACTCCCCACCTTTCTATTATAAAATCATTTACCAACAGGATGATAAAAAAGGAAGGAACCTGAACTTAAGTCTCATTTCTGGCACTAACCATATCCAAATAAATAAGTAATTAATTACTTTGCTCTCTTTGGGTATCAAATTCTCCATTTGAATAACTTGGCTAGGATGTTTAACACAGATTGAAGTTCTGGAGGGTGTTTAGATAAATCAATCTCTAAGAATCTTTAAAATCCTAAAATTCTTGGTGCTTTTTAATTTTTGTCTACAGAAAAATGGAGAATACTTAGCTGGCAGAAGTTGGAAAAATAATAGAACAAAAGCAACATGAAAAGCAAAGAAAGTAAAAAAAAATCAACAGAAGATTATAGCAAAGTCAGGGAAGAAAAAAAATGTCTCCAAAAAAAGAAAAATTAAGAAAAAAAAAACTTCACAAAACTAGGCAAGGGTAATAAGCAGGAAAGGAAAACTTGACTTGGAAGACGGTACACAGAGAAATCTTTTAGAAATTGCTTCTAAATAGATGCTGAATTTCATCAACATAACATGGTCTATTCATGGATATTCTTTACTTACAGAAAAGAATTCATCTCAAGAAGACTAGATATCATTACATCCAAGAAGACATGCCTAATTAGGTCTTGCTTATATAAAACTTATGGCTCTGTGGCCATAGCCAATTGAGATCCGCCCAAACCTCTGATGGTAGTAAAAATAAGGTACTAGTTACCACTGCAAATTTCAGATATATTAGGACAAATGCTTGGACTAACAGGGCTTAAGAAAACTCCACATCAGAGTTAACACTTAGCCAAATTTGACTTTCTGAGTTGATTTGATTGGGACCTTTATTTTGGTCCACTGCTGCACAGGTTCCTATCGATCTACATTGAGACAAGAGAATGGACCTGGGGGCCAGGCAAACTGACAGTCAAATCATGGGTCAGTGATTCATTAGCTATGGAATCATGGGAGTTAAACAGCCAACCTGAACCAGTTGCCTAATTAATAAAAAGTAGGCTATAACAGCACAGCTACTTTGCAAAGCTACTACAATTAGGTGAGATAACAAGTGTTAAGCACATAATACTGCCCGACCCAAATTAGAACACTCAACAAATGGTAGTTTCTTTTCTCTGCATTCTCTCAGTTAACATACAATTTTTAAAAAAACTGTAAGAACCAACCTGTTTAAAGAGTCTTCTCCAGAACTCTCCTCCCCTAAAAGACAAAAAAAATAAATTTTAAGTCAGCAATAGAAAAAGAGAGAATATTAAAAGTGTAAAACTGATGCTTGGTTAAAAGTATTCCTTGGGACCACACCAGGAGACTATACTGGAATGAATATTAATTATACTATTGGTAGGCAATTCATGCATTAAGAACTCTTATTTCCCCTCCTGTATATTTACCAAAATTTGATAGGTACAAGTGAACTGCTGTTCACAGTGACCATAATTCTACCTAAACCCTCTGAGACAGACCAAAAAATGGTATCAGTAGCAGAATCAGGATCATAAACTGGCCATGTCCAACTTGAATAGCATGGCTTTTCTGGACTCTTACCACTAGGTGCAGTGAGAAGAGAATATACTTATTTTGCTGTAGCACAACACAACTTCTCCAGCTCTTCAGTTGATATTGTTCAGTTTAGGACAAAACCTCTAACAAGGAAGCTTGGGCTGCAGGCACTGTAATTTGCATGCATGGCAAAGCACAGGAAACAGACTCTCTTCGGCCCTATTTCCAATTACAAGACAAGTATGAAAGACTTTGTGATTCCAGTTTTATAAAGTATCGCCTCTTAAGACTTTCTCTTTCCACTGATGGAGAATCTATCTGGATCCATCTCCTCTCCTACTTGTCTCTTTACTAACTAACTCTCCCTCTTCTCACCCCTTCAGTGTTGATATTCCCAGGGTTTTGTTCCTGGCCTTCTCATTCTACATGTTCTACATCACAAATAAGCTCATCCAGATCTCTGACTGCATAATTATAATCAGATTATTTCAAATCTGCATCTCCAACCTTGGAGCTCTGTAGTAAACCCTACTATTCAATTATCCAATTACTGAAAATATCTTACATTGGTATTCCATCAAACCCAACATGTACAGAAAAAAACTGGTCTTTTCTGCTGACCCACTGCCCATCTCTATTCACCCATCATGTACAATTTACATGCTCCCACAAGCTGGAATCCTATGAGTCATCATAGATTTTTCTCTGTTCCCTAACTTTTTACATTCAATAACCATCAAATATTGTTAAATACACCTCTTCTCTGTCTCTGCTTTGTATTTCCACTGCCACTGCCCCAGTGCCCCAGTCAAACATAGGCTCTTAATCGATGGCTTTCACAGGAAAAAAAAGGAGCCACCAACTATTACTGTTACTGCTTAAATGAATAAAAAATTTTAAGCAAAACAAATGAGAAAGACATAAGGCCTAGAAAAGACCATTTTAAATTGAATAAATTGAGCACTCTGTGTTTATTTCAGCATGGATGGGTGAACACTTCATAATGGACTGATACGAGTCCAAGGAAACAACAGCTTCCTTCATCTCAGTCTCTTTCTGTGGTTTCCTTCTATCTGTCCTCTATAAGAAGGGTCAGCAAACTATGGCCCACAAGCCAAATCCAATCTGCCATCTGGTTTTCTAAACAGTCTTACTGGAGCAGTCATACTTATTATTCACTAAGTCTTGTCTAAGACTGCCTTTGAACTACAATGGCACAGTTAATAAATGTCGACAGACAGCGCATGGTCTAAAATATTCACTACCCTGCCCTTTACACAAAAAGCTTGGTGCTGCCTGAATAATGCCATAACCAGAGGGCGACAATACTTGAATCTAATCATGGTACTCTCCTGCTCAAAATTCTCCAATGAACCCCTGCAGCAAATATTGCTGGCTTCTTCCTCGACAGCCATTCATTATTCTTCATTCTTGCTGGGGAACCAACATTCTTTGGATATTTATTGTCCCAATACAGAAAGGTGGCCTCTCCCTAGCCCCAACAAGAGAAATGATTATTCTAAGCTAATCACAGTAATGGGTTTACCAAAGACCAGTTTAGAAATGAGCATAAGATGTAACTCAGCCTATAAAATGGTAGGAGAACTCAGCCTGAGTTTTCTTTGTATTTAAAAGAAACATGTAAGAAAAGTAGTCCTTCTAACTTTTGGATGTTGTCATGTAAGAATATGATGCTTGGAGTCATTCCTAATTAGCTAACCAGGAAAGCAGACATAAAATACTGCCAATTTCAGAGCTAAAAAAGGGACAACAGTAGCCCTGAAGACATCACTGACCCACAAAAAAATCCTGGTTCCTATTATTTTAGCCAATGTTAATTAGGTCATATGTATTATTTGCAGCTAAAAGCATTCTACCTGATAGATTTCCCAAAGCCTACAGGATAAGACCTATTCCTTTCCACAATACTGCATGATGTGCTTTCACAAGCATGCCTAACTAGCTATCACCTCATTCCCAGCCACTCCCATAGCACACTTTTTATACCAGCAAAATTGCACTGCTCATAAATCCTGCAAAAATCTATGCCCGTATCTTAGCCTCTGCACTGCTGTTCCTTCCTTTTGTCAAACAAGTAATCTTTCTGTTCTCCCTGACAAACATCATCTGTCTGCCTCTACCTGTCAAGCTTCTACTCACTCTACATACTTACCTTAAATTCTACCCACTTTTTAAAAACTGTAATTCCTCCCATGGATTTAAAGTGTCTGGCACATAGCAAACACCAATACAAAATGATTAATGATCATTATAAGTTCCTAGTGGGCTCTGGCACAGTGTAAGCACTGAATAAAGTATAGTAAATAATAAAAATTACAAAGATAATGAAAAGTTTCTGGAGGGCGGGGACTGTGTTTTTTAAGTGTTTATCTTCTGCAACATTCAGCACACCACTTAGTACCTAAAAGACACTTGACAATTATTTGCTAAGCAATTGAATAAAAAAGTTTTCTTTGAAAATTCTTTTTAAATAACACAGAAATTAACCAAGGACAGCTCTATTCTATCACGAGCAACTTAGAACAAATCTTTTCCATTCCATTTTTGTTCTTAGATAAAGTCTGCTAAGCTAAAGGCATCCTTGTACAGTACAGAGTGTACAATGCACAAGGTGCCACATCTAGGGGGCATACAGGATTTGATTATTGTGAAACATTTTTGTACTTTTATTATAATTTGTTGAGTCCCAAGTTGGGCCATTGGAATATTTATTATGGTAATCTTTTGACTAGTGACAACAGAGCATCTTGTTCTAACAGTGTCATGACAATTGTCCTACAAACAGGAGGCAATATCCGTTCTAATGAAGTCAACATATCTCATTCTGTTTTGACTTATGAGGAATGAAGTTGGTAACAGTGAGACCTTGTTGGTGTAACCATATGTAAAGTATCCTCTGTTTCTCAATGAGGCATTACTTTTCTGACTCCTGGGCTACCAGCAGGTGTCTTTAAGAGCCAGTCTCACTAGTATTGCTGCACACCAGGGAAGTTCTGCAGTTCTTATTGCCTGTCATTTATGTATGGTTCCAGGAGGGTATTGCTGAGGTCCCAGTCTTAAAGATAGTTATTTTTTTTAGTGAGACAATCACTACTTAGTAAGTAACATTCATTTTACTAAACATAATCCATTTACTGTAAAAATTAAATAAAAATTCCATTTTCATTTAATTATTTCTTACCATTAATTTTTATTTTACTATAACAAGTCTAATTTGTTATAATGTGATTATAGAGTAAACATAGAACATATTAACTTAAAAATCTTTTTTCTTATTTATACAAAGATATATAGGATCTTAGGGGTCATGACTAAATAAATGAATTTCTTTTTAGACAATACTGCCTCTGATTTTAAATTATCAACAATTAGCTTCTTAAATAATCCTGAATATTGGACTATTAAGAAATTAAGAAAGAAAAAATACACATGCAATTAACATAGTTTTCCTTCATTGCTCTTTCATTATCAAAATTGCCTTATTCTTACTTTATCTGTGGGAGGACGACTAAGAGTAAGTCACTATCCGAACTCTTACCTGGAGAAGGATTTAGAGAATTTTGAGAAGAAATTTTAGTTTCCACTTCCTCTTTACGATTGCTATGTATAAAAAAGGTTATAAATAATATTACTATTTTAATACTGATAGGAAAAACATTTACCAAATATATTAAATTCTTAAACAGTACTTTGGATAACACAAGAGCTATTATCAAAATTCTAATTACCCCGTATACTCCAATTTGTTCTACCAGCTTTTTATTAAGCATATAAGTAATTAAAGAAGAAAAATAGCAAGGTGGACCAATGATGAACTGAGAGGACACTATGGCTTAGGAAATTAGTCAGAGGTGGCTTGCCATAATTTGACAATTATTTGTTAAGCAGACAAATGAATAAGAAAGCTTTCTTTGAAAATTATGTTTTAGAAAACACAGAAATTAACCAAGGACAGCTCTATTCTATCATGAGCACCTTAAAACAAACCTGTCCATTCCATCTTTGTGTCTCCTATAATTTGCAAAACTAACCTAAGAAGTTCTTTGATAAAGTCTGCTTTAATAAAGATACCATAATGGATGTGTCTGGAATTCAGAAGGCCCAGCTCTACAACCAGCAGCTATTTGTTCTTGGACAAGCTGCATCTCTTCAATTCAAAGACTTCCTCTATATAATAGGGATCTTGCTGCCTCATTTTACAAGGTTGTTAGGAGGATTTAATGAGATACTATGCCCCCAAAATGCTTAGAGAAACAATCTAGCAATGGAATAATTTGTTCTCGAACTTGAAACTATTTTGGAATCCCAAATAAAACCCAATGCACATTTTCATAGGTTCTAACCAATTAGCTGCAGGGATCAGAAAATGTTATTATTTTTGATTATTAGCTGTTCTTTCTTTGTGGCAATTCAGGGCATCTCAGCTATTGTATAATCCACAACTAAATTTATTTATAGATATATTACTTCATTAAATTAAATAACAAAAATGTCCCCTATCATTGTAGCTAATCATACCAAAGTCAGAAAACTACTAGAAATAAAAACTTGGCTCTCACTACTACTATTCCTTGTCTATCTACTCAAACAGGTCACCAAAGTAGAAAGGCAAGTCTGATCTCTTCTGCAGCATTATTTGAACCTCTCTGCTAATACCTGCAACTAATGGTCCCAAATAATATTTGCAGACACAAAAGACAAACAATTTCCTCAGCTTGGATGAAGGTCTGGGCTAGTATGTGGGCCCTCCATAAGTTTTTGAGGGTGGGGGGAAAGAGTGTGTGGCTGAAGCTAGCAGGCCAAGCTGCCAGGACAGGGTTCTGGTGCTTTTGAATAGTGGCTGAGCATACACACATGTATATGTGAACTGAGAAAAGGTGTGGCTTTTTTAGTCTAAGTGTGGATCACCATGAAGACTGAGTAATAATCTAGAACAGCAAGGGCATCCTTGGAGCAAAGGTCAATCAGGATAGCCTGAAAGACCATTTCAATAGCAACGCTGCAGCATTCAGCAGAAACAGAATGATTAGAATGTCCTTTTCCCTGCCTTCAAATGACTTATGAAAGATGACTGTCTCTTTGGTCTTAGGGAACCTCTTAGGTGCTTGAAAATTCAAGGGGGAGCATATAGGAGATAGTCCCCAGGAAAGTACAGGATTTTCTTCTATACTGAAGATGTCCAGACCCAAATAACATTAGAAAAATCAGAGATGTGACATTATTTGTGCCCCATGCCTAGGGGTTACATCTGGAATGAAATGGATAATGTTAGGTCTTAAACGCCCTGTGATAAAGAACCCTGCACCACTGCTACTTCTAGTCCAGCTTTTTGCTGGGTTTCTGGCTGATGACGTGGACTAAGTCATTGCCATTCCAAAACTGCCTGAACCAAACTATGAAATCTCACCTGTTACATATCAAGTAACAGTTAAATTATTTTAAACCCCAGTAGAGTAGTAGCTAGCATTTTAATGTAAGCACTTACATATTACAACCACTAACATGAGCATATTTTTCTGCAGCCCATCCGTAGATACGCTGAGAGAAGAATCAATACCTTGCTGAAGAAGAAGCCTGACTATATTTGTTGATTCATAATTGACAGCAAGCATGAGGGCTGTTCTAAATTAACAGAAAGATTAACTTCACCCTTAGAAACTTTAGTTAAACAGCTAGTTTGATATGCTTTACCAAGTTAATATCTTGCCTGTCTGTGTAGAACTGACTATTCCCATGTTCAAGGGTTCATCTTTGTATATGACCTCCAAGACTACAAGGAAGGGACAAAAAGGAAGCCTTTTGTCCCACTTGGCTGTTATGCAGTAGAAGTCGCTACTTTAAAGTCCTCTGGTGGACGAGAAACTGTAGTGAGGTCACTTATCTGAAGTAGGTGAAGATTTAAATGAAGAATTCCCCATTTCTTCCTTAGTCTGGTGTATTATACTTCAAAAAGACAGCGGTCAGATATATTAAAGCTATTTGCAGGCTTATAACAATATTAGTAATAATGGTAATACTCATAGTTGCAGTTAAGATGCTAAGTATGTGCTAAGTACTGAATTAAATGATGTAGCTATAATCTTACTTATACACAACCACCCTTGAAGGATATATTATTATCTGCCTTTTCATATCAAGACACATACTGGTGCTGATAAGTAATGTTCCCAAGGTCACACACCTAGTAAGCAGGAAAGCTAGGAATTAAACTCAGTCTTGTGAGAATCTGAAGCCCATCTCTTTTCTCTTTATCACCCACCTATGACTTCAGTAAATGGAAAGTTTATTCAGTTAAAGCTCTCTTGCTTCCTTCTACCATACCAATGAAAAATAAAAACATCAAAATATACTAGAAATGAAAAAGGACAAAAATTGATAAGCCGATAGTATCTGGTAATAGTAATTAATAGTCACTTAGGAATAACCTAGTAATATCAGTATTCTTTAAAAGAAGCAAGTTAAAGCAGAGACATCCAAAAGATAAAATCAATTCCTATTTATGTTTAGCAAGCATCTTTTAAGGAAAAATTTAGAGAGAGGTTAAAAAATACCATAAAAGGGTAAAGAAATTCAAAAATTGTGTTTTTAAAGAGTCTATACTTTAGAAAACTGGTATGAAACCCCCCTTTAGCTAATATAAAATCATATGGACAAAAAAAAAATCAAGACTGCAAGCAATATTGTAAAGGAATTCTGCTATATATACTGCTGCCCCATTAGAATAACTGCTTTTCTACTAATGATGTGTTGATATTTTTCACTATGTAATTATCAATTAATCCTATTAATTTAATCTTTCTGACTTGAGTGGTTGTCACCATTCCAGAGCAATAAAAGGTTTAAAGAAAAACACTACTGTACCTTTTCATCATATCAGCTGCACGTATACTTGCTTCTTTCTTTTCTAAAAATTCTACCATTTGCTGTTTGTTTTCACTTACAGCAAGTAAAAGTGGTGTGAGGTCATCCTGCAGAACAGCAAAAACAATTTACAAAATTACATATTTCTAAAATGCACCAAAAACTTACAAAAGGTACTCTGCCCTTAAACAGATAATACAGGAGTAAATAAAAAGTAGCCCCTTCCTTCTCAGCCCTCAGAACTTTCATCTCCCGCTTTCTCTGGAAGCACCCCTGCTCTACCTCTTCGATAGATAACCCACAAAATCATTCTCAAAAATTCACTTCAAACACTGAAGTGTTCCAACAAGTCTTTGCTTCCAACACAGTATTGATCATGGTGTACTGTACTTACCTTGGTGCTCCCCATCTAAACCAAGAGCATCTGGAGAGCAGGGGCTATTTCTTAATCTCTTTACTTCCAAGCTTTAAAACATAGTATTAACTGCTTTAAGTATTACTGAGTTAATAACCTAAGTGATTCTCTCTAATGTTTCTTACAGTAATTATTCAAAGAATATGTACTTTACCAAAAGTTAATGACTGTGCCCCAATGAAAAGTTTCCATAATCTGAGAAATAGTATAAAGCTGTTCATTATATGTCTAGTATTAAAGAAATCTGTTTAACTTTGACCAATACTTTATTGTGGCAAACATTGACATTTGAGGAATTAGTTTCAGGGATACAGTTTTGACAGCTTGCCAGTAAAAGTGAAGGTTTCCTTCAAGTTACACAAACTTGCTTGATTCTCTTCTATCAATGGTATCAGGTTCCCAGATGTCAATGTGAGGCACTTCTGCTCCAAATGGGTCACTAGGAAATGGGCTCTGAATTAAAAGAGACAGGCTTTAAATGAAATTTGATTGCTTATTACTATGGTTCATTGTCCATGGGTTTTGTCCTACTGTAAGAAGTTTTATTTTAGCTGTTAGTAAGCTCACTATGAAATTTTATTCACAGTGGTTAAGATAGCCCTGGGACACTGTGTATCTACTTTAAAAAAATCTGTTTTAATTCTGGTTTCCATTTTAACTGCCACTTAAAATTATATTCCAGGCAAAATATGAATCAAAAATAAAAATAAAATGACATCAATAAAACTTCTAATACTGACCTATATGGATTATTTTTAGAATAATGGAAGTTACTAAATCAGTTGCACTTTTAAGGAACAATGCTTAGGAGAAAGATATAATATTGTCTGCAATATGCATAACTTAGCCAACTATAACCAAGATTAACTTCAGCAGGCTTAGTGACATTCCAATGGGAATATGATTACTTATAGTATATAAAATGCTTTTTTAAAAACCAGCTATAAATTCCAGCTTAAAATAGGAATTGTAACCTGTGAACAGAGGCAAAGGAGGTGACCCAAGGAAGTAAAGACCCTAGATGGACACAGGAGAACAGAAAAGGGGCAGCCCTCTACAAAGCACACCTAACAGTGGGGTGGGCTCAACGTTCCAGATATGATTAAGAGACACCTGAAACCCAGATTTCTGTATAACTCTCCTACATTTTAAATATTGACTCACTTTATGGAGGCAAACTAAACATATCCAGGGGTGACAGTCAGTCTATAGCACACTTGTTTTTACATGTATTATATTTCCAAATGGTTGTATATAAAGCAAATATTTGTATGTAAAATCTTTACTTTCTTTAGTATCATATGGTTTATCAAAAACTTGGGCCCCAACATGTAATAAAAATTGCTATTAAGCTTCCTAATACCCACTCCAAGGATTTTTCCAATGCTTATGAAAGCTACAATCTATTTTTCTTAATGAATATACAGTCTTACCTTAATTTCAGGTATACAACACAGTGGTTCAAGTTACCCACATTACCAAATCTTCACCCCCACCAGCACAGCTACTGTCAACATGCAAAGATCATTGGCTGTATTCTCCATGCTGTACTACCACTGCTGTGACCAGCAGACACTGTGATTGAGAAATTTTGTACCCTTTTATCAGCTTCACCCTCCCCTCCCACCCACCCCAACCTCTCCCCCATAATAACCATCAGTCCCTTCTAGGTCTCTGTCGGTCTACTGCCATTTTGTTCCTTCTGTTTTGCTTTGTTTTTATATTCCACAAATAAGTGAAATCATATGGTATTTGTCTTTCTTTGCCTGGCTTATTTCACTGAGCATAATACCCTCCAGCTCCAACCGTGTCGTTGCAAATGGTAGGATTTGTTTTCTTCTTATGACTGAATAATATTCCTTGTGTATATGTACCACATCTTCTTTATCCATTCATCTACTGATGGACACTTAGGTTGCTTCCATATCTTGGCTATTGTAAATAGTGCTGCAATAAACATAGGGGTGCATATATCTTTTCAAATCAGGTATTTTGTTTTCTTCGGGTAAATTCCTAGAAGTGGAACTACTGGGTCAAAAGGTATTTCTATTTTTAGTTTTTGAGGAACCTCCATGGTGCTTTCCACAGTGGTTCAACTAATTTACATTCCCACCAACAGTGTAGGAGGGTTCCCTTTCTTTGGATCCTTGCCAACACTTATTATTTCTTGTCTTTTGGATAGTGGCCATTCTAACTGGTGTGAGGTGATATCTCACTGTGGTTTTTATTTGCATTTCCATGATGACTAGCAATGTGGAGCATCTTTTCATATGCCTGTTGGCCATCTATACTTTTTCGGAAAAATGTTGGTTAAGGTTCTCTGCCCATTTTCTAATACGGCTATTGGGGGGGGGGGTTTTGGTGTTAAGGCATATGAGCTCCTTATATATTTTGGTTATTAACTCCTCATCAGATAAATCATTTACGAATATATTCTCCCATACTGTAGGATGCCTTTTGTTTTGCTGATGGTGTCATTTGCTGTTCAGAAGCTTTTTAGTTTGATGTAGTAACACCTGTTTATGTTTTATTTTGTTTCCCTTGCCTGAGGAGATGCATTCAGGAAAAAACTGCTGATATTTATGTTCAAGAGATTTCTGCCTATGTTTTCTTCTGAGTTTCATGATTTCATGTCTCACATTCAGGTCTTTGATCCATTTTGAATTTACTTTTGGGGGTATGGAGTTAGTCAGTAATCAGTTTCATTCTCTTCCATGTAGCTGTCCAGTTTTCCCACCACCAATTATTGAAGAGGCTATATTTTCCCCATTATATAATAGGGCTCCTTTATTGTATATTAATTGACCATATATGCATGGGTTTATATCTGGGCTCTCTATTCTGTTCCATTGATCTATGGTCTGTTCTTGTGCCAGTACTATATTACTTTGATTACTGCAGCTTTGTAATACAGCTTGAAGTCAGGGAGCGCAATTCCCCCAGCTTTGTTCTTCTTTCTCAAGATTGCTTTGGCTATTCGGGATCTTTTGTGGTTCCATACGAATTTTACGACTATTTGTTCCAGTTAATTGAAAAATGCTGTTGGAATTCTGATAGGGATTGCACTGAATCTGTAAATTGCTTTGGGCAGGATGGTCATTTTGACAATATTAATTCTTCCTATCCATGAGCAGAGGATAGACTTCCACTTATTTGTGTCTTCTTTAATTTCTTTCATGAATGTCTTATAGTTTTCAGAATACAGGTTTTTCACTTCCTTGGTTAGGTTTAGTCCTAGGTATTTTATTCTTTTTGATGCAATAGCCACAACCTATTTGTATTTAATTCTCCTAGACTATTAATCAAAAGGATGACTAGTTCACAGGACTGCTGGAACAAAGTTATTAAAACATTTCCCATGTATTTTTCCTAACTACATGGACTTCAATGTTTAAAACTGCCATTCTAACTATGCCAGAGCTCTACAAATTTAAAAGACATACTGAAATAGTCTATCACACTGCTTCAGCTAAAAAGAAGATCCATGATTTATTACTATTGCAATCGGAAAGCGTGCTTGTAATAACAAATTTGTTGGCCTAACGCCCTGAATGATAACAAAAGATGCAAAATCCTCCAAGGGTCTGACTCTACTTAATAGAATACTACCCAGAAGCCAATTTCTAAAGACTTTCTGAGTGCCAGTGAATGACTGATGATTGGAAGGAGAAAAGGTGTTATTCCTTAAGCCAAAAGATATCACCAATAATGTTCTGTTTTAATTTCTCAGTCACATAGGTAGAGCCAGGTGGAAGTCAGGCTAACATCTTTGGAAAGGAGAGAGCTAAAGGAAGTAGCGCCTATCAAACCCCAATTCTTCTAGAAATTTCTTAAGTTTCTGAGATCTTTGAATTTATATATTAAAATTACCCATTCAGTAGTTCTTACGCAAGAGCTGTATCAGTATCCCAAGGAATTATTTCCAAATATATACATCCAGGCCTTATTAGACTTACTCAAAATCTTCAAGGGACAGCCTAAGCTTGTTAAGTTTTTTTAAAGTTTCCCAGGCGATTCTGATTCACCAGCACAATTCTACCTGAGAACTGGCACACTGGACAATCACTTCAGTCTCATGTCTCACATATTGAGGCCAAATCCCTCTATCTGGATTTGGTCAAAAAAAAAGAAGCATAAGCATAAGAAATGAGTCACTCAGCAAAACAGCATTTAATTTTTCTGGGCAGGGGTAGGACAGAGACTAGTAAGTATAATTTGGTTTCATTATTTAAAAACTCCTCCCTTCCCATCAAGACATTCTAGATTTGAAGGCACTTTAGACTCTTATCTACCTGGCTGTTTCTGCTAGAATAGGCTATCAGTTCTTCCCTCATTTCCCTTTTCATCACCACCTTGTTCACTGCCAGTTTGGTTCCTCAGAGTCCTCCTAAAATCAATCTCTAAGCAAATTTAGAACTCACTCATCCTCTTTCCCAAACTAAAAATAATTATCCCCCAAAGTTGGAGACATCTTGCCTAAACATGTAAAAACAAGGAAGGAAAAAAAAAACAACATAAAAACCTCTTCATTTTATTCCCCTTCATTTGCCAAATTTCCAAACTGGCCTGCGCATTTTTGATTGCTCTCTCCTTTTCTTTTTTCCCTTTTAAGCTTTAGTCAGTGAAAGATGAGTAACTTCGGTAAGTCACACTTTTACGAAATAGGAACTTGTCAACAGCAGCCACAATTTTATATTATAAATGCATTTGTTTTGAGTTTTAGATAAAGCCTATTTCCAAGGAATTTGGCTTTCTTGTTTTTTTACACTAATCAGAAAAAAACTTGGGTGGAAAAAAAAACTTGAAAGAAAGCTATACTTTAACAAATTCAGTGTTTTCACAAATATTTGCCATAAATGCATAAAAGAACATTGTACTCTCTAATGCTTCCTTAAAAGAGTCATTATTTAAAGTACAATCTTAGACAATAAACTCATTTCAAAATATTTTCAGTCAGGAAATGCTTGAGTTTCCAAATGGAAAATTGACATTCTATCAACCAATTATGCTCCTGCGGGGCTGCACTGTGGGAAGTAATGTATGTCCTGAAGCAGCAGGCAGACCAGCTTCACCATCCCCACCATCACCTGCTCCCCACGTACAGCTACAATGCTGCGAGGAGCAACACAAGGCTGAGCAGGACGTGAGAAACCCTGAGGTGGTACATGGCTGGCAGAGTAGCTGTCAGCACAAGTGAATGCCCCCGCTGATATCAAGACAACCTGACCCCTCACACTGATCTTCAGAGCCCTGGGGTCCTAGAGTGCCCAGGGCCTGTGGTCTGCTGTTTCCCTCCCCCACATGCACTCACCCAGCTTCTCTGGCCTGCTACCGGCTATTTCTCCTCCCACCCATCCCCAGCAGCACCCATTTCCTAAGGCCCTGCAGAGCCTCCAGCCTCCACCATCACCTCACACCCTCTCAGCCTCAGTCTTTTGTGGGCTCTGAGCCCACCACGCACTCCCATGCACTCACAGGAAGGTCTTTCTTCTGGCGCAGAACAGTGGCCAGGAGAGTTTTGCCCTCTGTATGGGCACCACGTTTCTCTAGCCCTCCCTGGCTTGGATTTGGAATTGTTTCCATGGTGACAGGGCCTGATGTATAGTATTCAGTATATATGTGCGTGTGCGTGTGTGTGTATATATATACATATATATATATGTATATATATGTAAAATAGTATTTTATATATTTATGGCTACTAAAAAAATTGAAAACATTTTTTCAAATATTTATAAATAAAATGGGGTCATCTATACCTTGTTCCTTGCCTCAATGTTTGCATTGTGTGAAAGCAGCTTTTCGGCTATTGATAAATTCTGACCAACGGCAGCATAGTGGAGAGCAGTATCGCCACCGACGTCTGTAAGATTTGGATCGGCACCATGTTCTAGAAGAATAGTTGCACATTCCTCCTGCTGGCATTGCACGGCCTGTCAGTATTATACCAAGAAACAGACTGTAAATTCTAGGATTTCAATCTGAACACTTCACAGACTTCACCAATTACTTATATTTAAATGAGATGAATTCATTTCTCTTCTCAGCTATTACATAAAATTCATCTCAGGCTGGCATAGATGATGCCTACATACCTTAATAAGAGCTGTCCTGTTTTCATTATCATACAGGTTAAGCTGGCATTTTCTCTCTACTAGGAGAGTTACTACCTCTGCATGGCCATTAGCACAGGCCAAATGGAGAGCAGTCCTAGGAAAGAGCAAGCACTTTTTAGGAAATTATAATGTACTGCCTCAAAACATTACAATTATTCATGCAATTGTAAATACCAAATAGCATGTTATTCATATGCCTTCAAAACAAGTATTTATTTTTTTCTGGAGAAGGTACAACATTAGCCTTAGTACTCACCACATTAATGAAAGAGCAGTCTATTTGAATAAAAGAGCATGACCTTGGGATTCAGCTCACCTTGGTTTGAACCCTACTTTAGCAATCCTAAGTCTTTCTGTGCCTCAATTTCCTCATCAACAAAATGGAGATAAAAGTAAGTTATCTAACACGACACTACTGTTATGCTTAAATGACAATCTATGCCAAGTTTTGGAACAGTTCCTCACACAAATAGGTCAGCAATTGTTATATTAGTCTAATTATTACTATTACTACTATTTTACAATGATAATTATTTCAATTAAGTAAAATGATATAATTACACCTACTTTGCAAGTATGTTTTAAGGATTAGAGAGAACACTGTATCATAATGACTTTAAGATTCTCATTTTCTCACATTTTAACATCTCTGACATTGCAATGCAATTTATAATTCATAATGTCTGACAACTATAATTGGCAGCATTTAAAAATTTTCTTATTGGTGCAAAAAATAGTGCAGCATCAGATAATACAATCCATGGTGGTGTAGCACACCACTGTGATTAAAATTAAGTGAAACAATGGTATACAAAACAGATCTATTGCAGTTCACATACTTGGCACTTAAATAAATTTCAGTACTTAAAAGCATATAAGGGTGCTGTCCTGAACTATCAAAAGAAAAAGAGAATTTTTTAAAAGTATTTCTTATTTTTATTTTCAAGAAACTTTAAGCCAAGGACACTCAAGATTCAAGTAAATATGGATAGCTCATTTTATTCAATATTTAGATTTACAGGTTGTATGAAAATCAGGTATTTCCAATGATTTAGTACTGAATACTATTATAAATTTTGAAAAAGACGGGTAAAGGTTATCTTTTACAGTTTTGTATCTTGAGAAATGCTTTTGTTTGAAAGAGAGGAGGAAATGCTTCAAATGAGATTAGATCCTAATACTTCAATTTTTAAATTTCTCACCTTGCTCATACTAGGCAACATGAAGTTTTTAAGAATGAAAGGATCCTGAGTAGAGTATGTCTGCTACATAATAGGTATTCAGGTTATATTTGATGAATAAATAAATTTTTTAAATGGATATAATTGCAAAGTTCAGTATTTTTCAAGAAAACTTATAAAGGCAATACTTTTGCAATAGTAATATTTGCTATTTTTTATTTTCATAAGGACGACTAAAATTTTATAAACTTTTGCCATAGTAATCATAATTTATATGCACTATTTTTTATTTTCACAAGGATGCAATGAAATGATGGGTCTATCATTGTTTATATATCAGGTAAATATAAAAAAGTATATAATTAAACATATACACAATAAAATTTATAAACACAGATAAAGATTCCCTTTACTTCTGAAGAAGCTGTAAGTTATCAAAAGATACCAATCCTCAAAATTGTTTTAAAAAGAGTTATTTTCAATCTCTGCAAGATTCACATTTCTGCTTTCCACCAGGATTATTTCATTAATAATAAGCTTTTACTACATCTATGCATGTTCATTGTAGAACTCACAGATTTTTCAAAAAGGAAAAGAATTCACTGGTAATACAAATTCCTTCTGGAACTTATTTTTGTGGGATACTAATCTAGCTAGTTTTCTGCAAATAGGTATTTCGCCACCATTTATGAAAAATTAACCTTTTCCTACTAATATGAATTGTCACCAGAATCAAGCTTTTAAGTCTTATATATATTTGGGAGTTTGGTCATTTTCAATTCTGTTCCATTCTTTGTCTTTTCAGCTGTTAGTAATGGAATACTTTGTGAAAATTTACAGCACATTTTGATATCTAGAAGGGCAAACCTTTGTCTAGTATACATAATTTTTTTAAGTATTAACTACTAATTTCTAAAACCGTATCTTTATTTGGCTTATGTAAAATGAAGAAATGTAAGAGCACACATTTTGAGAAAATGAAACTTCCTATTCAAGAATATTTTCCCACGTCAAAACTCTTTTCCATGGTCCATCAGTAAATAACATCTATGTACACAGATGTGCACCATTATAAAATGCATACTGGGTTTTACCCAAATAATTTTTATAAGTTGATCGATTACATAAACTTTTATTTTTCTTATTATGTATTATGCACTGTTAGGTACTACTACTTTTTGTTAGGAATTTTTATACCATTAAGCACCTTTGTGTACTATCAAACATTACGCTATGAAAATGTGTACATTAAAAATAAAATGCTGTCCATACCTCATTTCGTTTTTCTATTAGTGATGTTTAGCTAAGTCACTGTCAGTCAAATGCTCTATAAGGGGAATTACGAGTGGGCTGAAACCAACTACAGTTTTAGGCTCTGCGGCTTATAAACTGTTCTCACCTGCAGGCTTCTGGGACCCAGGTGCAGCGGAGCCTCGCGCCAGGAGGCTCGGCTCCCCAGGTGAGCCCGGGAAGGTGCGCTTTCCGGGTCCTCCCACCTCCTTCCCCAGCCGCCCTGGTCTCCCAGTCCCTGTTACCTGTTCATCTTGTCCCTATCATTTAAGCCATTTTTTCCGAGCAATAGAACCTGCTGCACTTTGGCTACTTTGCCCATGTTGGCAGCCTTGTGTATCTTCCCAAGATCTTTGTCTGCAATGTGGTACCCGGGCTGGGAGCCGGCTCTCTTGCTGTCCTCCCGCAGGCCGCCCCCGCTGTCCCTCCGCCGGCTGCTGGAGGGGCCCCAAGGCGACTCGTTCTTCCCACCCCCGAAGCCAAAAATCTTCTTCATCGCGGAGCCTACGGGCTTCCGGAAACACCCTCAGCTCCCGCGCTGCCTTCCGCCGCCTCCGGAGCCCCACGCCAGTGCTACGAGATAAGCCAACCCGGTCTGGCCACAACCGCCCAACACGCTTCGGCAGTTTAGAATCTTGCAGCTGAGATTAACTGTAGGATGGCAAAGCCGCTCAACACAAGTGCGCGTGCGCCCCACCGAGACGGCGTCAATGCGCTTGCGTTCGGTGCGCCGCTCCAAGGGTGCGGAGGGCGCATGTGCGGGACCCAGACGTCACGAATCAAAGCTTTTCGCTGGTGAGCAGCGTTGGCTTCCCGTGGAGGCGGTGTCCGTTGGCTGAGTATTTCGGGAAATCTGCGAAAGCTAAGCTAATGAATATGGAAAAACGGCCTTTGTGTACATCTGGGGCTAGAATGCCAAGAAACTTCAGGATGCTGAAAACCTCTTTCCCAAAAAACGCCCCTGAAAAATTCTAAACCTCCTTCTGCGTTAGTTTTCCTTCTACATCCCCCTGGGACCAAGGAGGTCTCCAAGGAACTTAGTGGATTCGGAAAGTTGGGTTTCTTGGTTTCAGAGATTGTGGCAATGTGTATTATTAACTGCAGACTGACCAGAAAAGAATGCACATTCTCCAGAAGAAATGCAAACACATTTCTTCAAGCATCTTATCCTTCACCTTTGGCCCAGCCTTACATTTATGTTTTATTTTTATTTTTTGCTTTATTTCTCCCCAATTAAATCTTTACTCAATCTAAGATTTATTTTGGAGCATGGCTTATCACTTGAGAACTTTAAAACAAATGGTTATTCATTTGTCCTAAACGATTGTTTCTCGCCTCGTTTAAAACACCACTTTATTGAACAGTAAACTCTCTGGTATGTTTGTCATTTCTGAGTTTTCTATTGGGTTTGCTTCCTGTACCAGTACTCTTCTTTATAAAATATATTCTAATTTCCATTACAGTTCCAAAGTTCCCCTTCTTTGTTCTTCCTTTTCATTATTTTCTTAGCATTGTTTACCTCTACATTATTTGATACTTATTTTTAATCATTATGCCAAGTTAAAAAGAATTCTTGCCTCCCACAACCATCAGGGGAGACTGGAAATCAAGTTGCCATATGGCCAATGACTCAATCAATCATGCTGTATCAGGAAACTCCATTAAAAAATGAACAAACACAAAAAAACCCTCTGAAATGAGACTAACAGAGCTTCCTGGTTGATGAACACATCTATGAACTGAGAGGGTGACATGCTTGGGGCAGGCATGTAGACCTTGCCCAGACCTTTCTGCCCTATGTACATCTTCATTTGCTGTCTCTTTACATTCTTAATAATTCAGTACTCCTAAATAAAGCAGCGTCCTGAGTCATTCTAATGAATTATCAAACCTGAAGGAAGGTCATGGGAATCCCCAAATTGTAGCCAAGTCAGACAGGAGAGCAAGTAGCCTGAGGACTAGTGAGTTGGGCCTGTTTTGAAGTGGGGCGAGTCCTGCGGGTCTGTGCCCCTTAACCCATGGGGTCTATGCTAACTTTCAGTAGTTAAGCGTATCAAACTGAATTGCAGGACAGGGGGTATTGCAGCCGTATAGAACTCA
>JAVSCE010000668.1:0-59025 GCA_032199065.1 Smutsia gigantea
AAAACTTCTAACAGCTGGAAACTCCCCTAGCCTAGGGAAGAAAAGAAACATCCAGGCCCAGGAAACACAGAGTCCCAAATAGGATGAACCGAAGGAGGTTGGTCCACACCAAGACACAAAATAATTAAAATGTCAAAGTCAAAGACAAAGACTCTTAAAAGCAGCAAAAGAAAAGCAGTGAGTTACCTACTAGAGAAACCCCATAAGGCTATTAGCTGATTTCTCAACAGAAACTATACCAGCCAACAGGGAATGGCATGATATATTCAAAGTGTGGAAAGAGAAAGACCTACAACCAAAAATACTCTACCCAGAAAGGTTATCATTAGAACTGAAGGACAGACAAAGCTTCTCAGATAAACATGGGGTAAATGAGTTCAACACAGCTAAACCAGTCTTACAAGAAAGAAAAGAAAAGGCCATAACTAGAAGCAAGAAAATAATGAAAATATCTCACTGGTAAGAACAGATAGCAAAGGTATTAGACAATCACTTAAAAGCTAGTATGAAGGTTAAAGGATAAAAGTAGTAAAATCAACTACTTCTAAGTATTAGTGAAGGGAATCACTAAATAAAAGGTGTTAAAGAAAACATGAAAAGCAGGGAAGATGGGGCAGTTAAAAATGTAGTGCCGTTAGGTTGTGTTTGAGCTTAACCTGACACAGACTTCTATGTATGTAAGATGTCATATATAAACCACATGGTAACCAAAAAACAAAAACTTGTAACAGATATGCTAAAAATAAAGGAATCTAACCATAACACAAAGAAAGTCATTACACACAAGGGAAGAGAAATAGAGAAGAAAGGACCAGAGAAGAATGGCAAAACAACCAGAAGAGGTTTAACAAAATGGCAATAAATGCATACCTATAACTACTTTAAATGTAATGGACTAAATGTTCCAATCAAAAGACATAGGGTGACTGAATGCATAAGAAAGCAAGACCCAGCTATATGCTGCCTACAAGAGACTCACTTCTGACCTGAAAATACACACAGACTGAAACTGAAGGGATGGAAAAAAATATTCCATACAAATGGAAATGAAAAAAAAAAGCTGGAATAACAATACTAATATCAGGCAAAATAGACTTTCAAACAGAGTGTAACAAGAGACAAAGACCTTATATAATGACAAAGGGCTCAATCCAGCAAGAAGATACAACAACTGTAAATATCTACACACCTAACAGAGAAGCACCTAAATACATAGAGCAAATATTAACAGACATGAAGGGAGAAATTGCTGGTAATACAATAATAGGGGACTTTAACACACTACTTAAATCTATGGATAGATTGTCCAGATAGAAAATCAATATGGAAACAGTGGTTTTGAATGACATATTAGATCAAATAGACCTAATAGATATATATACAAAACTTTACACCCAAAAACAGAATACTCATTCCTTCCAAGTGCACATGGAACATTCTTCAGGGTAAGTCACGTTAGGCCACAAAAAAGTCTAAAAATTTAAGAAGACTGAAATCATACCAAGCATCTTTTCTGACCATCACAGGATGAAACTAGAAAACAATTACAGGAAAAAAATTAGAAAAAAACCACATATGCATGGTGGCTAAACAACCAATGTGTCAATGAAGAAATTAAAGAGGAAATAAAGAATTGCCTGGAGAATAATAAAAATAGAAACACAACGATGCAAAATCTTTGGGACGCAGCAAAAGCAGTTCTAAGAGGGAAGTTTAGAGCATTACAGGCTATTACCAAAAAACAAAGAAAAATCTCGACACAATTTCAAATATACAATGCCCCACACCTAAATGAACTAGAAAAATAACAAAGCCCAAAGTTAGAAGGGAGGAAATAATTAAGATCAGAGCAGAAGTAATGAAAATAGAGACTAAAAAACAAAAACATGAAAACAAAGGAAAAATGAAACTAAGAGCTAGTTCTCTGAAAAGATAAAATTAATAAGTCTTTAGCTAGACTTATCAAGAAAAGAATACTCAAATAAAATCAGAAATGAAAGAGAAAACTGACACCACAAAAACAACTTTGGTTGTTATGAGAATTCTATTAAAAATTATATGCCAGCAAATCAGACAACCTAGAATTAATGGAGAAATTCCTAGAAATAGGCAATCTCCCAAGACTGAACTAGGGAAAAACAGAAAATCTGACCATATTGATTACTAGCAACAAAGGTAAAGTGGTAATCAAAAAACTCTCAACAAAAATGCCAGGACCAGATGGCTTCACAGGTGAGTTATACCAAACAGTTAAAGAGTAAATACCTATCCTTCTCAAAGTATTCCAAAAAATTGAAGAGAAAGTAAAGCTTCAAAGTTTATTCTACAAGGCTAGCATCACCTTCATACTAAAACCAGACAGAAACTACAAATAAAGAAAATTACAGACCAATATCCTTCATGAATACAGATGCAGAAATCCTCAACAAAATATTAGCAAACTGAATCCAAAAATACATTAAAAGGATTGTTTACCAAGACCAAGTGGGATTTATTCCAGGGATGCAAGGATGGTACAATACTCATAAATCAACCAATGTGATATTCTGCATTAACAAAAGGAAGGATTAAAAACCATATGGTCATCTCAGTAGATGCTGAAAAAGCACCTGACAAAATCCAACATCCATTCATGATAAAAACTTCAACAAAGTGGGTATAGAAGGAAAATACCTCAACATAATAATGGGCTTATACTGACAATCCCAGAGCTAACATATTCAATGGTGAAAATCTGAAAGCTTTTCCTCTAAGATCAGGAAAAAGTCAAGGATGCCCACTCTCACCACACTTATTCAACATATTATTGTAAGTCGTAACTACAGCAATCAGACAACACAAAGAAATAAAAGGCATCCAGATTGGTAAGGAAGAAGTAAAACTGTTTTGAGAATGACATTATTCTATATGTAGAAAACCCTAAAGACTCCATCCAAAAACTATTCGAATAATTGGATTCAGTGAAGTGCAGGATACAAAATCAATATACAGAAATCTGTTGCATTTCTGTATACTAATAATGAACTAGCAGAAAGAGCAATCAAGAAAACAATCCCATTTACAACTGCTTCAAAAGGAATAAATAGGAATAAATTTTACCGAGGTGAAAGACCTATATGCTGAAAATGATAAGACATTGAAGACACAAATAAATGGAAAGATATTATATGTCCATGAGTAGGGAGAATTAATATTGTTGAAAATAGCCATAGTACCCAAAGCAAGCTACAGATTCAATGCTGTCCCTATCAAAATACTAAGGCATTTTTTCACTGACCTAGAGCAGATAATAGTAACATTTATTTGGAACCATAAAACACACACACACACACACACACACACACACACAGATCAAGCAATCTTGAGGAAGAATAACAAAGCAGGGGGGCATCATGCTCCCTGGTTTCAAACTATAATACAAAGTTACAGTGATCAAAACAGTATGGTACTGGCACAAGGGCAGATACATATACCTATGGAACAGAATAGAGAGACGAGGAATAAACCCATACCTGTATAGTCAATATATGACAAAGGAGGCAAGAATATACAATTGGAATATGAAATACAGTCTCTTCCATAAATGATGCCAGGAAAACTGGACAGCTAAATGTAAAATAATGAGACGAGATCTCGGTTTAACACACAAAAATAAACTCAAAATGGATTAAAGATCTAAATGTACAACGAAAAACCATAAAAAACCTAGGAGAAAATATAGGCAATAAGCTCTTCAACATCAGCATTAGTAACTTTCTTTCTAGATATGTCTCCACAGGCAAGGGAAACAAAAGCAAAAATAAACAAGTGGGAATACATCAAACTAAAAAGCTTCTGCAAGGAAAAGGAAACCATCAAGAAAATGCAAAGGCAACCTACTGTATGAGAGAATATAACTGCAAATGATATATCTAATAAGGGGCAAATATCCAAAATACATAACTCAACACCAAAAAAACCCAAATAATCCATTAAAACATGGGCAGAGGACCTTAAGGCATTTTTCCAGAGAAGGCATACAGATGGCCAAAGACACATGAAAAGATGCTTAACATCATTAATCATTAAAGAAATGAAAATCAAAACTACAATGAGATACCACCTCACAGCAGTGAGAACAGCTACTATCCAAAAGACAAGAAACAAGTGTTGGCAAGGATGTGGAGAAAAGGGCATTCCTCATACAACACTGGTGGGATTGCAAATTGGTGCGGCCAGTATGGAAAGCAGTATGGAGGTTTCTCAAAAAATTAAAAATAGAAATACCATATAACCCAGCAATTCCACTTCTTGGAATTTACCCAAAGAAAACAAAATCACTAATCTGAAAAGATATATACACTCCTATGTTTATTGCAGCAGCATTTACAATAGTCCAAATATGGAAACCTAAATGCCCATTGACAGATGAATGGATAAAAAAGAGGTGGTACATATATACACAGTGGAATATTACTTGGCCATAAAGAAGAATGAAATCTTGCCATTTGTGACAACATGGATGGACCCAGAGGGTATTATGCTAAGTGAAATATAAGTCAGACAGAGAAAGACAAAGACTGTATGATTTCACTTATATGTGGAGTCTAAAAAACAAACGAACAAACAAACAAAACTAAAATACTCATAAACACAAACAACAGACATGTTTACCATAGGGGAAGGGGGTAGGGGGATTGGTGACGTAGGCAAAGAAAAAAAATTAGAACAGTTGACCTTGACCTGGGCAATGGTTACATGAGTGTATACACATGTCAAAACTCCTCAAGCTGTACACTTAAGATTTGTGTATTTTATTGTATGTACCTCAAAATTAAAAATGAATACTTAAAAAAAAAGTAACCTAAAAAAAGGATAGACACAAAGTTTAGATAAGAGAATGAGATAAGAGATAAGAAAGAGAGATCCAGGGAAAATACTTGCTCAATCAATTCTAGCAATGAAATCAAGGATAACAAATACTGAAAAAGACAGAGGATTCATCTTGAGGGCCACTTGGGACTAACAGGTGGTTGCATCCTGGAGCTCTGTATTGAGTGGATGGATGAAGCCTTATCCAACTTAATGGGGAAGAGTGCAGTGATCAGGGATGTGCTTCCCAATATTCTGGCCTAAACCACTTAATAGCTTTACTTTTGACCTAGATGCTTTTTATGCATCCAGCTTTGGCTTTTAATTACAGTTTTCACAAAGTTTAATTGCACTATTAAGTACTGTTGTAATCTCTTCTGCTGAATAATATGAAGAGAATTTATGTCAATAAATCAGTATCTTCATCATCATTTTAAATGTCCCTCAAGTCTTGTGTTGTATATGTTGTACTTAGGGAACATCCTATTGTTGGAAAATTCAAGTTCCAATTTTATTTTTTTTTGTTTTTTATTTTTTTGGTATCATTAATCTACAGTTACATGAGCAACATTATGTTTACTAGACTCCCCCCATCATCCAGTTGTCACCACATACCCCATTACAGTCACTGTCCATCAGCGTAGTGAGATGCTATAGAATCACTACTTGTCTTCTCTGTGTTGTACTGTGCTCCCCATGCCCCCACCCCTACATTATGTGTGCTGATCATAATGCCCCTTCTTTTCCCCTTATCCCTCTCTTCCCACCCATCCTCCCCAGTCCCTTTCCCTTTGGTAACTGTTAGTCCATTCTTGGGTTCTGTGAGTCTGCGGCTGTTTTGTTCCTTCAGTTTTTTTCTTTGTTCTTATACTCCACAGATGAGTGAAATCATTTGATACTTGTTCAAGTTCCAATTTAAAAAATTTAAACATTTACTTGTAAATCTCCTATTAGATTACACCGACCTTATGATCTGGAAGGCACTATAAAGTAGTAGATTAAAACATGGGCTGTAAGCCAGAGCCAGAACCAGCCAGCTGGGAGTCAAATGACTGCTACCTTAGTTCCTAGCTGTGCAGCCTTGGGCAATTTACTTAAACTTTCTGTGCCTCAGTGTCCTCATATGTAAAGTAGTGTTAATGATATTTCTACCATGTAGGGTGTTGTGAAGATGAAAGGATTTAATACCTGTAAACACGGCACCTACAGCATGGAAAGCACACAATAAAGGTCAGCTTATGTAATCAAAGGAAGCTCATGTCTGCCCACCTCTGTGATCAGTGCCCAGCCCAGGGATTGACTAGGAGAATGTGCTCAATAAGCTTGTTGAATGAGTGATTTATACAAGATCTTCAGTAACAATATTAAAAAGTTATATTCCTAGTAACAGAGATAGGACTAAATTGCAAGTATTTAATCAAATTCTTAAACCAAGATAACAAACTAAACAGGGCTTGTATATAAGAGTCATTTGGAGAAATTTCTTCTTTATTTTTAATCATTTATTCAATAGAAAGACAAAACCCAAAATGTACCATAAATCATTGAATTGAAAACACCACTGTGAAAAATATTTTAAAAGTATTTCAAATCCATGGTGGTGCTATTGTTTCACAATGCTGTCATCTTAAATATGTGAATGTTAGAAATAATCATATTTTTATTCCTTATCAATTAAAACAGTAATCCTCATTGTAAAATCCATATTTTTACAGAATATAAATATTGGACGCAGAAAGTGAAAGCTCCACACACCAGTCCAACTCTTGGAAGTTGCTGCTTTTTGAGGGATATCTTTTCATGCCTTTCCTATGCATTCACAAATACAAGTATACTCAGAGCTACATGTGCATATACCCACACAGACTCACATCATCTAATTACACTGACTGCTGCTCTACTGCCATATTACGAACAAAGCTAAATCAACTTCTATGCAATTTCCATCAGAAAAGATTATCACCAATCTGGTGTTCTTATCCATCAAATGCTATTTCAATAATTGTATCATTGGGAGTGACTAGCTCAGTGTACTTGGTAAATCACTTAAATGCAAATCAGATGTTTTTGTTTTCTGTTAATAAGGGTGTATTAGTGCGTTTCCCTAGACATTCATAGGAATATGTGGGGGGAATCACATGATATGAACTAAGACCAAATCAGGCAGAATTGTGCTCCAGCTCAGAACTAATTTCCAAGATATTGAAAGTTGACCATAAACAGGGTGATCTGCTTACAGCAAAGCAAAATAAAGGCTGGAGCAGGCAGAGGACACAAAGAAGGACTGGGAGACGAGCTGGGAATTGTCTGAGAATACTAAGCCTAATTTTTAGTTTCCCATCATCCTGCCTGGTAGGATTTACTGTTATTTGTTTTCATTGTTTTATTTAAAGACAAGTCTCCACCCCCAGTGGACATAGGAGAGTAATTTATTTTAGGATTTGGAATTGTATTCTGTGAAGAATTTGGAGAACTTGGATATTCTTCTGTTCTTTCATAAGAGAATTTTATTTAAGTTAAATTTTTGAGGCAAAAATACGGAAATTAACATAAGCTTCATTGCCAAGAGAACTGGGGTCTCCTGGGGAATGAGTAACGAATAAAACCACATAAAATGAATAACAACAGTCACTTTAGCTACTTTGTGTAAGGAGATAGAACAGAAATAAGTAAATGTATAAATGAGAACAGCAATAAAGCTTACTAATTGCTTGCTTCTGTTATAACTCATTAATTCTAAAGAAAAAAATAATTAGCTGGCAGGGAATAATTACTATTTTTATAACTCATTCAAATAGATTTAATTGAATTTGTGTAATGGGAAAAAAGAATTTGGTAAAGCACTTTTTTATAATCATCTAGGTTCTATGTTGATTCACTCCATATTTAACTCCTTGGAAAATGGTACCATAATGAAGACCTCCTTCCTGATTCTCTCACCAGGAGTTATAGCATTCTCATGTACAAGAATATGGTTTTGATTTTGGCTTTTTAATTTTACTTCATAGAAATAATACTAGAGCCTACAATTAACCTCTACATCACAAAAAAATTGAACACAAGGGTTTCACAAAATTCTAGCTCTGGTGATTTGTCAGATTATGCTTTTGCTACTGTAGTTTAAGATGGGGAGTCTTAACCAACCAAGTTTGGTTTGTTCCCCAATTTCAGCCCATCCTTCCTTTACTGGGCATCAGTAGGCTAATATCAGCCTATTGAGACACTGGTATCCACATATCCATTTTCAGTGCCCTATGCATGGTAGCACCCTTGATTTACTTTGTACATGGTGCTTAATTTGATTAATTGAATTAAATAAGTTACTTAAATTATCCAACAATCCCATTCCTGGGTTTTTCTCCAAAAGAATTAAATCAAGATCTTGAAGAGATATTAGCACTCCCATGTTTACTGCAGCACTATTCATAAAAGCCAAGAAAATGGAAACAACAGAAATGTTTGTCAGTGGATGAATGGATAAAGAAAATGTGGTATATACATACAATGGACTGTTATTCAGGCCTCAAAAGAAGGAAATTCTGCCATATATAACAACATGGATGAAACTTGAGGTCATTATGCTAAGGGAAATAAGCCAGCCACAGAAAGACTAATACTGTTTGATCCATTTATATGAGTTATCAACAATATAGTCAAATTCATAGAGTCAGAGTAGAACGGTGGTTGTCAGGAACTGGAAGAAGGAGAAAATGGGGAGTTACTAAAAGACTGGCATAAAGTTCAGTTAAACAAGATGAATATGTTTTAGAGACCTTCGTATAATATTGTACCTATAGTCAACAACTCTGTGTTGTACACTTAAAAATTTAAGAGGGTAGATCTCATGTTAAATGGTCTTAACACACACACACACATCTGGCATCCAAAGCATCAGAATACATAATTGTTAGGAAAAGTATTTGGACCCTGATGTCTGAGCTATGATGACAAGGTTAATCATAACTAGATTCTAATATTAAGTCCTCAAGACTGAGACTAAACAGGTATTAAGTGAAAATAATAAAAGGGAGTTAACAATACAAAGAGCAATTCTTTTTTTTTTACTTGTATCATGCTACCTGATTTCAAACTATACTACAAAGCTACAGTAATCAAAATAGTATGGTACTAGCACAAGAACAGATACACAGAGCAATGAAAAGAATAGAGAGCCCAGAAAAAAGCCCACACTTACATGGTCAATTAATATATGACAAAAGATGCAAGAATATACCATGGGGAAAAGGCAGTCTCTTCAATAAATGGTGCTGGGAAAACTGGACAGCTACATGCAGAAGAATTAAATTGGATCACTGTCTTATAACATACTCAACACGATTAAAGACCTAAAGAACTAAAACCATAAGGCTCTGAGAGTAATCTACTTTTGAATAGTGATTTGCTATTTTCAAAATATTTTAAATTACGTTATTTCACTTAAACCTACAACATTTCTGAGGAATGTAATATTTTTTCCATTTACATATAAAAAGACCTAGGTTCATAGGGATGAATTCCTTGCCCTCTTGGTGATGTCTACTTTTCTACTTGATGTTTATACATTTTTCCTATATGATCCTGGAATCAGGTATATTCCCTTCAAATCATTAATCAATGATGCTAAACAAGCAAGGGAATATAAATCCACTTTTCAGTTACTATCTCATATCTCTCTTTTTCCTCTCAACTTAAGCTTCTTAAAAGTAAAATCTATTGATAGAAAAACAAGACGGCAGTGTGAGAAGTGAGGCAGAAACCTCCTCCCAAAACCACACATAACATGAAAATACAGCAAATACAACTAATCCTGAAAGAGCAACTGGAAAGAAGACTGCAGTAGGTGGGCTGCATCTAGGGAAAAGAGAAGATCTCATGGAAAAGGGTAAAGCAGCAAAGCTGTGATCTGGCAGGGCCCAAACACATGCCCCTCCCCAGCTCACCAGTGGGAGGAAGAGAAAGGAGTAGGGAGGGAGTGGAAGCCCAAATTGCTAAATATCGACCCCTGGAGACCTGCTCTGGGAGCCAAACCTATATACACGGTGCCCTGGAAATTAGTGGAGTTGGAAAGCAAAGACAGGCAGAATACTATGGAAAGCCTGAGAGTCAAGCTGCTTGTGGAGAAGAAATACCCACAAACGGCCCTATAGGACAAAAGAAAGGTAGGCACTTTGAAAGACTTCCAAACAGTGAGAGGGCTGCTAAATGGGCAAAGATTACACAGAGCTATGTTGCTCAGGAGAAAGAACAGGTGGACAAAATCATCCTGGCACACTCAGCCCAGCAGGCTGGGAACTTTCAGGAGCTTCACACGCTCCACCCCACTGGATGGCAACAAAGCACCAAGGCTCCCCACTGAGATGTGCAGCCTGCAGCTCCTTCATCCTAGACAGCACTGGTTCACAAACCTGCTATCCCCGCCATCACACAAGGCCAGCTGGAGGACGGCCTGGCCAAAGGCAGCTACAGGTGCATAGCATAGAGGCTCCTTTCTGCACACTTGGCCCACTGGCCCTGTAGGTAGAGGCAGGCACTGCATTCGGGAAGCAGGAAAGGGCTCTTTCCTCCTGGCAATCACTGGTACCATGTGCCTGCAACCCCTGCTATCGGTCCAGGGACTGCAAAGCTCCAGAGAGTAGAGTATCTGGGCACTAGAGGGTGCTGCTTACACCAAGTTATTATTCCATAGTAATCATTAGAAACATGAAATGGCAAAAGAACCTTGTACAAACCAAAATCTCTCAAACACCAGAAAGAGGGCTAAGTGAAACAAAAAATCACCAATCTTCTTGATAAAGATTTCAAAATAAAAATAAACATGCTCAAGGAGTTACAGGAAAATATTCAAGATCTCAGGGAGGATTTCAAGAGATAGAAACTTTGAAAAATACAGTATCTGAAATGAAACGTACAATGGAGGGATTTAAAAGAAGATTAGATAAAGTAGAGGAGATAGTAAATGAAATAGATATTAATAGGAATACAAAGAAGCTGAGGCATAGAGAGACAAAAGGATCTCTAGGAATGAAATAATATTAAGAGAACTGTGTGACCAATTCAAATAGAACAATATTCGCATTGTAGGGGAACCAGAAGAAGAAGAGAGAGAAAAAGGGATAGAAAGTGTCTTTGAGGAAGTAATTGCTGAAAACTTTCCCAGTCTGTGGAAGGAGATAGTCTCTCAGGCCATAGAGGTGCACAGATCTGCCAACACAAGGGACCCAAGGAAGACAACATCAAGACATATAATAATTAAAATGGCAAAGATCAAGACTAAGGACAGATTCAAAAGCAGCTAGAAGAGAGAAAAAAGATTACATACAAAGGAAAACCCATTAGGCTATCATTAGACTCCTTAACACAAACCTTACAGGCCAGAAGGGAGTGGCATGATATATTTAATGTAATGAAACAGGAGGACCTTGAACCAAGAATACTCAACCCGGTAAGATTATCATTTAAATTTGAATGAGGGATTAAACAATTTCCATATAAGCAAACGTTGAGGGAATTTACCTAAAACAAACTGTCTCTACAGTGTATTTTAAAGATACCCAGGAGGAAACAGAAAATCTGAACAGACCAATTACCAGCAGTGAAATTGAACTGATAACGAACAAACTAACTAAGAACAAAACCTGTAGACCACATGCCTTCACTGATTAATTTTATCAAACAATTAGAGAAGACCAAATACCCATCCTCCTTAAACTTTTCCAAAAAGTAGAAGAGGTGGGAGCACTTGCAAACTCATTCAATGAGGCCAGCATCACTCTAATACCAAAACCAGGCAAAGACACCACAAAAAAAAAATTATAGACCAGTATCGTTGATGAACATAGATACAAAAATACAACAAAATATTAGCAAACTGAATCCAAAAATACGTAAAAAACATCATCCATCATGATCAAGTAGGGTTTATTCCAGGAATGCAAGGATGGTGCAATATTTGATAATCCGTCAACATCATACACCAAATCTACAAAAGAAGGACAAAATCATGATCATCTCCATAATGCTGAAAAAGCGTTTGACAAAATTCACATCCATTCATGATAAAAACTCTCAACAAAATGGGTATAGAGGGAAAGTACCTCAACATAATAAAGGCCATATATGACAAACCCACAACCAACATCATACTTAACAGTGAGAAGCTGAAAGCTTATCCTCTAAGATCAGGAACAAGACAAGGATGCTCACTCTCTCCCCTTTTATTCAAGATAGTACTGGAGGTCCTAGCCACAGAAATCAGACAACACAAAGAAATAAAAGGCATCCAGATTGGTAAGGAAGAAGTTAAGCTGTCACTGTTTGCAGATGACATGGTACTGTACATAAAAAATCTGAAAGAATCCATCCCCAAACTACAAGAACTAATAATTCAGCAAAGTTGCATGATACAAAATTAATACACAGAAATCTGTTGCATTCCTGTATGCTAACGATGAACAAGCAGACAGAGAAATCAGGAAAACAATTCCATTTACAACTGCATCAAAAAGAATAAAATACATAGGAATAAACCTAACCAAGGAGATGAAAGACCTATACCCTGAAAACTACAAGACACTCAGAGAGAAATTAAAGAAGTCAACAATAAATGGAAATATATCCCATGCTCATGGATAGGAAGAATTAATATTGTCAAATGGCCATCCTGCCTAAAGCAATCTACAGATTCAATACCCTCCCTATCAAAATACCAACAGCATTCTTCAACAAAGTAGAACAAGTAGTTCTAAAATTCATGTGGAACCACAAAAGACCATAAATAGACAAAGCAATCCTGAGAAGGAAGAACAAAGCTGGGGGATTACACTCCACAACTTCAAGATCTACCACAAAGCCACATTAGTCAAAACAATTTGGTACTGGCACAAGAAAAGACCCATAGATCAGTGTAACAGAATAGAGAGCCCTGATATAATGTCAAATATATATGGCCAATTAATATATGATAAAGGAGCCATGGATATATAATGGGGGAAAAGACAGCCTTTTCAACAACTGGTGTTGGCAAAACTGGACAGCTATATGTAAGAGAGTGAAACTGGATTATTGTCTAACTCAGTGCACAAAAGTAAATTCAAAATGGACCAAAGACCTAAATGTAAGTCATGGAACCATAAAACTCTTAGAAAAAAAATATAGGTAAAAATCTCTTGGACATAAACATGAGCAACTTCATGAACATATCTCCCCGGGCAAGGGAAACCAAAGCAAAAGTGAACAAATGGGACTACATCAAATTAAAAATATTCTGTACAGGAATGGACACCATCAGTAGAACAAAAAGACATCCGATGGTATGGGAGAATATATTCGTGAATGACATACCTGACAAGGGGTTAACATCTAAAATATATAAAGAACTTACATAGCTTAACACCCAAAAAACAAATAATCTGATTAAAAAATGGGTGGGGGATATGAACAGATGCTTCTCCAAAAAAGAAATTCAGATGGCCAACAGGCACATGAAAAGATGCTCCACATTGCTAATCATCAGGGAAATACAAATTAAAACCACAATGATATATCATCTCATACCAGTTAGGATGGCTAACATCGAAAAGACTAGGCACAAAAAATGGTGGTGGGATGTGGAGAAAGGGGAACCCTCCTACACTGTTGATGGGTATGTAAATTAGCTCAACCATTGTGGAAAGCAATATGGAGGTTCCTCAAAAAACTAAAAATAGAAATACCATTTGACCCAGGAATTCCATTCCTAGGAATTTATCCAAAGAAAACAAGATCACAGATTCAAAAAGACATATGCACCCCTATTTACTGCAACACTATTCACAATATCCACGATATGGAAGCAACCTAAGTGTCCATCAGTAGATGAATAGATAAAGACGTGATACATATACACAATGGAATATTATTCAGCCATAATAAGAAAGCGAATCCTACCATTTGCAACAACATGGATGGAGCTAGAGGGTATTATGCTCAGTGAAATAAGCCAGGCAGAGAAAGACAAGTACCAAATGATTTCACTTATTTGTGGAGTATAAAAAGAAGCAAAACTGAAGAAACAAAACAACAGCAGACTCACAGACTCCAAGATAGGAGGAGCGGTTCCCAAAGGTAAAAGGTGTGGGGAGGGTAGGTTGGGAGGGAGGGAGAAGGGGATTAATGGGTATTATGATTAGCACACATAGTAGCAGGGGCACAGGGAAGGCAGTAGTGACTATAGCATCTTACTACGCTGATGGATAGTGACTGCAATGGGGTGGTGGGTGGGGGGACTTGATAATATGAATCAATGCAGTAACCACAATGTTACTCATGTGAAACATTTATAAGATTGTGTATCAATGATACCTTAATTAAAAAAAAGTAAAATCTATTTAGTGTTTTTTTTTTTCCTATTTCTCATTAACTCTTCAACCCAATGAATCTGGTTTCTAGGTTTACCCCACTTATAAAACTGCCGTCATGAACCTTACCAGAGACCTCCAAATCAGTAAGTCCAAAGTATCATACATTTTTGCCCTTATTTGCCATTTCTCCTCTCCACCCTAGGCTTCTTGGACACCACCCTTTTTGTCTTCCTCTTACATCTCCAGATGATCCTTCTCAGCGTGTTCCTCTTACTTTGTTCAATCTTTATTTTTGGTGACCTCTAGGCTTCTGTTCTTAATCCCCTGCTCTCAATCTCTATGTACTCTTTGAATGATTTAGCACAAAAGCTCCAGATTCTTATACTCCATTGCCTATTGAGTCTCCCTACTTGACTGTGTCATATATACCTCCCAATGTGCTCTACCTCCTACAGCCTGAAACCTCACAGAATTTGGGCGTTACACCTCTCAACATCTCTGCACAATCAACCACGATGTCCTGTTGATCCTAATAGTTTGTCACTTCTTCTCCATTGTTATTACTCTTGACTTACATCAGACTCTTGCCTGTTTACCAGGAATATAGGTCACAACTGGCTCTGAGAGTTGGGGCCATTACTTAGCAAGTTCAGTGAAAAGATCTGAGATTTGTTACCATCCTACTGTGGCATTTGGTTCTGGAAATCTCCTATTGCTGGGTGTCAGCGGGGGATCTTGATCAAAATGCAAAATTATAAGCCACAATGTTGGCACTTTATAATCATAATAATTGAAGTCTATCTTAAACTAGCCACAGCAGAAGATGAGGTAGCAAATACAAACCACTGTATGAAGGTATTAGAGATCTATTCTGTAATCTGTACTAGACATCTGGGCTACAAAGACAAATATGGCATGGCTCCTGCCCCAGTGAACATGCAGGAAAAGCAAGTCATTATAATGCAGCATGATAAATGCAATAATGAAGGAATGTATAAAGTGTTAAATGAGTACCGGAGAGTTTTCATTCTGTCCTCATTGCAGTAAGCAAATAAGGTGGTGGAGGAGGGCATGATAACCTGTCTGAGAAGGTAGATTAGGGCTGCCCATAGATGTGAAATGATCTCTATTTTACAGAAAACTTAAGGGATTATATTTCTTGATCCTGATATTGAGGATTGGGGAATTCTGCCAGCTGTTTTTTCAAATTACACAACCTATGTGATTTCCAGTCTCCACGTGTCTAAAATGAAAATGTTGGTTTAAATCAGAGGTTGGCAAAATTTTTCTATGAAGGGTCAGACAGTAAAATGTTTTAGGACTTATGGTCCATATAGTCTGTCACAACTACTCAGCTCTGCTGATGTAGCACAAAAGCAGCCACAGACAGCATGTGAACAGACAGACCTGGCTGGACTCCAGTACTGTGTCATTCACAGAAGCAGGCAGTGGGCTTGATTTGGCGATGGGGTATAGTTTGCTGAGCCCTGGTCTAAACAATGTCCAAGATGCCTTCCATATTTATGATTCCATTTGTTTCATAAAACAGCAGTTCTTAAATACTCGATGTCCTTCATGTTGATTTTTAAATATAGTTCTATTGTGGCTGGTCCTGCTCAGGAAGTTTAAATGTGGCATTTAAAAATGATAAAACTTGGGGTTTGATTTATTATGGATCAGTTAGCTTCTCTGTTCCATGACCAAAAACTACACCACAGACTTCAACAAATTCGTGGTCCTGCTCGGAGTCAGGTAGAGCTGTGAGACTGGGCCAAAGCCATCCTTTTCCCGCTTCCAACAACAGGATCCCCAACACGTGCACCCGCAACACTGGAGCAGCAGCATCCTATTTACATATGTACCAACAT
Source organism: Smutsia gigantea (assembly GCA_032199065.1). Taxonomy (NCBI): domain Eukaryota; kingdom Metazoa; phylum Chordata; class Mammalia; order Pholidota; family Manidae; genus Smutsia; species Smutsia gigantea. Next base: position 16,058 of record JAVSCE010000668.1, read on the forward strand.
CACTGAGTTCATTTCAAAAAAGCAACATATTTTCAAGAAAAATTGTCAGTTTTTTTGGCATGGGGCATCTATAGGTAAATAGAAATGTCTCATAACCTTTTAATGAGCCAAATTGGTTTTTATGGCTACTAAGCAAAACAATGGTACAAAAGCATGTTGTGACACAAAAAGCTAAAGGAGAATCAGCAAATTATATGGCATGGATGCCCCCAATCCTCCCTCTTTTTCCTATGGTAGACATTGGTAATCAATCCTACCACTTTTTTCCCGCAAAGCCTGGATGTGCTTTCATAATTGTTCCAAACACAGTGAACAAGGAAGTTACACCATGTTGATTGGCATTACTGTGCTAGATGAAAGCTTTGTCATATTGCAAAAGTTACTATGCCTTATTTTCCTCTCACTTTCTATTCCTATCACCAAGTTGCTATTGTTAAAAAGATATGCATATGCCATGAATATACAATGGGGAAAAGACAGCCTCTACAACTGGTGCTGGGAAAACTGGACAGCTACATACAAGAGAATGAAACTGAATTATTGTCTAACTCCATACACAAAAGTAAACTCGAAATGGATCAAAGACCTGAATGTAAGTCATGAAACCATAAAACTCATAGAAAGAAAAACAGAGACACAAATTTCTTGAATATAAAAATGAGCAATTTTTTCCTGAACACATCTCCTCGGGCAAGGGAAACAAAATAAAAAATGAGCAAGTGGGACTACATCATGCTAAAAAGTTTCTGTACAGCATAGAACACCATCAGCAGAACAAAAAGGCATCCTATAATATAGGAGAATATATTTCTAAGCGATATATCTGATAAGGGGTTAACATCCAAAATATATAAAGAACTCACACACCTCACACACAAAAACAAATAACCCAATTAAAAAATGGGCAGAGGATCTGAATAGACACTTCTCCAAAGAAGAAATATGAATGGAAAAGATGTTCCACATCGCTAATCAGCAAGGAAATGCAAATTAAAATCACAATGAGATATCATGTAACACCAGTTAAGATGGCCAACATCCATCAGACAAAAAATAGCAAATGTTGGCGAGGATGTGGAGAAAGGGGAACTCTCCCACATTGTGGATGGGTATGTAAATTGTTTCAACCACTGTGGAAAACAACATGGAGGGTCCTCAAAAAACAAAAAATGGAAATACCATTTGACCCAGGAATTCCACTCCTAGGAATTTACCCAAAGAAAACAAGACCCTGATTCAAAAAGATATATACACCCCTAGGATTATTACAGCACTATTTACAATAGCCAAGATATGGAAGCAACCTAAGTGTCCATCATAGATGAATGGATAAAGAAGAGGTGGTACATATACGCAATAGAATACTATTCACCCATAAGAAGAAAGCAAAACTTACCATTTGTAACAACATGGATGGAGGTAGAGGGTGTTATGCTCAGTGAAATGAGCCAGGCAGAGAAAGACAAGTACCAGATGACTTCATTCATTTGTGGAGTATAAGAAGAAAGCAGAACTGAAGGAACAAAACAGCAGGAGACTCATAGACAGTGAGAGGGGTCTAGTGGTTACCAAAGGGGAGGGGTTGTGGGGAGGGTGGGTGGGGAGGGAGGGAGAAGGTGATTAAGGGGCACTATAATTTGCAATCAATATAGGTAAGTCACGGGGAAGGCAGTATAGCACAGAAAAGAAATGACTCTGTAGCATCTTACTATGCTGGTAGAGACCACAATAGAGGGGGTGAGGACTTGATAATATGGGTGAATGATGAAATTACTGTGTTCTTTATGTAAAACCATCATAAGATTGTATATCAAATATACTTTAATAATAATAATAACATGATCCTCAGAGTCTAACACATGAGGACTTAACTTTATAGTTAAGGATCCTTTAAAATGAGGCTGAGTTTTATGTTTTACTAATTCGAATTTTTTCCTTTGTGTAGGAAATAAAATTTCATGTATAAATGTACTCAATTAAAAAAAAACAACCAGACAACCTTGCTAATTACTTGATAAAAGCATACTAAACTCTAAAATAAACTTGATATATTTTAATAGCAAAATAATTTTTAAAAGATATGCATATAGCATTGGATGCAGCAGCTATAAAATTCAACCATCCAAAAATGAAGATAGTATAAATCTTATATATAGAAGACAGGAGTATAAATCAATAAAACCCTTGTATAGAGAAAAACTTGGTATGCTTATTAAAAGCCATAAAGAATGAATAGTAGTTGGGAACTTGGGGATGCTTTATATTATTCTCCCTGCTTTTGGGCGTCTTTGAAATCTTATATATTAAAAAGTCTTAAAAGTATCCAATGAAGGTGAAAATATGGTAGTTGGTAACTGATGTTTTTATTATATAAAAGTAAAATATAAAGTAATGTAGAACTGAAATAATTCAGTGTTCCCTTATTATAGGAAGTTTTGTACCTGTGATTATCTAGCATATGAATCTATAAGACAAATTTCACTATTGAAATCATTTTACTAACTTCTTAATATGCATACAAAAGGATTTATATGTATAAGCTTATAAATGCATGAAATGTTTCTGTAAAAATAAACGAAAACTACTAAAAGTAGCTGCCTCCCATGAGGGAGAATGAAAACTTAGAGGAAAGGAAAGGAGGGAAACTTAATTCTCACTGAATATCCTATTCTTCTTTTGAATTTTTGTACATCATTTATATATTGCCTAATTAGATAAATAAAATGTGACTCAGTGATTTGGCTCCTAAAATGTACCCTAAGGTAATAATGGAGGATGTAGGTAAAGATTTTGACACAAGGAAGTGCATTGTATGTAACAGGAAAATATTTCAAGCAATTTAAATGTCCGTTCACAAAGAATTAAATAAGTTACTGTATTTTCATATAAAGAAATAATAGACCTTAACAATTATGAAGATAAATATTTACTAATGTTTAAGATGTTTTTAATGTGATATTAAGCTTTTTTCTTTTACCAGTCATTTTTTCTTATTTTGCTATTAACGTACAATTACAGGAGCAATATTATGGTTACTAGACTCCCCCTATTATCAAGTCCCCACGACATACCCCATTACTGACACTGTCCATCAGCGTAGTAAGATGCTGTAGAATCACTACTTGTCTTCTTTCTATTATACTACCTTTCCCGTACCACCACCCCTACATTATGTGTGCTAATCGTAATACCCCTTTTTCGCTCTTATCCCTCCCTTCCCATCCATCTTTCCCAGTTCCTTTCCCTTTGGTAACTGTTAGTCCATTCTTGGGTTCTGTGAGTCTGCGGCTGTTTTGTTCCTTCAGTTTTTTCTTTGTTCTTATACTCCACAGATGAATGAAATCATTTGGTACTTTCCTTTCTCCTCCTGGTTTATTTCACTGAGCATAATACCTTCTAGCTCCATCCATGTTGTTATAGATGGTAGGATTTGTTTTCTTATGGCTGAATAATATTCCATTGTGTATATGTACCACATCTTCTTTGTCCATTCATCTTCTGACGGACACTTAGGTTGCTTCCATTTCTTGGCTATTGTAAATAGTGCTGCGATAAACATGGGGGTGCATATGTCTTTTTCAAACTCTGCTGCTGCCTTCTTAGGGTAAATTCCTAGGAGTGGAATTCCTGGGTCAAATGGTATTTCTATTTTGAGATTTTGAGGAACTTCCATAGGGCTTTCCAGAACGGTTGAACTAATATACATTCCCACCAGCAGTGTAGAGGGTTCCCCTTTCTCCACATCCTCGCCAGCATTTGTTGTTCTTTGTCTTTTAGATGACAGCCATCCTAACTGGTATGAGGTGATATCTCATTGTGGTTTTAATTTGCATTTCTCTGATGATTAGCGATGTGGGGCATCTTTTCTTCATGTGCCTGTTGGCCATCTGAATTTCTTCTTTGGAGAAGTGTCCGTTCAGCTCCTCTGCCCATTATTTAATTGGTTTACTTGCTTTTTGTTTGTTGAGGTGTGTGAGCTCTTTATACAATTTGGATGGCAACCCCTTATCAGATATGTCATTTATGAATATATTCTCCCATGCTGTAGGATGTCTTTTTGTTCTACTGATGGTGTCCTTTGCTGTACAGAAGCTTTTTAGTTTGATATAGTCCCACTTGTTCATTTTTGCTTTTGCTTCCCTTGCCCGGGGAGATATGTTCGTGAAGAAGTCACTCATGTTTATGTCCAAGAGATTTTTGCCTATATTTTTTTCTAAGAGTTTTATGGTTTCATGCCTTACATTCAGGTCTTTGATCCATTTTGAGTTTACTTTTGTGTATGGGGTTAGACAATAATCCAGTTTCATTCTCTTACATGTAGCTGTCCAGTTTTGCCAACACCAGCTGTTAAAGAGGCTGTCATCTCCCCATTGTATATCCTTGGCTCCTTTATCGTATATTAATTGACCATATATGCTTGGGTTTATATCTAGGTGCTCTATTATTTTCCACTGGTCTACAGGTCTGTTCTTGTGCCAGTACCAAATTGTCTTGATTACTGTGGCTTTGTAGTAGAGCTTGAAGTCAGGGAGCGTAATTCCCCCTGCTTTATTCTTCCTTCTCAGGATAGCTTTGGCTATTTGGGGTCTTTTGGTTTTCCATATGAATTTTAAAACTATTTGCTCTAGTTCATTGAAGAATGCTGTAGGTATTTTGATAGGGATTACATTGAATCTGTAGATTGCTTTAGGCATGATGGCCATTTTGAGAATATTAACTCTTCCTAGCCAAGAGCATCAGATGAATATCCATTTATTAGTGTCCTCTTTAATTTATCTTGGGAGTGTCTTGAGTTTTTCACAGTGTAGGTCTTTCACTTCCTTGGTTAGGTTTCTTCCTAGGTATTTTATTCTTTTGGGTGTGATTGTGAATGGAATTATTTTCCTGATTTCTCTTTCTGCTAGTTCACCGTTAGTGTATAGGAATACAACAGATTTCTGGGTATTAATTTTGTATCCCGCAACTTTGCTGAATTCAGATATTAGATCTAGTAGTTTTGGAGTGGATTCTTTAGGGTTTTTTCTGTACACTATCATGTAATCTGCAAACAGGGACTGTTTAACATCTTCTTTACCAATCTGGATGCTTTTTATTTCTTTGTGTTGTCTGATTGCTGTGGCTAGAACCTCCAGAACTATGTTGAATAACAGTGGGGAGAGTGGGCATCCTTGTCTTGTTCCCAGTCTTAAAGGAAAAGCTTTCAGCTTCTTGCTGTTAAGTATAATGTTGGTTGTGGGTTTGTCATATATGGCCTTTATTATGTTGATGTACTTGCCCTCTATACCCATTTTGTTGAGAGTTTTTATCATGAATGAATGTTGAATTTTGTTGAATGCTTTTTCAGCATCTATGGAGATGATCTTGTGGTCTTTGTCCTTCTTTTTGTTGATGTGGTGGATGATGTTGATGGATTTTCGAATGTTGGAGCATCCTTGCATCCCTGGGATGAATCCCACTTGATCATGATGGATGATCTTTTTGACGTATTTTTGAATTCGGTTTGCTAATATTTTGTTGAGTATTTTTGCATCAATGTTCATCAGGGATTTTGGTCTGTAATTTTCTTTTTTTGTGGTGTCTTTGCCTGGTTTTGGTATTAGAGTGATGCTGGCCTCATGCAATGAGTTTGGAAGTATTCCTTCTTCTACTCCTTGGCAAACTTTAAGGAGGATGGGTATTAGGTCTTCACTAAATGTTTGATAAAATTCAGCAGTGAAGCCATTTGGTCCTGAGTTTTGTTCTTAGGTAGGTTTTTGATAACCAATTCAATTTCTTTGCTGGTAATTGGTCTATTCGGATTTTCTGATTCTTCCTGCGTCAGCCTTGGATGGTTGTATTTTTCTAGAAAGTTGTTCATTTTTTCTCAGTTATCCAGTTTGTTAGCATATAGTGTTTCATAATATTCTCTCATAATTCTTTGTATTTTTGTGGTGTCCTCAGTGATTTTTCCTTTCTCATTTCTGATTCTGTTTATGTGTGTAGACTCTCTTTTTTTCTTCATAAGTCTTGCTAGGAGTTTATCTATTTTGTTTATTTTCTTGAAGAACCAGCTCCCGCTTTCATTGATTCTTTCTATTGTTTTATTCTTCTCAATTTTATTTATTTCTGCTTTAATCTTTATTAGGTCCCTCCTTCTACTGACTTTGGGCCCATTTGTTTTCCTTTTTTAGTTTCATTAATTGTAAGTTTAGACTATTCATTTGGGATTGTTCTTCTTTCCTGAGATAGGCCTGTATTGTAATATATTTTCCTCTTAGCACAGCCTTTGCTGCATCCCACAGATTTTTTGGTGTTGAATTATTGTTGTCATTTGTCTCCATATATTGCTTGATCCCTGTTTTAATTTGGTCATAGGTCTATTGATTATTTAGGAGCATGTTATTAAGCCTCCATGTGTTTGTGGGTTTTTTCATTTTCTTTTAATACTTTATTTCTAGTTTCATACCTTTTGATCTGAGAAGCAGGTTGGTATAATTTCAGTGTTTTTAAATTTACTGAGGCTCTTTTAGTGGCCTTGTATATGATCTATTCTTGAAAATGTTCCATGTGCACTTGAGAAGAATGTGTATCCTGTTGCATTTGGATGGAGTGTTCTGTAGATGTCTGTTAGGTACATCTGTTCTAATACGTTGTTCAGTGTCTGTCTCTTTATTTATTTTCTGTCTGGTTGATCTGTCCTTTGGAATGAGTGTTGTGTTGAAGTCTCCCAAAATGAATGCATTGCATTCTATTTTCCCCTTTAATTCTGTTAGTATTTGTTTTGCATATGTAGGAGATCCTGTGTTGGGTGCATAGATATTTGTAATAGTTGTATCTTCTTGTTGGACTGCCCCCTTTATCATTATGTAATGTCCTTCTTCGTGTCTTGTGACTTTCTTTGTTTCGAAGTCTATTTTGTCTGAAAAAAGTACTGCAACTCCTGCTTTTTTCTATTAGTTGCATGAAGTATCTTTTTCCGTCCCTTTACTTTCAGTCTGTGTATGTCTTTGGGTTTGAAGTGAGTCTCTTGTAGGCAGCATATAGATGGCTCTTGTTTTTTTATCCATTCAGTGACTCTCCGTCTTTTGATTGGTGCATTCATACCATTCACATTTAGGGTGATTATCGATAGGTATGTACTTATTGCCATTGCAGGCTTTAGATTCGTGGTTACCATAGGTTCAAGGGTAGTTCCCTTACTATCCAATAGTCTAATTTAACTCATTTCGTATGCTATTACAAACACAACCTAAAGATTCTTTTTTTTCCTCCTTTTTCTTCCTCTTACATTCTTTGTATGTTATGAATCATATTCTGTACTCTTTGTCTATCCCTTGGCTGACATCTATTTAGTCTTAGGAATACTTCCGTCTATAGGAGTACCTCCAAAATGCACTTTAGAGGTGGTTTGTGGAAGGTAAATTCCCTCAGCTTTTGCTTATCTGAAAATTGTTTAATCCCTCCTTCAATTTTAAATAACCTTGCAGGGTAGAGTATTCTTGGTTCAAGGCCCTTCTGCTTTATTGCATTAAATATATCATGGCACTGTCTTCTGGCCTGTAAGATTTCTGTTGAGAAATCTGATGATAGCCTGATGAGTTTTCCTTTTGTATGTGATCTTTTTTCTCTCTCTAGCTGCTTTTAAAAATCTGTCTTTATCCTTGATCTTTGCCATTGTAATTATTGTATGTCTTGATGTTGTCTTCCTTGGATCCCTTGTGTTGGGAGATCTGTTCATCTTGATGGCTTGAGAGACTATCTCCTTCCCCAGTTTGGGGACGTTTTTGGCAGTTACTTCCTCAGTGACACTTTCTATTTCTTTTTCTCTCTCTTCTTCTTCTGTTACCTTACCCCTATTATGCAAATATTGTTCCGTTTGGATTGGTCACACAGTTCTCTCAATATTCTTTCATTCTTAGAGATTCTTTTTTCTCTCTGCATCTCAGCTTCTTTGTATTCCTCTTCTCTAATTTCTATATCATTTACCGTCTCCTCTACTATATCTAATCTGCTTTTAAATCCCTCCATTGTATATTTCATTTCAGATATGGAATTTCTTAGTGATTGAATCTGTGTCTTAAATTCGTTTCTGAGTTCTTGAATATTTTTCTGTACCTCCATAAGCATGTTTATGATTTTTATTTTGAACTCTCTTTCTGAAGATTGGTGAGTTCAGACCTCATTGGTGAGGTCCTTTTTCTGGGGTTTGTGAGATTTTGTTCTGAATCATGTTCTTTTGACATTTCATATTTCTGGAGGTGCCCTCTATTGCCAAGAAGCTCCAGTCTGAGTGAGTTTTGGGATCATAGGGGAGCTAATCTGGTGCATGGGGGGAGGAAAGATCTGTTTCCTGATGTCCATCTGCCTTACCTATCTCATGTGTCAGAGTTGTGAGCTGAGTACACAGGGTAAGCCTCTGTGCTTGGCTTCTCTATCTGTTGTATGTGGGGCCTCCCTCTGGCTGGCCTGATGCCAGAGCAGTGACTGCAGGTTTGGGAGCCAGTGCTGTCAGGCCAGGAGAAAGGCTGGGCAGGCTGCATATTGCAGTGGCGGGGGGGGGGTGGGGGGGTGGGGGGGGGGCGGCCTCGGAGCTGAGTATCCAGCCAGGGGGATGGAGTGCCTGAAGCTCCTCAAAGTTCCCAATCTGCTGGGCAGAGTGTGCCCAGACATCCTTGTCCCGCTATCCCTTCTCCTGCGTAGCAAGGTTTGTGCAAACCCTGCCCCTTCAGCAGCCCTCTCGCTGCTAGGAAGCCTCTCAGTCTGCCTGCCTTTCCCTTGTCCCAGAGCGGCAGGGTGTGGATCCCATCCTCCACAAACAGCCAGAATCTGTCTCTCAAGCACTCTGTCCCAGCTCCCCATCCTCCAGAGCACCACACAGTATAGGTTCCTGCTAGTAAAGCAGATCTCCAGGGCTGGGTGTTCAGCAGTCCCAAGATTCCACCCCCTCCCCGGCTCCATTTCTCTTCCTCCCGCTGGTGAGCTGGGGTGGGGGAAGGGCTCAGATCCTGCCAATCAAGGCTTTCGTACATTACCCTGTTTTGTGAGGTCTGTTCTGTTCGTGTTGTCTGTATACAGTCTGGTGCAGCCTTCTTTCCTGTTGCTGTTTTAGGGTTAGTTGTATTAACTATATTTTCACACTATCTGTTGTTTTGGGAGGAGTTCTCTGTCTCACCTCTCCTGCTGCCATCTTGAATCTACTCATGAAATTAAGTTTTTAAGAAGCAAATTACAAAACAAGATGTATAGTATGGCCCCACTTTAATAAGAAAACATATATTGACAGAAAAATATCTGAAAGATGTGCAAAGTGATAATAGTGGATATCTCCTGAAATATTGGTACTTTTCTTCCTTTCTTTTTTCTTGCTTATTTTCAAGTTTCTCCAGTAGATATGTATCAATTTTAAATTAATAAAATTTTATTGAGAAAATGCCTAAGAGAATAAAAGCTTTTTCTTCTTTTTTTTTTTCTGTGTGAAAGAACAATCTGACACAAGAACATAAAATGTGGCTCTTGTGATCAAAGTCAAAATCATTTAAAATGTATGCTGAAATTTTATTAACAAGATTTCATGCTGGGAGTTGACATCCAGAGTTAGAAACTGTCTAATATTTTATCAATGGTATCAAGTGTTTTCAATGGGTTTAGTAACTCCCAACATGGTAATGCAAGGAATGATTTTCCCCTGTGGGTAGAAAAAGGTTTATAATATTGAAATTTTAATTATTTAATTATTTAACAAAAAATTATAATATATTTTATTGTTAATAATTAATAACTAAATATTAACTAATAAGATTATGTTAAATCGGGACTTTTTTTATCCTTATCATATACTTTATTAGGCAAATCAAGCAGGGCTTGAATGTTCTTAAAAAACAATACATGCTGATGTTCCTAATAAACCTAAATGAAATTCACTTAAAATGTTCGAGTCTATAAATCTGCTTAATCATTTCTTGGAGCCTGATCTCCTTAGAAAAGGGATTCCTCAAAACAAAGCCAGTGCACGCTCTGAGAGGTATCAGTTTCTCCCTGTGAGAGCCTCGGGCAGCACATCCCTGAGGTGCTGAAAGAAACACTAGAAGGTTTCCCCACTCCTGTCTTATTCCAAGATTTTAGGGAAAATTCTAAAAAATGGCTTTCTTTCCTGATTTAATACCAAAAACTAGAAATAGTCAAGCAGTACTTGTTTCCTTTCAAAATTAAAAACTGTTGGTACATGTTTATGAGATTGTCACTCTGTCAAATAGTCCCACAGAGCTAGTCCTCAGTTTCCTGTGGTTGGGAGTGATATAGTGAAATGTACAACAGATGATGAGATCCAAGGAGTCAGATTCTACTGAAAAAGTGTACTTGGATTTAGGTTCACACTGGTAGGGCTCTCTTTTGTTGTTGAACTCATACAATTTAAGGGCTTATATGACATTTAACTTGAATACAGATCAGCCCCATTATACTCATCCAGTAGAGCTGGATCATTTTTAACTCAGTGTCAAAATAAACTTCATTGGAGCACTTAGGAGGTTTTTTCCCCTTCTTCTTTCATATCTTAGCTTGCACAGAACCTTACATAATGTGAGGGAGCCTGAGACATGGTCCAGAGAATTCAGGACCATCTTAATTCAGGTTGCCATGACATTTTCTGTACCTGAGCTCTATACCTTCTCTTGCAAACTAAAATAATATTGAGCATGTAAAAATTATCCACACTATGAACAAATTATAACCAAAGTTTAATCAACATTATGTTTTCCTCTTCCTGTTCTGGACAGTAAAGCTAAATGTTATTATATTACAAAGTGGTAAAAAAAAATTTTTTTTGAAGTAGAAGACAGTTGTGACTTTATTGCCTGTTTCTCAGGTTGCAACTGAATGCAGATATTTCCATCTAGTTCAAGGACATGGAAACGCCACTGATGGTCTTTACTGAGGCAGCTCACACCTGCTGCTGGGATGACATCATTCTCCTTTGTATCCATGTTAGGAAAACTGTTCTTGGTTTATGTAACATTTTCTTTTCCTGCAAATACTGTGGCTCATAAAAAACAGCTTGACTCCTTATGGCTTTCCCCCACTATGCTTCCTTTTATATAAAATTTAGTTTAAAATTTTGACATTCTAAGTTTAAGGAATTTTCAACAAAAACATTTAAATTTCCCCAGATTTTTCTTTTGGTTTCAGAAAACAATTTTATAGTCTCAATTTGTTGTTGGCATTTGGGAAGCTCACAAGACAAAACCAGACAGTTGGGCATGCTGCAAATTCCTGTTTTTATAATCCAAAAATAACCTTTGTAACTATTGGCAGTGCAGGTCTGCCCTCCCTCAAGGATGGTGGAGTGGAAAGAAAGGCTGTTAGGTTATCTGCTCGGTTTTCAGACAAAGTTTTAGAAATGCTGACTAATGACTTCAACGAGATTTTTAAAGTTTAAAACCAGTAATTACAAAATCCACTGATTCAATACCTGTTGAGGGCTGTGTACCTTCCTTTGGATTTTTTTTGGCATAAAAAAAGAATATTCTATTAAACAAGTACAAGTAACTGTATTACGTCTTCAAAGGGTACATTTAAAACATTGTGTGTTTAAATTATAGACAGAAATGTAAGATTTGGTAGTCCTCTATTGCATGCCCAGAAATGTTAATACATGCTCCCCTAGTTCAACATTTATTCACAATTGGGTTTTGACAGTTACTGGTTTTATTAATTTGAATAGTCCCAGTTTTGTCATACTGTTGCTGGAACAGCAGCACAAAGATAAAAATAGCCTAAACAGCTTTGTTAGAGAAAAGTTTACCTACACAGCTTCCACCTGATCCTTTCTAGGCTTCCTTGCTTTCCTAACCTCAGTTCTTAGTTCTCTTCAGATGAAAGCAAACTGATGCTTGCTAAGCACCTTCTTGTGAAAAGGCTCAGGACAAATGCAGTCTTTATAAAAGACTCAACAGTTGGAATGTGAAATGAGATTTTAGAGGCCCCCACAGGAGCTTGTGTTCTAGCAGATCTCTTGTGAGAAAAGTATTAAGACTATTTTCTTTGATTGATTCATTCATTCATTCTGCATCAACAAATATTCATAGAGCACTTATGTGCAAAACAGTATGAGTGATTCAAGAATGTGGAAAATACAGTCAGTCTTTGAGGAATTTGCAATCTTGAAGAAAAGAAATGCAGCATGTAACGTATATTCAACAACAGAGTCAGCCTGTTAAAACTGGATACTTTTTCTGACTCTTTCACCGTATAGATAAGGGAATTAATTACAGCGCAGAGAGGTGAAACGACCTGCCCAAATCACATTGCTTGTGTAGACATCACTAGGAGAATGAAAAGACCACTGGCTATCAAGCAAGCCACTTACTCCATCCCTCAATATTTATGTAATCTTGGACAAATTACTTAACCCACTGAGCTAAGCCAGATCTCAAAGGGCCGATCTAGGTTGGAAGGCTTGAGAGAATGAGAACAGACTGCCTGACTGCTTTCACTTAGATTTCCGGTGACCCAGAAGCAGGAAATGAGGAGCATATGTCAAGATAAGAATGAAAGTGAGCTGATGAAGCTCTCCATGCCTCCCAGTTCCTCACAGACCCATAGCCAAAGTTCAGTGGCCAATGCAGCTTCCAGGGAGTGAGTAAGACTGCCAGGCTGAGGACACAGGTCAGGTCAGAGCCACAGGCTCACAGCCTTTCATACACACATGGCCACAGTTGGGCACTTCAGAGTGCCATTTCTTACTGCTTCTTTGTGCCTAGCATGGGCTAGCCTTGGCTTACTATACCTGCTAAACTTGTTTCCTACCTATGATATTTAATTTAAATAATAGGCATTGTAGGTTTATTCTGAGCTTTAGGCAAGACGGCATATGTAAAGTGTCTAGCATGGTGCCTGACCCAGAGAAGGTGCTCCCAAGATGGCTTTCTTAGTTGAGGAACTGAAAATAGGATTCAAGCTCCTGATCCTCCAGATGAATGCTCTTTCTGATACACTCACTGCCACTGAGTGGTTTTTTTTGGTGTGTGTGCCAATGAAATGATACATTAAAGGGTGAGATGAAACTATTTTTATAGAAAGCACTGCATGTCTAGAAATCCTAAGATATCTGTTTAAATTTATTAGCCTATGTGAGTTTATCAAACTGACCACATTTATAATAAATTCACCCCAATTAGGGACTTTCTTTATCATGGTAACTACCAGCTCAATAATATAATAAAAAGGGAAGAAATTCCATTCAAAATAGAAGAAAATGGGGAGGGATGCATGAGGGGAATAAACTTGGAATTGTCTAAACATTTACAAAGGAAATTATAAAGAACTTTATGAGCCATACATAAAGAAAACTACAAAGCTGTATTATATATATATATATATATATATATATATATATGTATTGGTTTCTTTTCTATCATCATGAATACAAATGTTTCCCAGTTGTGTTTCTTTTTTGTTAGATTTTTATGTTATAATCATTTTTTTCTTGATGTTTTTGAGCTATTTTTATAAGACAACATGAACAAGTTGAGATATATACCATGTTATTATATACAAAAACAAATTGCACCAAGTAAAGTTATTTACTATTTGTTATATATTATAGTTCCACACTAACAAAGAAACCATGAGCTATAATGCTGATATAGTTCCAGAGGAGGTCCTAAAATATAAAGTATATTAATTGTTATTAAAATAAATAATAAAGCAGTGTGGGACATATATAAGTACATTTAATGTATATGTATCATAAAATTAGGGAAATTAATAATTTTTAATAATTGCCTAATTATACTTTAATAATTGCCAGGATAACAGGATAACAAACACAAAACAAAACGTGATTTATATCAGCTCTTACACCACATACCAGAGTAAGTTTGTACTAGATTAAAGAGTTAAATATTTGTTGTACTTCTTAGCAAAGCTAGGAGACAAAAAAAAAATCAATATTTATGAAATTTTTAGAGGTATAGTATTTTTGAAAAGCTCATGACAATAATGGAAATCATAGAAAAATAGCTCAAAAATATCAAGAAAAAATAATTATATCATTAAAATCTAACAGAAAAGAAACCAATTGGGAAACATTTGTATTCATGGTGACAGAAATGAAATCAATACATATATATATATAAAACATATAAAAATCCTATTCAAATCTCCAAAAATATTAAAACAAAGAGATAAATGATCAAAGGATAAAAAGTGCAAGCAAATTATATGCATTAACACATTATTGAAAGGATATTTACAATGGCAAAAAACTGGAAACAAACAAAATGCCCAATATAAATTACACTGTATCAATATAGCCAGGAGAATGACAATTATGAAAACTGGAAAAAAATTGTTAGTGTTTAATGATGGAGGGGAGCACAATAATTCCACTTAATTGTATACACTGAAAAAGACAAAAATGAAAATCACTACTGACACACAATAGTGGAATCATGGATAATATTTTTTCTGCAAATAAAACTGGGAAGGAAGCAAGAAAAACTATACAAACAATTGAACAATATTAGTCATTAAACATACAGATTCTAACATCTATTGTATTTTTCAAAAGAGATGAAAGCAGAGTTGGATAGAAGAAACCAGGAATATTAGTGTCAAATGGTAAGTTATTAGGTTTCTCAGAGAAATGCCAGAACTTCACAGAAAGGCACTTATGTTTCTTTTCCCAAAGGCATTGGAGACACAAAGAACACACCATGAGAAGCAAGTATGTGTGATTTTGCCACACCTTTGTCTGTGGAGCCTTGTTCTGGGTTGTTAATGTGATGTTAACACATCACATTTTCCTGATGCTTTATTTTTACCTAATACTTGTTTTAAAAGATTGCCTGGACTTAGACAAATGTCTTCATTATTTTACGTGAACTTCGTTCTTGTAATTCTAGTAAATTTCTATTTCTTTTTATAGTACTTTATCTTCTTCTTCACTGCTTTCCATATAAAAGGCATAATTTTGATTAGGAGCTAATAATTTGGAATAACATGGGTTCAAATCCTGACTCAATTATGTGACTTCGGGCAAAGTACTTACAAAATATTTGTAAGTCTCGGATACCCTTATCTATAAGATGGAAATAATAATACTTCATAGGGTAATTACAAGGTTTAACCTAAAGGACATAATTCATGTCATTTACTTGGTGTGGCACCTACTTACAACATTTTAAACTCAGGCAAAGACATAAAAACGTTCATTGAAAAACTATTTAAAATTTAACTATTAAAAAAAAAGAAAAATTCATAACCTAAAAATGTTTTTTCTATTTCTTTCAGTACATTTGATAGATCACATTTCCTTGTAAGAGAGTCATGGCTTAATTGAAAAAGGAAGCTCTCTTATTTTTCTGTCCTGTATTTGCCTTTTTAAAGATGCCTTAACCATTTCTAGAATGGAATCATGTGTAAATAAACAGATATATCAACTTTCTTTAATCACAACACCCAAATGAAAATGTTCACGTACTAAAACTGGAGAAAAGGCAAAGAGGAAATGTACCTATTCCTGGCTTTATGACTTTAATAGTCTAACAACCTCATTTCAACTACTGAATGATCAAAAGCAAAACATACACTATTTGATATAGTTCATATTTAAACTTTTGAAGATGAAAATGAATCTCAGCTGAAAAGTTCAAGAAGGGAGGAAGGGGCATTTTAAATGAATCAGATGTTGTAGCTTAGGCTTAAAGTAACTATGGTTGGCAGAAAATCCAGGCTTTCCATGTTGTGTCTTCGGCAGTGTCAGTGACTGGAGGGGGTAGGTTTTCTGTACATGTGTTTTTTAAACACTTCTTGACACCAGTAAGTGTAATATAACCATTACTTGGACTTTATTTGAATTTATTTGAATTTCAACAGCTAGTAACAGATGTGCTTAGAAGGTACAGGCTTCAGTTCCCAAATAGCACAGTATTTCAAATCTATTTTAGAATGAAATGAGAGCTGATTCCAGGAAGACAGTTTGGAACCTTTTCCCCCAGCTGCAGAAATAACTCCTCTTGTTGCCCCCTGACCTTACACCAAGGGAAGCCTCTTGAAAAGATGTTTTTTTGCCAACAATCATTTACCTTTCTAACCCACAAATGGAAAAATAAACTGTTGGCTCCTCTTCAGAAAACTTACTCTCACATGCCCCAGAACCAGGTAGATTGATAAAGAAAACCATAGAGTTCATTTAATTCCTTTCTTATTTTCCAAAATGATCTTGATACTTTTGTTACCTGAGCAAGCTTACAAAATGGAGCTTAGCTACTAAGAATTAAGTCATTATTAAGCTTCTCCAAAGTTAATTCACCCGATTCTAGGACTGCCCCGCCCCCCCCCCCAAGGTCTTGGTACTTTGCTCCACCGGGTTAATCCCCAACTCTCTAAACCAGTCTGCTTTCCCTCCCAGGGGTTACCATCCTCATTTTAGGAGGTACAAGCTCCTCTCATTGGAAAATAAAAACCTCTGACCTGAATTCTCCTCTGGCTATTGCCCCATCTTATTTCTGCCCTTCATGTTCAAGCTTCCAGAGCTGACAAATCCCTATTAAGTCAAATGGAGAGTCTGACTTTGCTTTCAGACCTAGTAACAATGACTTTATTGGGTGCCTGTCTGTGCCAGGCACTCCTACAGGCCTTAAATTTTTTTTTCTTGATTAAAAAATACATGAATAATTCATGTTTATTTTAACAAATCAATACAGAAACAGATAAAGACAGCATCAGTGCCTCCCTTGCACAAGTTCCTTAATCTTAAGTGTGTTGCATCCACCACAAAACACAGAAATTATTAACCCTTTTTTACAGATGAGAAAATTCAAGCTGAGAAAGGCTCAGAGTGTACCCTGCAGCGTTTAAGAGGAAGAGCTTTGGGGTCTGATTGCCTGGGTACATTTCTTGACTTTGGTATTCTCTATGTGTTCATGAGTAAATTACTTATTATTTTTGTGCCTCAGTTTTCATAGCTGTAAAATGGGGCTAATGACTGTACCTAGTTCAAAGGGTGTAGTGAGGATGTACGCACCAAAGCATAAAAAAATGATCAAAATGATTTAAAAATGATAGCTGAGAAGAAATACTAGGACTTAGAGGAAAATGTCACTCATGTAGAGTCTGAAAGTTTTTAAAGCAGCTGGGAAAATTTGCTCAAAAAATATGCTCTCATTGCAATGATACTATCAATGTACTTGGTTTTTTAAGATCATACTTTTTTTAAAGAAGATCCAATAATATTTCAGTTTTTCATGGTTAACTTTTATTCATTTGCTATTCTATCAATTTCATTATTTTAATAATTTTACCTCAGTGAGGCTATAATGATTAAGTTTAACATTTAGATACTATAAACATATTTTACATAATGTTTTATATATATTTTTAAAATTTTTGTAATGGCTCTGTGTACTCCTGGCTTATTTGGATAACCCCTGCCATCTGGCTCTATCATCCTGGGGCCAGTCTGCCAGGTCAACACCCTGCATAGACTCTTAGCCTCTTACAGTTTCATTAGGCCCCATAATATATATTTGCTCTCTATGAGTGCTATATTAGAAAATGATTAATCATAATTATTACCTTTCCCAGGGTAAATCATTACCTACACCCTGGTAACTCAAATATTTTCTCCCCACTTCTCTATATTTATCTGCCCTTTCTAAGAGGCAATAGAGATGCAGCTGTAAAGCTACTTGGCTGATCACTCAAAGCCTCTCTTTTACCATTTCCTTTGCAAACAGTTTAATGGACTTTCTAAGGGAAAAAGGAAATTAACAAAGAGTAATTCTCCCTCTCTCCTCTACCAACATTCTTTTGAGTTAGAAAAAAGTAATACAGTGTATTGAGGCCCTCAGTTTTCTAAACTGGGTGGCTTAGTTGTAAGAACAAAAGCTCTGCATGCTCAATCACTATACAAACACACTGGTTTAAAGAATTTAAGTCCAGAGTGAGGGATCCTTTTCAAAACAAGTAAGAACTGAACAACAATATTTAAGGAGCCAAAGAAAAATAAGACCATACAATCACAGGCTCTCTTCATTCATCTTATATTAAGTTTATCTTTTAAAGCATCATGATTTTCCTGTTTCCCAGAGAATCTAAACACATCACAATTCTATGATGCGCAGGTTTGTTGCTAAAGTGCCCTCTTCCACAGAAACCATGTTTTTGTGTTTCTTTCTTTCTCTTCTTTTCTTCCTTCCTTTTTCTTTCTCTTTCTCTTCCCCCACCCCTTCCTGTTTCTCTCTTTTCATATCTCTATTTATGTCTCTGATTGATTACTTATTTCAGAGATTTTGTATTAGCGCTCTTCATTCTCCTTAAAAAAAAATTTTTTTTGTTGTTGCCAGAATGTTTCAAGCCCCAAGTTAAAATCATAATTTGTTCCTTTCAATAGTTTCTAGCCCATACTCTAGGACATAAGCAGGATAGAAGATACCCAAAGAAAATAACATTTTACACTGAACTCAAAGAATATTATAACTACTCACTTTCTGATTAAAAAAACAAATATTTTGCTTATTTTTGATCAGCTAATATATGTGTAACCTTTGTCTAGGCACTTTAAGAAAAAAACAGTAATAATACAATAATAATGAAATTCTAAAGGTATATGCCTTCCCACTAACTGATTCTAGCCAAAGGTGGCATTTCTATATAATTAACCATGGCCCTAGAATACAGACCCAGCTTTAAATCTCCTGTCATCAGTTTAGATCACCTAATTCCCTGTATTCTTGCTTCCCCCACATCATTATCCCTCCTTCCTCAAAGATTTTAGCTCCTGGCTCATTTTCATATCTCTCTGGTCT
The DNA here is from genome assembly GCA_032199065.1 of Smutsia gigantea. NCBI lineage: Eukaryota > Metazoa > Chordata > Mammalia > Pholidota > Manidae > Smutsia > Smutsia gigantea. The sequence continues at coordinate 34,846 of JAVSCE010000668.1, forward strand.
TATCTTTTAATGATTTCAATATACACATAGGTTATCCTTCCTAACTTGGCCTCTTGGTTCACTGACTTCCTCTGCAATGACCCCTCCTCAGTCTGCCTCATTAGCACCCAGGTCAGACAGATGAGTAGGATTCTGACCAATCCCCTGCAGTCCACCCTCAGGCCACTAGCTCTCATCCTTCTAGCTCCGCTGGCACTTAACCCCAGAGCCCCTTCCATCTTCCAGTGCATTGATTGGGCCACCGTTTCACTGCCCCTCATCCCTATATGCCCTCTATTTCTCCAGCTTAAATGGTAAGATCAATTATTGTAATCATTTTCTTGCTTTCTTGTTGCAACTTTGACTAACTCCAACTCTGCTTACTCATGCTATACCTATAAAGTAAATGCGGCTGAAGAAAAACTCACAACCATGCTTATGTGCCTCCATTAAAATTCATGACCTTATGTGGTTTGACAATCATACCATATGTCATAGTCCAGTCACTCTTGTACTCTCTGAAGACTGTTTCATACCTTCTCTTGTCATAAAGCCTCCTCTCATCCTTGCTCTCACTTGATAATCTTGCCTTTTACTTTACTGAGAATACTGAAGCAATCTGAAGAGAATATCATAGAGTCCACCATCACTTCTGTCCACTGATCAGCATACACACTCTCATATTTTGCCTTCCGGCTGGTTCCCATAAGTTTCTTTTTGGTTTCCCTTGACACATTCCTACGTAAAATTGGCTCCTCCTCCTCCACTTAGGTACTAAATTCCATCTGCTCTCACCTATTCAAGGACAGTCCTCCAGTGATTCTCTTTTCTGTCTCCTACATCATTAACTTGTGCTTCCTAAAGAATCATTCACATTAGCATAAACACATATAAACATTTTATACTTTAAAAACATTTTCTTTGAGGTACTTTCTCCACCAACAATCATCCCATTTCTTTAAAAGAAAGCCTCAGGAATTGTGTATACTTGCTGTTTACAATCTCTCCCTTTCCATTTTTTCTTAAACCCATTATAGCTAAGCAAACACTCTTCCAAAATTGTTCTTGTCAAGTGACCCCATTTTTTAATTTCCCTTTGGAGGAAATACCTCAAAAGAGTTGTCAATATTCACTGTCTCTACTTTCTTTCCTCTAATCCCTTTTAAAACCTATTCCAACGACACCACTTGACTGAAAGTGCTCAAGTCACCAGTGACTATTTTGTTGTAAAATCCAATGTCAAAATCTCAGGCCTCATTTTCTTGACCTATCAACACCACATCACACAGTTGAATACTTTCCTTTACACCCTTGGTTTCTAGCACATTGCATATTCTCGGATTCCCTCCTACCTCACTAGACTCTATTTCATCTCCTTTGCTGGTTCTTCTTCTCCTGACCTTGTAATTTTGGAGGCCTTAGGGCTCAGTCTATCAATATTCACACCCTTCATGACTTCACTCAGCCCTCTGGCTTTAAGTATCATGTATGCTGATTATTCCCAGATACATATCACCATCCCACACTTCTCCTGAGCTCCAAACTTATGCCTAGGAGGCATCTCAACTCTGTTGTCCAATAGTCATCTCAAATTTAACATGTCTAGAAGTAAACTTCTGATTTTCCTGAAAAGATCTGCTCCATCACAACATTTCCCACCTCTGCTTTTGGCAACTCCATCCCACCATCTGCTCTCTTCAGATTCCATGGAATCATCCTTGACTTCTCTTTCTCTTATAACCCATATCCAATTCATCATGAAATCATGTTGACTCTACCATCGCACTATATCCACCATCCACCTCCATTGCTGCTGCCTGGTCTGAGAAATATCTTTGATCTGGACTACTTTGATAGCCTCCTAAAAGATCTCCCTATGTCTGCCATTGCCCCCATACAGTCTATTCTTCACCCTGGAGCCAGAGTTCTTCATGCAAAATAAGTCAGACTTCTGAGTCCTCTGTTCAAAATCATGTAGTGACTTCCTATTTCACTAAGAATAGAAGCCAAACCTTTTACAATATAAGACTCTATTTGATCTGACCTCTCGTTCACTCACTCTGCTCTAGTAACACTGGCATCCTTGTTATTCCTTGAACACTAGGTATTTGTGTCTTAGGGCCTCTGTTTAGCTCTTCTTTCTTCCTTGAATGCTCTTCTCCAAAATAACCACTTAGCTAACTTCCTCATCTTCTTTAAATCTTTGCCAAAATTTTACCTTTACAGTGAGGCTTCCTCTGACAACCTTTTTTTAAAACTATATAATTGGCTTCCCAATCCCTAACCTCAGAACTCTCCATTCTAATTCCCTAACTTTCAATTTCATTACTCGACTTTTTTTTTCCATAGCACTTACCACTTTCTAATGTTTTACTGTTTCCTTGCTGTTATCATTTATCTTCTCTCCCTTCTACTTGAGACTCTAAGAGGGAAAAGATCTTTGTTCTGTTCGTCAGTATATCCAAAGGGCCTAAAGCAGTGCCAGGCACACTACGGGCACAACATAAATATTTGTTGACTGTTTAATAAATATAAAAAATAGATTATGTGTTACTTGAAAGTTCCATAGTGGCATTTGTCTCAAAACCATTTGAGCCACATGCTATTTTGTATAAAGATTTTTTTCAAACTCTTTATTCAATTTATTTGTTTCTATGTATCCGTGTTTCTCTGGCACTTCAGTTAGTGTTGATAAGTTTTATATTTCTATGAAGTAATATATTTAAGTTTGAAAATGTATCAGCATAATGCTGTCCAACATGCTCTCTTACATTTTTTTAAATCACTACTGTGATGAATTTTTCATTCCAAATATTAACTGATTTTTTGTTAATCACTGGTTGATACTCTTTTTTTTCACTAATTTCTCCTCATATTTATCATTGCCTTTTTCTTTCTTTGCCTATCTCTACTGTTCTTTTACACACTGAGTCTCTAGTTACACTCTGAGATGAATAATACAATGCTCACAGTATTTCCAGTTTCCTTCTCTCTCCAGGGTCAGGAAAGGATGACACTTGCCTGACCTCTTGAAGCTAGGCAAGGATAGGTGACTAGCTCTGGCCAATAACATATGCCACTTTTGATAGAAACATTTAAAAACCTATGCATGGGGATGGTCTTTTCAATAAATAGTGCTTGGTCAATTAGATATTCATATGAAGAAAAATGAATCTTGACTCCTGCAATACCATTCATAAAACCAATTCCAGAAGGATTGCAGATATTTGAAAAATCATCTAGAGGCAAGATTTTTTTAAGAGAGCTCAAAAAGCACAGAAAAATGATAAATCGTAAAACATTGAGATTTTAAACTTTAGTTCATCAAAAGACATCATTAAGATAGTGAAAGAGTAATTCACAGAGGGAAAAGACATTTGCAATACACATATCTGAAAAAGGACTTGTATCTAACATGGATAAAGGACTCCTACAAATCAATATGAAAAATACAGAATGCCCAACAGAAAAATGAGGAGAGAACTCAGTCGCTTCACAAAAAGAGGGTATCAAAATGACCAATGGTATCAAAAAAGGTTCTCAATTCATTATGCATTAGGTAAATGCAAATTAAGACCACCCTGTCATCCACCAGAATAGCAAAAATAAAAAGGAAATCAGGCTCCATAGAACAGATTTTTGTAACATTTAAAGAGTGGGTGTCGCGAGAGTGAAGAGAGTATCGCGAGACTGAAGGATGAGCGGCGGGAGCTCATCCTCGTGAGGAAAGGAGACGCTGACCTACCACTGGTCAGGCCGCTACCAGCATGAGCATCCTGGATGGGCTCGAGAGGCTCCATCTGCCCCAGACCCACGTCACTGCTCCCATCCATGTGAAACCAGGGTGACACAAGTGACGTTAGAGACCGTGTGGGCAGCCTGCAGACTTTACACTCCCACCGCCCCAGCTTCCAGAGGAGGGGCTTCACCCCAGGGCCCCACGGACCGTGGCCATACGGCCCAGATCCTCGTCAACGTGGGCCACAGTCACGTGCCAGCCAGAGAGGGGCAGGAGGAGGCCCTGCCACCCACAAAGGGCCTGGAAGCAGCCTCTGCTTGTGGCAACACACTGCAGCCTGAAAAATCGCTTCCAGCATGAGGAGCCCCACGGCCCTGAGGGGAGAAGGCCTTAGTGTGTCCGAGGGAGCCGGGAGAAGGCCTTAGTGTGTCCGAGGGAATGTGGCACAAAGGCCAAGGAAGCCGACTGAAAGATGTACTGTTTTCTCAGTAGCAGTGATGATGAGGAGATGGCTGAAGTGGTGGTGGAGAAAACGGTAGGTGAAGAAACAGAAGGGATGGAGGAAAACAGATGGTGAATGAGGTGAAGGGCAAGGCAGGACCCCACCCCTGCGTGTGGATCTCCACATGAACGCCCTGGAGCCCGTCCAGCTGGAACTGGACACCGTGAATGCTCAGGCTGACAGGGCCTTCCTCCAGTTAGAGTGCAAGTTTGGGCAGATGCCCCAGTACTACCGAGAGCGGAGGAGCTGCAGCATCATTCAGAATCTCGGGCTTCTGGGTCATGGCCTTTCAGAACCACCCATGCCTGTCCACCCTGACTGAAGGCTTGAGATGCAGCGATGTCAGGCACATAAGTAATTTGGATGTGAAGGAACTCAGACACCCTAGGATGTTGAAGTTCAAGTTGTTATTTCAAGAAACCCATATATGATAATCAGAAACAATCTGATTATCAAGGAATATGAGGTCAGATCCTCCAGTCAAATGGTGTCTCCTTCCACTCCTATTATATGGCACTGGGACCAGGAACCACAGTCCTTCATTAATGGGAACCAAGACTTTATGTGTAACTTCTTTGCCTGGTTTTCAGAGTCTGACAGAATTGCTAAGATTATCAAAAGAGGACCTCTGACTAAATCCACTGCAGTACTACCTATGGTATGAAGGAACCCAGAGAGCTAGACTTTGCCAGAGGAGATACCCTGGCCCTCTGGGCTCCAATCCAGTGAACATTTGCCTTGGGAATACTTCTGCACAAGGTCCCCTACCCACTCCTGTCGGACCCGTGTGTTGGCAACAGCACTGGGTATGCCTTTTACTTTTTTTGTGCTGATCTTTCTGCACTCTCCCTCCTCTGCACATTGTTCTCTCACCTTCAAGACTGAGACCTTCATGGCTATGCTGCTCCCTCCACTTGCACATGGTCTTCTGGCTGTTCTGCATTAACATACATGGTGCATGGCAGTGGCTCACATTCTTCTAAGCCAACCAATGTTGTTGTGAGTAGCACTGCCCTTATCAGCACTGCCTGGATGCTTTTGTTCCCAGGACCTCTGGTGTGGTTACTATCACCTGGATTTCTAGCTGTGTGTAGGAGCTTATTTTACTCACTCTGCTCTGCACATGGCCTGTGGACAATTGCTAGACATGAATAAAGTCAAGGGAGAGTAGCTGTGGGCCACTTGGTCTATGTGATTTATGCAATTCCGTTGCTCTTTCTACTCCTCTGGTCACCTGCTTCTGCCTGCTACTGGCTGTGCCCACCCCCTTGGGCTGCTGCCTTCTGGATGAACATTTTCTAGACCACTGTCAGCTCCACTTTCTGGCTTTTGCCAAACAAGGATCTGCAGAACTGGTGGTGGACCCAGGTTGCCTGCCAGTCCGCAAAAGACCTTTCTATTCCTCCCCGAAAAGACCTCACACTATCATTACCATCACTAAAGAACCTGGTGACTGTCAGGCAAGTGATTGAGGTGACAAGTTACACCCTATCCACATGGAAAGGATAATGATCTCCTTGCCACATGCCAGGCTTTTTATATAAAATTAGGTACTCTTATTTGCCTCCATTCCTCATCCTGAATATGATGAAGTGCCGGGGTGGGTGTGCACTTCCCCTTCTCTCTCCTCTGCCTCCCTATCACATAGCTCTCATCACCCTTCCTGAAGTGGTAGATCAGAAACATCTGCAAAAGAAGGCTTTTAGTTAACTTGGCTTCCTTTATTATTCCAGAGGCAGAGAGGTTGGCCAAAGAATGCAAAAACAAAAATAAGGACTAAAACAAACAAGCAAAAAAGGACACATCATTTTCCTGGAACCTCCAGGCTAGAAAATGATTGGCTGACCGTATGTTTCAAATCTTTTTTGGGTAGGCCGTGAGTCCATGTATGAGAGTTCTAATAGGATCATTTACTATACCACATTCCATTTTCTAAGAATAAAGGTGTTTAATTATCTATGTATGGGCCATCAACTTCTATTTATAGTGCTACAGCTCATTTTTTCAATTGACATTTATCAGTTTTTTAGTTGTAAACAGTTCATTAACCATAGATTGTGATGGCTCATATTCAAAGTTTAGCTCTTCCAACGAAAAACTGATAAAATCCACCTATTATTTAGTTTTATGGTTCAGCAAGAATGATGCTGTTCTAAGGATTGGCCCCATCAAATATGTGCTTTTGAAGATGATCTGTATTAAAGTTCCATATCCTTTCTTTTCAGGCCTCCCCCCTTTGAGGTATAAATATTTCACTTGATAATTAAGAGTTAAAAACAGATTTTCAAGTCACACTTTTGGCACATGCCATAGAAGAATGCAATATTAATAGAAACAAAATCTTCTGTAAAGTGGTAATGAAATCATTTGGTTTGGCTTATTTGAGCAAAATCTTTCAATTTTTGTATACAGCAAGGTATTTAGGGATAGTAGGATATTCAGTGTTGAATATATAGGGATATTCAACATTTTTTACATAACAGATATGAAAACATTTAATAATGTATAAAATTAACTTATTGCCTTTAAAACATATGGTAAATTTAATTAGGCCTTTTATAATTCCTGCTGTCAATTTACATCACACATTGTAATTTTAAATGGCATCCATATGGATGGATGGCTTGCCCTGTATTTTCCAATGGTAAAATTTTGTCTTTGCTATTGGTACCTAAAAGCGTAAGAGATATAGGACACTTTGACTTATGTAAAGGGGTCCAAAATTCAAGTTTAGTCTGTCTTACCAAGATTAATGAGGATAAGAAAGATGGTAGGTGGGATTGTTAAATTTAGCATTAAACTAGAGTCCAGAATAAACTAATAGTGCACTGAGTTACGAGAGGGGCATCTGGGTTCCAGGGAACTCTGCCATGAACTGTAGGCACACCACTTAATTCCAAAGACATAGTTTTCCTCATCTTTTTAATAACAGGTTTGAAACATCATTTATTCTAAATCTGAAGATTTATCTGCCCCTTAAATTATAAGCTTTCCACATGGTTCTGTGGCCTAACCCTTGCTTGCTCTCACTGTACTCTTCCTGGGTGACCTTAGCCACAGCCGAAGTTTCTGCCATCACCTTTAAGAAAAGGACTTAAATTGGAATCTCCAACCCTTACTCCAGATCAGGGCCTGACATGTCCATTTTCAATATTTCCAGATTTGTTCTCTTCCTTTCCACATCTATTTCCACTTCAACATCTTTGGTCTGCCGTACTGGAAATCTCCAGACTGCCCTTCCTGAATGTGATTTTCTCTTCCCATCCTTCACACTATTGACAAAGTAGTCAAGTGTCTTTTTTTTTTTTAACTCCGGTAAAGTTGATATATTGGTTTCAGATGTACAACATAGTGACTTGATAATTGTATACCCTACTAGATGCTTGCCAAAATAGGTGTCATTACCTCATTATCATACCAAGATATTATGATATTATTTGTTAAAGTCTCTATGCTGTACTTCCATTCCTATGTCTAACTTATTTTACAATTTGAAGTTTGTACCTCTTTATCCCCATCAACTATTTCATCCTTCCCCAATCTCCTTCCCTAAAGTAACCAGTCTGCTGTCTAAATTTGAGTCTATTTCTTCTTCATTTGTTTTTAGAATCCACATGTAAATGAAATCATATGGTATTTGCCTTTCTCTGCCTGGCTTATTTCACTTAGCATGATACCCTTTAAATCCATCCATGTTGTTGCAAATGGCAAAATTTCATTCTTTTTATGGCAGAGTAATATTCCATTGTGCATATGTACCACATCTTCTTTATTCATTCATCTATCAATGGACATGAGTTGCCTCCATGTCTTTGTTATTGTAAATAATGCTGCAATGAACATAGGTGTGCATATATATTTTCAAATTAGTGATTTTGTTTTCTTTGGATAAATTTTCAGAAATGGAGTTGCTGAGTCATCTGGTATTTCTATTTTTAGTTTTTTGAGGAATCTCCATATTGTTTTCCACAGTGGCTACACCAATTTACATTCCCACCAACAGTGTAGGAGGCTTCCCTTTTCTCCACATCCTTGTCAACACTTGTTATTTCTTGTCTTTTGGATAGCTGCCATTCTGACTGGTGTGAGGTGATACCACATTGCAGTTCTGATTGCATTTCCCTAATGATGAGTGATGTCAAGCATTTTTTTAATGTGTCTGTTGGCCATCTGTAAGTCTTCTTTGGAAAAAAATCTGTCAGGTCCTCTGCCCAGTTTTTAATTGGATTATTTGTTTTTTGTTTTTGTTGTTGACTTGTATGAGTCCTTTATATATTTGGATATTAGCCCCATCAGATATATAATTTGCAAATACATTCTCTCATACAGTAGGATGCCTTTTTGTTTTGTTGAGGGTTTCCTTTGCTGTGCTGAAGCTTTTTAGTTTGATAGTCCCACTTGTTCATTGTTTATTAATTTCCCTTCCTGGAGAGACATATCCAAAAAGAAATTTCTCATGCAGATATTCATGAGATTCTTGTCTATGTTTTCTTCTAAGAGTGTTATGGTTTCCTGTCTTACATTTAGGTCTCTAAGAGTTTACTTTTGTGTATGGTGTAAAATAGTGATCCAGTTTCATTCTCTTACATTAAGCTGTCCAGTTTTTCCTATACCATTTATTGGAGAGATTGCCTTTTCCCCATTGTGTATTCATGGGTCCTTTGTCATGTATTAATTGACCATATATGTGTGGATCTATATCTGGGCTTTCTATTCTATTCTATTAATTTATGGGTCTGTGCTTGTGCCAGTATCATACTGCTTTAGTCACTGTAGCTTTGTAGTATAGTTTGAAATCAGGGAGTGTGATATACCCAGGTTTGCTCTTCTTTCTCAGGATTGCTTTGGCTATTCATGGTATTTTGTGGTTCCACATAAATTTAAGGAGTATTTGCAGTAGTTCATTGAAAAATGCCATTGGTATTTTAATAGGGATTGCACTGAACCTATAAATTGCTTTGAGCAGGATGGCCATTTTGACAATATTAATTCTTCCTATCCATGAGCATGAAATAGATTTCCATTTATTTGTGTTACCTTCAATTTCTTTCACCAGTGTCTTATAGTTTTCTGAATACAGGTCTTTCGCCTCCTTGGTTTGTTTTATTCTTAAGTATCTTATTATTTTTGATGCAATTGTAAATGGAATTGTAGTCTTGAATTTTTCCTTCTGCTAGTTCATTGTTAGTGTATAGAAATGCAACAGATTTTGTCAAGTAATATTTTGTTTTCTGCACAAACATCCTTGTTGACACACCTCTGCCTGCATAAGTCCAAACACCTTACTATTGCATTCTGGGTCAGCAACAACCAAGCCCCTGCCTAATATTCTTGAGAGTACACTCATATTTGCTATTCCTCAAGCAACTCATGCACTGTCCTGCCTCTGTGCCTTTGCTCATGATGTTCCCTGATCTTGGATTCTCTTCTCCATCTCCTTAACAATAGAAATCCTACCACTGCTCCTAAATTCAATTCAAATGCCATCATCTCTAACCAACCTCCAAAACCTCATACCTCCCATAGCATACATTTTGTAGCATTTATTTCATACAAGTTTATACTGAAGTTAGTTCTTTATGTTAGTAGCTTATATCTGTCCTTGTCAATCAATTTTAGGTTATTTGAGGGCTAAGATTATGTTTTAGTTATCTTTTTATTCTGTGATGAGTAAAAATACAGTCCCTGTCCTCAAGCAACCCATGCTCCAGCATAGGAGACAATGTGCATTGTGAGAAATGCTGAATAAGTGCAAGCATAAGGTGCTATGAGACCACATAAGAAGACTGTGTCTCCCACCTGAGGTTTAGGAGTATCAAGTAAGTCTTATATTATTATAAAATGTGGCTTTTAAGCTCCTTTGTAGACATCATACTAGACTGTAAGCTTCTTCAGAGTGGGGATTTATCTTTTTATCTACATATCCCTAGGGATACATATTTTATGTCTAGCACAAAATATACACTCCAAAATTACCTAATGAATGTATGAAAAAACGATGCCCAAGTCCTTCACAGCTCTAAATGGATAGAATATGAGTCATATTAGTGTTTTGTAATACTTTTAATTTACTTATCATACGGTCAATAAATAATAATTGGCTATTGAAACCTAACTAAAAAATTAACAACATATATAGGATTGAGGTTTTAAGTAAGTGTTAATTGGCATGGCTGCCCAAATAATACCTAAGAAAGAAGAGCCAGAGCAGTCTCCAGCAAATCTTTACAAGTACCTTAGCTCTAAGTCTCAGAAAGGAGGATATGTGGATAAATGAGCTGTTCTGCAATTACAGATCCAATTGAGTCAAAACTGTGATATTTTATTGCTCGTTAATTTTCAAACTCATATAAATTAAAAACAACAGGCTTTATTACCTCCCTTAGTAAGAGCATGTACTAATAATAGCTCTCTTTGTTCAACCCGTATATCATGGTACCAGTGTGCTAAGCATTTTATGTGAATTATTCTCTTAATTCTCATGCAACTTTATAAGGTATTCCTGTTCCCACTTTGCAGATGAGGAAGTGGGAGTCAGTTGAGATTATGCTACTTGTCTAACCAGTCAGCAAGGCAGTGCTAAAGGAAGGATTCAAACCAAAGTCTGACTCAAGTCTGATAAATGTATAAAGATAGAAATACTATCATTAGTTTTACAGTAGAAATTAATCAAAATAATTTTCCAAATGGCTCATGTTTTTCCCACTTGTACACAAATTTTCTTAGCTTATAAAATATAAAACATTTACTAATTTTGGTGTTTTATTAATAATGAAAGTTATGATACAAAGGATAATACAGTCAGAATTACTATATTAAACATATGTAATTCTTTGTTTTTTCCTTTAAAAATTGTAAACATATTATGATCTAATTTATTTAGAGAGCTGAATACCACCCACACATGAAGATACAGTGGCATTTATGATACATCTACTGTTGGTTCAAATCACTTGGCTAAAGGCACAGTCACAACTGAAACGTTATTTGCAGGTATTCAAATGGCTACAAGCTTTTTGATTTAATTCCAGAAGTAACATCAGCATTTGAAAGACAATGTGCTTTGTCCAGGAAGGCCAAATAACAGAGATCTTTTTGGGTAGGGAAGGGATTATGTCACTGTCTAGAAATCTTTGATAAACTTGGCTCCTTGCAATGGCAGGCTTGGGGGAGAATGCTCAGCCAAGTAGCACATGTGAGGTCCCAGAAATGTGATGGAAAGAGAAGGATAAAATGGGGAGATTTCAAGGAGAAAGCACAATGGAAGAGAAAAACAGTCATAAGAGAAATTTCCAATCTTAGCTTTGTATACCAAAAAGAACATTGGTATGAGACCTAAGAGACAGTGATTTTTAGTTCCAGCTTGTTTTCTAATCTAAGTTTGGGACTTCTGGAGGGAACTGTAATCTCCCTGTGGTTGGAATTTACTACTTATGATGGAAGAATGGCAGGCTAGAAAGACTAAAAGTCTTATTTTCCTTTAGAGCTTTGATCCTATCATGCTAGGGAGGCTGCAGATATACTTTATTATTATTTAGAATAATAATATTCTAAATATTGGGGGCTTTATTATTTAGACATATAGTTTAAACTTAATAAAATAGAAATAGTTGGATACCTTCTTAACTTGATAAAATGTACCTTGATCCCAAAGTGACCACTGTGCTTACTGGGGCAGCAACAGAGGCATTCCTACTAAAGTCAGGAACAAAGGATACTGCCTTGTCACTACTGTTACCTAAGTACTGGATGTTAAATGATACAATTAATAAGAGATAGAAACCAAAAGTACAGAAATTTAGAGAAGGAAATAAAACTTTCACAATTTGTGACTTATGGACTGAGATATACAACTGAAAAAGTACTACAAACACTAAGTAACTTTAGTAAGGTAGCATGATATAGATATCAATAAATTTCAGATGAATGAACATAGCAAGTTAGAGGATGAAATGGGAGAAGACTCCATTTACAACAGCAAAGGGTTTTTTTAAGTCTAAGAAAAAAATTTTAGAAATGTATAAGAATACAATTTTAAAGTATTCCTGAAGGACACAAAGACTTATACAAAGGGAATGGCATACCAAGTTTTTAGATAGGAAGTCTCAATCTCATTAAGTTGTCAGTTCTTCCTAAGCTAATTTAGAAATTTATTGTCATTACAATAATAAGGGCAAAAATTGAGGAAGGGGTGGGGGAGATAATTAGATAAGCAAATTTTAAAGTATATTAAAAAAACAGGAATAAAACCAAAACCCCCCAAGAACTTCAAAGAAACCTCCAAAAAACAGAAATGAGGGGGACTGTTACTAGCACTACTTATAGAATAATATCAAGCTACAGTATAACAAGTATAGTTCTGACATAAGAATAGACAGGTGAATTAATAGAATAGAACAGGAAGTCTAGAAATAGACTCCAATGCATACAGAGTTTGGTGAATGATAAACACAGTAACTGAAATCAGTGAGGAAAAGATAGACAATTCAAAAATTGTCTTTGGACAACTAGAGAGGCATTGTTAAATTAGTTAGATTCCTACTTCATAATGCACACCAGGTAAATTCCAAAGGAGCAAAGATTTAAATTTAAAAAAAATCATAAAAATACTAGAAGAACACATGGGAGAATTTCTTCATTACTTTGGAGTGAGGACTCATTATTATTTAAAATCTTGAGGCATAAAGGAAAAGATTGATAAGTACAACTACATGAAAAAAAAATTTAATCTACATGTTCAACATCATTCATGACAAAAACTCTTGACAAATTAGGCATAGAAGGAACACATGTTGACATGATAAAAGCCATGGGTGACAAGCCCAGAGCCAACATCATATTTAATGATGAGAGGTGAAAGCTTTTCCTCCAAGATCAGGAACAAGACAAGATGCCCACTCTCCGCATTCCCCTTCAGCACAGTGCTGGAGGTCCTAGCCAGGGCAATCAGTAAAGAAAAGCCATCCTAATTGAAAAAAGAAAGAAGTAAAATTGTCTCTATTTTCAGATGGCATGATTTTATATAGAAAATTCTAAGGACTCAACAACAACAGAAAAACCCAAATTGGTCTAATTAACGATTTCAGTAAAATTTCAGGATATGAAATTAACATACAAAAAATCAGTAATAATTCTATATACTAACAACAAAATTTCTAAGAAAGAAATTAAGTCAATCCCATTTACAATAGTGTCAAAGACAATAAAATACTTAAGAATAAACTTGAGCGGGAAGATCCTTATGCTGAAAACGACAAGACACTGATGAAAGAAACTGAAGACACAAATAATGGACAGGCATCCCATGTGCACAGAATGGAAAAATTAGTATTGTTAAAATGTCAGTACTATCAAAAGCCATCTATAGATTCAATGCAATCCCTATCAAGATTCCAATGGCATTTTTTACAGAAGTAGAAAAGCCACTCCTAAAATTTATATGGGACTACACAAGACCCTGAATAGCTGAAGAGATCCTGATATCACACTGTCCTGGTTCTGAGCTGCATTTAAACCTATAGTCATCAAAACAGTATGGCACTGAATAAAAACAAATAGACCAGTGTAGCAGAATTGAGAGTCCAGAAATAAATCCAAGCATATATGGTCAACTATATTTGACAAAGGAGCCAAGAATATTCAATGGAGAAAAGACAATCTCTTCAATAGATGTTGATGGGATAACTGGATATTCACAGGTAAAAAAATGAAACTGGAACCATATCTTCCACAACTCATAAAAATTAACTTGAAATAGATTAAAGACTTAAATGTAAGACCCGAAATTGTGAAATTCCTAGAAGAAAATATAGGAAAAAACTCCTTGACATGGGTCTTGGTAATTAATGATTTTTTGGATATGACACCTAAAGCACAAACAACAACAAAAATAAACAAATGGGACTACATCAAACTAAAAAGCTGCTGCACAGCAAAAGAAACCATCACCAAAGTGAAAGACAACTTATGGAATGGGAAAAAACAATTTGCAAACTGTCTATCTGATCAGGGGTTAATATCCAAAACATAAATAACTCATACAACTCAGTAGGAAAACAATAAAAAACAGTTTTAAAAATGGGCAAAGGACCTGAATAGACATTTCTCCAGAGGAGATACAAGAAAGGCCAAAAGGTTCATTAAAAGGTGCTAACATCACTGGTCATTAGGGAAAGGCAAATCAAAACCTCAATGAGATAACATCCTATACCTGTTAGAAAGCACCACTGCCAAAAAGACAAGGGATAACAAATGCTGGTATGGATGCAGAGAAAAAGGGAACCCTTCTGCACTGTTGGTGGGGCTGTAAATTGGTATAGCCATTATGGAAAACAGTATGGAAGATCTTCAAAAAAGTAAAAATAGAACCACCATATGATCCAGCAATTCCACTTCTGGGAATATGTCCAAAGCTAACAAGAACACTAACTTGAAAAGATATCTGTACCCTCAGGTTCATAGCAGTATTGCTTTTAATAGCCAAGACTTGAAAACAAGCTAAGTGTCCATCAATGAATAAATGGATAAACTGTATATATATTATATGTTATATATGTATACTTGTATATTGTATATATTTCATTGTGTGTGTATACAATGAAATACTCTTCAGTCATAAAAAATGAGGAAATCCTACCATTTACAACATTGATTAACCTTGAAGACATTAAGCTAAGTGAAGCCAGACAGAGAAAAATAAGGTATGATCTCACTAATACGTGGAATCAAAAAGAAAAAAAAAAGACCAAACTCACAGAAGAAGAGATCATTGTGATTACCAGAGTTTGGTGGGGGTGGGGAAGGAGAGTTGGAGGATGATGGCCAAAAGGTAGAAACTTCCAGTTATAAGATAAGCAAGTTCTAGAGATGCAGTGTTCAACATGAAGACTGCAGCTAACACTGCTGTATCATCTGTAGGAAAGTTGTTAGGAGAGTAAAGAGTTCCCATCAGAAGGAGAATTTTTTTCCCTTTATTCTTCTTTCTTTTCTTTTTATTGTATCTACATAGTCAAAAAATTCCATAAGTCAAAAGAAAAATGATCAACTGGGAATAAGTAAATTCATATCAAGCAAATTCTTAGAATGGTGCGAAAGGATGTATATGAAAGGGTAACAAATTACTAATACAGGAATTTACCGAAGAAGGATGCTAAGATTAGATTATATATTTTACCTGGAGTGCCAATTATTCTGTCAAATATAATTGTATTTTCTATTTTAATGGAGGAAACCAATAATTACCACCACCAGTGCAAAATGTGTAAGACAAGCCTGCAGTTGTTTCGTAGGACAGCAGTGATGGGTCAGATTGCCTCAGGATTATTAAATTCCGGAAGGATATTCTGTTTACCAAGTTGGTGGTTTCCACCTTGTTTGATGCTGTGTTGTAATTGACTGTGACTGTGCTGTGGCTGACACACAGACAGTGGTGGGCATGGATTTGCACAGATTAACCCAAATGTGACAAACACAGCAAACCAGCTGTTACCTTCCCCAAGCATGCAGTACAGTCATAGCATCTGCACTTTCACTAGGCTTGCTGTAAATACATAGCTGGTATCTCCATAAGCTAATATTCCATCTGAAATATTTTCATTCTCTTAATAGCAGCACATTTGATGAATAAATCTGGTACTATGGGACTACAGTTCCTCTCTTGAACAAGAACTATTTGCTCACTCAAGAAAAGACTGTGACTATCCCCACTTCACCTGACACATAAATTTCTATCCCACAGAACAAAACAATAAGATTTTGCAATCTCTTCCACTGTTTGACTTCAGACAAAGACAACATAACAATATCAGAGGTTTTAACTGAAGAAGTTTGAGTGAAAGGCCAGGGTTATTGCACCCTGAATCTTTTCAGTGAATTTTTTCAAGTTAAGCCTACCTCCTGGACACCCGAGTACATACTTCAAATACATTATTTTAGGTTTCTTTTTTAGGCTCAGTATCACACTTGAAACAGCTAGAAATTTTAGAACATTCCAAGGATACACTGTGTTAAAAGATTGTTATTTCCATGGAAATTTGGATAGGGGTCAGCTGGCATATATTATGGTTTCCCATGATATGCCTAAATTAGAAATTAATTCAACTCATAATAATTGAATTGACTTAATTAAAAAATGCTTTTTATGACTTGCTTACAGGCATTTGGGGGAGGGATGGGGAGCTCCACTGAAATATTTCATCCTTGCTCTAAGCGTGAAAAGAATATATTCTTTGGACCATATCAGTGGCACTTGCTCTCCAGCTAGCCAAAGGAAGAGAAAAGAACACAAATATAGGCTGCCAGATTAAGAGCAACGACTTTACCAAGAAAAACAAAATGGTACAAAGCCCATTTACCTCAAAGAGAACACAGAATTATCCCCTCTTTTTAGAATTACTAAAATAAAGTGCTATATCTGGATTACACGTCAAAGGTGAAAGGAACCTTATTTTGCAGCTTGAGCCACTGAAGCCAGAAACACGTATTCCAGGGCAGGCTGTTAGGTAACAGAAGCCTGAGGGCTAGCCCCCAGGTTTCTGACTCTACATCAGTGTGTTCCTCACGCCCTTGCTGGAGAGCTGCTCATCTCATCAGAGATTTGCACCTTTTGTAGTATAAACCTCCATCCTTGGAATTTTAACTTGTGATGGGTATGATGATGGATATGCTGCAATGACAAAGTTGTGAGCACCAAAAAAAACTAAAGGTTGGAGCATGAGAAAGACTGATGGCCTTATGTGTGATAGAGAATAGAGAAGCTCTGATTAGACAACCTTTTCAAGTTAATAGAAAAAGAAACATCTCTGGAGTGGAGAAGAAGAGTGGAGTTCTTCAGGCCCCCCCAAATTTAATGTGTTACTTTTTGGAAAAAGGCAATTTTCTCTTTGGATTCTCTGCTTGCCAAGGTTTCAGTACACATGCAGACTAATTCCTGAATGGGGTATGTTTTCCACTCTATATTAATAAACTGATACTTAGTTTATTCACTATTCTCTTATAGGTCAAGAGATTATGACTTCATTCCTCAACTAAAATTTAGTTTCTAAAAATGCAACATTGAGACATGGTGACAGTCCCCACCCCAGCCACCTCTGTGGGCACTCTCAATCCTACCCACTTTTACTGCAGTAATCATCCACTTGGTCACATAGAGAGGAGCACAGCTTTAACTTCATTCTGAGAAGAAATTCCCACCTCTAAGGACTGAACTCTCAGCAATGGAGTCACATTTTCTTGTAGGTAACACAATTTTTATTTATTTTTTAATTAAGGTATCATTGATATACAATCTTATGAAGGTTTCACATGAGCAACATTGTGGTTACAACATTCACCCATATTATCAAGTCCCCCCGACCCCATTGCAGTCACTGTCCATCGGCATAGTAAGATGCTACAGTCACTACTTGTCTTCTCTGTGCGATACTGCCTTCCCTGTGACCCCCCTGTATTATGCGTGCTGATCGTAATGCCCCTTAATCCCCTTCTCTCCACCCCTCCCCTTTGGTAATGCTAGTCCCTTCTTCATGTCTGTGCGTCTGCTGCTGTTTTGTTTCTTCAGTTTTGCTTTGTTGTTATACCACACTTAATTTTTAGTTGGTAAATATATGTACAATTTTTGTTATAAATACGTTCAATTTAGGGATTATTTTTCAAGTACTTCTGACAAGAGAAAAATTCTAAAAGAAATGAATAAATTCATAGGTAAACATCACATGTTTAGAAATATTTAACAATTTCTTCTTCCCTATTCCACCATGAAAATAACATGTTTGGCTTTTTGGTTAGCCATGACTAAGTCCCTTTATTTAAAATGTGTCTGCCATACCACCTTCTTAGGTCACCATGGGTGGTAAAGTAAGAATTACATTAATTTTAGTTCAGCTGCAATTATGCTGTGCCCTTTATAACCTTGGCGGCTTAGACAACCCCCTGCAGTTTCTTAGTCATTATGAGCTCAGTGTTTCTAACAGGGACATACGGCACAGTCCCAAATACTCCTCTAGCTCATATCAGATGCTAACAATCCAATTTCAGCAGTGAGAAATAGGAGGAACAGTGGGGAGGTGGATGCTTTCCTCCTTAACCATTCTAGGAAGCATTTATTTATATCATGAGCATCATTCTAGACTATAAAATATGTGGGTGATGGCTCTGGATTGATGATTGTGCATTCCATTTCTGTTTTTTAGCTCACTAAAGTTTAAGATGGCTAAAAGAACAAGACAGAGGCCATTCTCACTGTCTTTATAGCCAGTGGTTACAGTACGGCATCTTTTATTTTAGGCAGTATCCTTCTGAGACATTCCTGGAAAAGCAGCACAGTCCATGAGCATCAGGAAGGCATGCTAACCTCAGGCAATGAGTGAAACCCTGTGCATGCCAATGAGGCAAAAGCCTTACTATTCAGGGAGCCAAGTCTATCCAGCCATAAAGCTTTGACCTATACTATAGAATATTTCTGAATAGCTGCAATGACGGCACATTGGGTGTAAGTCTAGACATTATAAGGTGGATTTGTGATTTATTTAGGGAAAGAAATTTATAAAAAACAGGACATCAGAGTTTGGTTTTTTGCCCATAAAAAAGTGATGTATTCATGTGAGTCCCTAGATAGGTACACACTAAATATATATCCTTACAAACCACAAATAAAATAGACTAGACAGTACCCAGGTGCTGGACAATTCAACCTTTGTACTTATAAACACTCAAAGTATTTTTCAAAAGTAATTTAATACATTTTTATGTGCAATCACAATAATTTCACACCATGAACAAACATTTAAAGAGGATTGAATATATTTATTAATTCACTAGAAAATAATGCATCTTATTTGGTAGGTGCTATGGACTGAATTGTGTATCCCTAAAATTTGTACATTGAAGCCCAAACTCCAATGTGATGGTATCTGGAGGTGGGACCTTTGGGAGGTAATTAGGTTTAGATGAGGTCATGAGTGTGAGGCCCTAATGCTGGAATTAGGGTCCTTATAAGAAGAGGAAGAGAGACACCAGAGTTCTCTCTCTGCCATGGGAGGACACAGCAAGAAGGCAGCCATCTGCAAATTGGGAAGATAGTCTTCACTAGAACCTGACCATACCAGATTTCTAGCCTCCAGAACTATGAGAAAATAAATATCTGTTGTTTTAGCCACCTGGTCTACGATATTTTGTTATGACAGCCCAAGCTCACTGATACAGTTTGGGTTTAATTTTTCTTAAATTAAAATGTCTAAAATTTTTGTAGCATGCATCTAATCTAAATGATGAGATGCCAGTTAATTTTAACTCATGAAGGCAATATTTTCAAACATATTAATATTTCATTTTTCTATTTTAGGTAACAATGATAGAAATATGATCAATGATATATTTGATACAAAAGAACAAAATATAGATAATAAAAATTTAAAGCTGGCTTTATTTCTCCTTGTCTGCTCTTTTCACTTTATATTGAGAACTCTCTCTTCCTATATTCATTATCTATTAATCATTCATTCATTCATCTGACAAATACTTATTGAGCCCCTAACTCTGCTCCAGGTACTCTACCAGGGATTAGGATACAGCTGTAAGCAAAAGTCTCTTCTCTCATGGAGTTTATATTCAAATTGAGGGAGACAGAATAAGGAAATAAATATTAAATACATAATGTGTCATACTGTAATAAGTGCTCTGAAGAAACAAAACCAGATAAAGGGTTACAGTACAATGAGGGAGAAGAGTCTGGGTAACAATTTTGAAAAAATGATCAAGGAATGTCTCTCTTATAAGACCACATTTGAGCAGAGACACCTGAGTCTGTTAGGGAATGGGTCTTGGACATATCTGGAAAACAGTGTTCCAGAAAAGGAAGTGATATTTTCAAAGGGTCTGAGGCAGGAGCATGCTTAGCTTGTTAAAAAACAAAAAATAAAAAACAAAACATAGTAAGGTATCTGAAACAAGTAAGTGAACAAGACAAGAGTGTGGAAGGGGATGGGATTAAATAGGCTGTCAGCAATCCATTCATTTATGCCCAGAAAGTTAAATAGACAGGGAGAAAGTCCCCAGAAGGAAGGGAAGAACGAATGAGAAAGAACAATATTTGAGAAGATAATGGCTGAGACTTTCCCCAAACTGACAATAGTCGTAAATTCAAGTAGCTCTCTGAACATAAAGCAAGATAAATAAAAAGAAAAGCACACCATGGCACATCATAGTAAAAATGTTGACTATCAAGTTAGAGAGAATATTAAAACAAAAAAAGGTAGATTAACTTTGGCAAGTACCAGACTGTACAGATGACTTCTCAAAAGAATGGAGGGAAGTCAGAAGAAAATGGAACAGTATCTTCAAAGTGCTGAAAGAATATAACTATAAACCTAGAACTCTCTACCAGTAAAATTACTCCTCAATAATGAGGTGAAAAAGAGACATTTTTTCAGAGTAAAAATGTAGAGAATTTTTCATCAACAGCCTACTATAAGGAAAATATTAAAGGGTGTATTCAGCTTCCATACAGAAGCTCAGAGTTGCAGGAAGGATTTAAGAACAATGAAAAGGAAAGATGTGGATAAATCTAAGTGAATTTTCACCAGTTAGGACAGCCAACACAGAAAAGACTAGGAACAATAAATGCTGGCGAGGATGTGGAGAAAGGGGAACCCTCCTACACTGCTGGTGGGAATGTAAACTAGTTCAACCATTGTGGAAAGCAGTATGGAGGTTCCTCAAAAAACTCAAAATAGAAATACCATTTGACCCAGGAATTCCACTCCTAGGAATTTACCCTAAGAATGCAGGATCCCAGTTTCAAAAAGACATATGCACCCCTACTTTTATCGCAGCACTATTTACAATAGTCAAGATATGGAAGCAACCTAAGTGTCCATCAGTAGATGAATGAATAAAGAAGATGTGGGACATATACACAATGGAATATTATTCAGCCATAAGAAGAAAACAAATCCTACCATTTGCAACAACATGGATGGAGCTAGATAATTCCATAATCCCATATGGAATTAAATGCCTGAATAATCCACCAGTCTACACTATCCCCTTCCCCATTAACATCTTTTGATAGACCATCAATCTGCTTTTCAAATTCATGGGAGGCAGTATGACATTCTGGTTAAGGGTGTAGTTTTGGCAATCAGGTCCCTTGGGTCTGACAGCTAGCACAGCTAGGTAGGGCCTTGAGTAAGATTCTTAATCTCTGTGTACCTTGATTTCTTCATCTCTGAAACAGGAATAAAGACAGCACCTGTCTCACATGGAACAATCTATAGATAATATAAGGAGCATCTCATAAATCTTAGCTGGTGCTGTTGTTATTTTGGTTCCTATCTACCCATTTGTAGAATTATAGGCTGAAGTACTGTCTTTAGACCTTGCTTAATGCTGAAGATCTGCCTAATCCCATATGTCTATTCATTTCTGATCTGTTTCCATGCTTACATATAAATTCCTCCTTCCTAATTTGTAGTAAATTTGATCATTTTTCCCAAAAGAAAGTAATAAGGAGTTGAAATTCACTACTTGCAACTCTCTTTCTTTCTTTTCCAAAAAAGGAAAGGGCTATTGTTCAACCAGCCTAAGCCTGTTCACATTTTTCTATAGCTATGAGATGCTAATTTTATAGCCACTCTGTCATCATGGTTTATCTTGAAGAACAGCTGGGATTTAGCTTTCTGAGCAGATGATTTGGACATTTTTGCAAAATCCAGTCAAAATGGTGGTATCTCTGAGTACTGGCCTGTTTCATTCCTACAAGTCCACTGAGATCCTCAATCCTGGAATTTTTAAACTGTGATCTAAAAGGTGGAGTCTAAAAATAGATACGTATGGCCCTTTGCATCTCATTGCATAGCTCCAAATGCTGTGGGATTTAAAAAAATATGAATATAAATATTTATTAATTATGAATAAGATTAAATGATATAGCATTCATTTACATCATTCTGCTTATATTATGCAATGTTGGTACCACTATTCCTACACATAACAAACTTGGATTGATAAAATCTTAAAATATTGATATTTCTGATACTTTAAGTCTTTTTCACAAGGATTTTACATGTGTGACAACTTCAGAAGCTGGGGAGTCAGAATTAGTGTGCACGTTTTTGTAAGTCAAATAAGAGATTAGAGATAAGAGTAAGTGATTTACTCCAAATTCATAAAGAACAGCTGAACAAGAACCCCAGGCCCTAAACATCTAATATTTATCTAAAGTACCTTTGGGAAAAGAAAAAACTTGTTACTCATTCTTTGAAAAAAGATACTCTAAACACACCAGTATTAAGGCTGGATTTAAAACTTAATATATATCCTGACGCATGGTCGATATGGACTCTGAAGCAGTCAACTTCCAAATTCAACTCTCTTTCAATGTTTGTACCTAATGGCTTACAGACAGAACTTCAGAATATACGTACCTTCACCAAAATAACAAGCTCCTACCCAGTTTCATAGATAGACTCAGTCAGTTTTTTTATTTTTGCAGCCAAGTGCACTAATACTCTACTCTAAATTGGTTTATAAAATTTTTACAACTTGTTAAGCATCAAAATAATGTGCTACTAAGAGCCTGAATAAGAGGAAAGCTGTATAATTTTCAATGTCATTTCTGAAACTCAAATTTAGGCATAATTTCTTTTACTGTGCTTTCACAGTTACTGATAAGTGTTGATTCATTTTAAGGGAGTGGTGAGGGCTTGAATGGGAAGTAGCTGCTGCCAATTGTCAACCTGAGGCAAGAACACCAACTCATAAACGACTATGTGTTCCACTCGCAGGGCTGAACTCCATCACCTCTTCCAGTATTTACTTCTCCTCTCTTTGGTTTCACTTAGGGATTGATTACTCAAACTCATCTTGTGACCCACGTCCTATGAACTACCCTGCTGTTATTTTGCAGGAATAGATCACAGAAAGTACACGCACAGCTGTTTAAAATTAACACTTCTTTCTCTTCAGAAACGGCTCAACTCTTTTCCTGACATCAATGCATTTTTTAAAGTTCTGTACTGTAAATTCTTTGTCTTTCCTGACTCTGTCCTTTATTACTGCCTACAGCCAGTAATAACAAAGGACTGTCTATCAGAGAAAACTGCAGCCTCATTAATGCACATAAAAATTCCAGACACTCAACATCTTTAAAAGATGGGTCCAGACTTATCCAGGAGAATCAATTTTTCCTCACTTGGGTAAATATTTTATTTTTGAATTTTGAATGCGGGGTTGGCTGCCATGCCCCAAAGCAGGGAGGATACCATGTGAATTTATCGGAACAGTGAGTACTTGGGCCACTCTGGAATTTCTGCAGTAAATATAATTAAGACCAGCATGCCAATACAGGACTCCATTTTCTCACAAACTTACCCATATTTTCTCTAAATACTAAGTTAAAGTACGCACTGAAGTAGCAACTCTACTGGAGTAAAACATTAGTTAGATATAGTAGAGAATTTACTTCAGGACTATCCCCAACCTCTTTGGATTTGCTGCAGTGAGTTTTTAATTCTAGGTTAGCCTCCTTATATTACTTGGCATCTTCTGGAATGTCTTCCCTCCCTATTGTATACTCAGAAAGTGAATGCTTATTTTATTATATATCTAAGAAAGAAAGGAGTAGGAAAGAAATCCACTCCAGTGCCAAAAATGATCACCTCTAATTGGGACTAATCTTTGTCGTTGTGTCTGTTAAGCAGAAAGACAGGTATGAGCCGGACGAGAAGAGGGCGGAGCCCACCAAGAGCTCACAGAGCCCATAAGATTAAGCCAGAAAGGACTCACACGTTTTGCAGTAGAGTTCATTCCACATGCTCTGAACCTGGGCTGACCTTGAGACTTGCTCCGGCTAATGCAGGTGAGGTACGGCAGAGACATGGGATTAACATCATGATTAATTTCCCTAAAAATGCCGAGATTAGCATAGTAAGAACAAGAAGGACTTATTTTAAGGCTAAGATTC
>JAVSCE010000669.1:0-127999 GCA_032199065.1 Smutsia gigantea
CAGAGTAGTATTGAACAGAACTGAAGGGAGAGAGTGTCTGTGGCTATCAAGCTCGGCCCACTCTCTTTGGACTTGAGTTTTCTCCTTGACTCCCCAGTCTCCAATATTTTGCAGTTCAATGGTGAGTGGATGACAGCTTGGGTCCTGACCATCAGTACAGAACTCAGTCTGTATAAGCTGTAAATATATCACCATGGGTAAAATACCACAGTTTTGTATCTGAACTTGTAACAACCGATACAATATTATTTTTCTCCTTAGAAATCATTCTTGGTATTCCTCACATCATTTTCAATTGTAATCAGGAGTTACAATGGCCTCATACTTCTGAATCTAATGACCACCTCAAGATGCCTAAGAATAACTCTGTTATATAAAATAATACAACAGTTGCTCTTGTGCTATTTGATCATACTATGAAATACATGAATACTGAAACTATGAAACCTTAGATAGACTGTACCTGCATATTTGTATGGGCATGCAGAGGGAAAAGATAACAATTTTCAAATCTAGAGAGTGAAGAAACAAAACAAAAGCTTGCATTGGCTTTAGTTTTGATCAAAATAGAAATGTATTATTTTAAAATAGGTCTTCAAAAATTATTAAATAGATGTAGGAAATATATTTTGTAAGGAAGTATGCAAGTGCTGTCTGTCATATATTCCTATTGAAAATAGGAACAATTTTAAATCAGTAAAGCAGATGAGTTTGTCTTAGTTGGCAAGAAGAACAAGTCTTGGTCAGCAAGATAGTTGGAGCTCCAGGCATCATGATAAAAGGGGGAAGATGTGTAGTTGGGATGCTCTTAGGGCTACAAGAAAGGAAGAACTACATGAACTTTGTGAGTTTGTAAACAGGGTAAGAATTGATCATCTAAATGTGTAAGTCAAAGTTGCAAAAGAAATGACAGTGTGCTCAGGAGGGATGGCTTAAGACACTTGAGGGTAATGCATATGGTGTGAGCTGATGTTAGGAAATCAGCTAAGAATGGTAGAACATCTTAGCGCTAGAAATAACAAGAAACTACCATGAATTCTGAACCTGAAGCAGAAATAGTGCGAGAAGGGCTGAGAGAAAAACCTAAGCCATAACTGGAATCTGGTTAAGACCTATAGCTGTTGAAAATTCCCAGATGGGGTTTGTTACTTGGATAGAGGAGGACAGCCACTGCAAAACCATATTCTGGTAAGGAAGGAGTCTAGGAAACAATATCCGAACTTTCTCTGTTCTGCCTTCCACCTTCCCATTTCCACCAGTGGCTTTCATTGGTTAAATGCAAAGCTGGTCAGAGACCAAGGTACATGATACAGTCCATAAAGGTCAACCTTTCGAGACTCAAAAGGTGAAGTGGACTGAAGATGCAAACAGAGTATCTAGCATCCTACAGAAAAGGCTAGAGTTGTGGAAAAAGGGGGAAGAATTGAGCCCCTAACCCCAGGAACATTCCAGCTTCTGTACTGGTGGATATTGAAACAGAGTAAATAGACCAAGTTTTCCAGGATCCTTGTTGCCATTCACGCTCCATGTTGTCATTTTAAACCCTGCGCTGAGGTCCTCCAAGTTACTTTTCTAAATTAACATTTGTCATAGCTTGATCAGTGTTTATTCCTCTTGCCTCTTGTTGCTGCCAAAGAGGTGCAAGATTGCCTGCTACTGGTAGGCTGGGTAAGATAGAAATGATAGAGGGTTATCCTATAATTGGACTTTGAGTTAATACCTTAATTTAAATATTAAATCTTAGAGTTGGCACATGAGAACATGAGATTAAAATACCCAAAGATAAAAAATATGACTTAAAAGTATACATATGTATAATCATTTTTCTATTTTAGAGAGGATCCATAAAGTGCCCTCTGAAATTTTAATAGAGAAGAATCACCTAAGCCATTGCTACTCATGTTAATGGGTTATTGTAATTTTTTTCTATGAAATTTACTATTATTTACAAAATATCACGTATATATGCATCCACATCGAGGTCTCTCTTGCCTCAGATATCTTGCTTCTTTCCCTCTCTTCTTCTACTAACACATGCTTTGGCTATTTCTCTCTGAACATGTAATAACCATTATAGTCCCTAAAAATAGGCAGGTTTATTCTACATCAGTAAGGCTGAACTGGGGCCTCTCTAAAAACATCCAGAAAGAGAGAAAAAAAGTGTAGTCAACCTGATTCACAGATAATGGGTGAAAGGGTGAGAATGATAGTTAACTAATGCACTTCCAACCAATTTGAAGATCTTCTTTGATCCAAGGACACAACTTCTCAGGCTCTAGAAGTTTAATCATCCATAAGAACAATAATAGCTAAATATAATTGCTCAGTGCCTTTATACATGTCAGCTGCAGGGCATACACAAGGTAGGCTTTGGTTCTAGAACTCTGAGTTGCACCAAGTGGATGCTAATATGCAGACCACTGGGGGACCACTGGCCTGCTTTCCTTACAGTTGCTTCCCATGTTGAGTTTAAAATTTTACCTTTTGAAAATTCAGCTTAATAAAATTATATTTGAAATATTTTGAATTCCAAAGTAATAGTGAACCTATCAACACACACTCACCATTCAGCGAATACTGGCTATTAATAGGCTTTTTATGCACGATCTTTTACGGAACACATTTATTGAGCATCTACTAAGTTTGCTAACTCATTTAGTCTCCACAAAACTGCATGACTTAGGCACTGTTATTATTTCTACCTCAAAAAATAGAGAAAATTGAAGCTCTGAACATTCTACCTGTGTGTCAGGGGACACGTTAGTGGTAGAGCTAAGAGTTGACATTATGTTATCTAATGCCAAAGACTAAATTCTTAATTACTATGTTATTTTACTAGAATGCAATAATATTTCAAATGTGGAATAAATTAAAAAATAAGTCCACAGGTCAGTTCACTAAATAAAAACTATCATTCTTAAGAAGATGTGCTCCAAGACTTTTATATATTAGGCATGATATTGCTTGTGTGTTGTATTAGAAACAGCTTATTATGAAGAGCCAGACTAAGTAATTGAAGACCTTTAGTTATTCCAGAAAGAACCTGTGTGCAAAATCAAGGAATCCCACTGGATGGGTTTCAGTTTCTCTATCAATTATGATAATAAAAACAACAATAAAAAATTTTACCATGTTTACACAGTACAGGAATTTACCTACCTTTTATATATTTTGAAATTTATAATAATGAATACTTAAGATAAAATTTATTTTTCTTATTCAGAGACTTCTTAGTTTTGTGTGTGTCTAAAAGGTAAATTTGTTGGATCTTAGACACACAGTTTTTATTTTGCTTTATTGAAGAGGCCAAAGATTTGAGAAGCCTTAAACGATTTTGACAAATATTACCAATTAGATAAAATGTCACATCACTTCACTCAT
The DNA here is from genome assembly GCA_032199065.1 of Smutsia gigantea. NCBI lineage: Eukaryota > Metazoa > Chordata > Mammalia > Pholidota > Manidae > Smutsia > Smutsia gigantea. The sequence continues at coordinate 3,382 of JAVSCE010000669.1, forward strand.
TTCTTTGAGGGAAATAAATAATTTGGTGATCAATTATAGCTCTTTTATGTTCTCTTTAAGCAAATGAGATCACTGGGGCTACCTGTGGGTCAATGACACCATTATGTTCTGAGTATCCTGGTCATAAAACAGTACTAGGCAAGTTTCCATTTTTAAGCTGGGGGCAAATACTAGGAAGTTAGTGGAATAGACATGACAGAATAGCTGAGCCCAAACTTCCCCTTCTGACATGACATGCAGAAAACAGGACAGATGTATGAAACAACTATGTTCAGAAAGTAGAACACAGTTGGAAGAATGACTGTGATACTTGAGGGATTGTGGGGTAAATCCTGTAATTGCCTCAGCCTTCCTCCTAGAAGCACTTTGTATACCTTGCTGCTGGGTAGGAAACCCAAAAAGAGCATCTATGGATAGGCATTTGGTAAGGCTGAGGCAGCTGAAATTTGTAAAGCAGAGTGCCAAAGAGATGGGAGCTAGGCAGAGAATTAGGTTCAAAATATGCCTTGGGGACTTCTTGATTCACTGTCTGAATAGTAAGCCAAGCATTTGTTGGACAAATTTCCAGGAGGATAGACAAAAAGCAACCGGGGATTTATAAGCTGGATTCCAATGTCTCCCACAGGCAGGCTTCACATTTGCTCTAGCCAGAGTGAAACAGGGAATTCAGTAGAGATGCCAGAGGCTTATGCCTCTGTGGTAGAACTAAAGTCGCTCTAGGAAAAGGTACTCTGGATCTACACTAATGGATCTTTCTAAAAAGTCTTTAATGAATCAGGTTGATCCAAAGATAACTTAGCTGCCTGCCAATCAAGTTACACTATATTTAAAAAAATGATAAAATCAACACCTACCAATGTAAAATTACCATGTCCAGCATCCTATTAAAATTTACTAGACATATGAGAAGGAAAAAACAATAAAATGTGACCTATATCCAGGAAAAGAGGTATTTAAACATGTTTAAAAGAGTATGAGAAAAGAGGAGCTCAGGGAGAAAAATGAATGAAAATAAAAGAATCAGAAAGAACTTTTAGAGACATAAATCACATATAAAATGAAAAGTAATTCGATGGATTAACAGCAAATGAGGCACTGCAGAAAAAAAAAATCAGTGAGCATGAAACAGGTATTGAACCCATCTAAACTGAAGCACAGAGGGAAAACATATACATGGCAATATTAGGCAGTCTAAAATATGTGTAAACCCCAGAAAAGGGAGTGCTTATTAAAAGATAATTATTTGAAAATCATTTGATAAAAATTATAAACCCACAGATCCTAGAAACTTAAGGAAACCCAGCAAAATAATGTTCACTGAGGCATCATAATGAAGTTGCAGAAAACTAATGATAAAGAAAACATCTTAAAAGAAGTCAAAGTTAAAAATACACATTACATATAGAGAAGAAAAATAAGAATGCTCTTGGATTTCTCTTCAGAAAAGAATACAATCAGAAAAAATACAGAGAGGGATATTTTTTAAGTGCTTGAAAGAAAAAAAAATTCTACATCCAGGAAAAATGCCATTCAAAAAGAGGTGAAGTAAACACTTTTACAAACAAATAAAATCTGAGAGAATTTCTTACCAGCAGACCTGTATTATAAGAAATATTAAAAGAAGTATCTTTTAACTTACTTTTTATGTAAGAAGGAAAATTACAGATTGAAGCTAGTAAGTACATAAAGGAGTGAAAAATGTGAATCATAGTAATTAGGCTAACGTGAATTTCTTTTCTAATTAAAAAAATTCATTTAAAAGTTCACTGGATGCTATAAAGCAAAAATAATATATTATGAAGTTTCTAACATATATAGAAGTAAAACATAAATATCACAGAGGCAGAAGCAGGAAAATGGAAGTATATACTATTGTCCAGTTTGTAAATTTTAAATAGTATAATATTTCAAGGTGGAGTGTGATAAATTATGAAACATACTGTAAACCTTAGAGCAACCACAAAAAAATAAAGCAATGAGGAATAACTAGTATATCAGTGATGGCCATAAAATGAAATGTATATATATATATATATATATATATATATATATATATATATATATATTATATATATGTATTCTCTCTATATATGTATTTTCTCTTTATATAATATATTCAGTACAAAAGAAAGAAAATAGGAAAAAAAGAATGGATGGCACAAATAAAAACAATAAGAAAGTAAACACAACTCTTGTCTAAAAATTCCAATTAAAAAAAACAGAAACTATATGTTAAGATACAAACATGTCAACTACATGCTTTCTATAAGAACTTAATTTAAATAGAAAGAACAAGATAGCTTAAAAGCAATGGTAAACCATATAAACTAGTCAGGAGAAAGTTAGGAGTGGTTCTTTTCATATAAAAAGCAGAAAAAGGAATATTATTGGGAATAAAGGTTATATTTCATAATGTTAAGGGGGGGTTGATTAATCACAAAGACTTATCCAATCTAAATGTGTGTGATACTACAACTTCAAAATGCATGGAGTGTATACTGATAGAAGAGAAAGGAGTAATAGACAATGCTACATTTATAGTAGATATTTCATATACTTCTCATGGAAAGTGGTGTAAAAGAAGACAGACAAGAAATAAAGATATAGAAGATGTGAATACTATTAAGCAATATGAAACAACCAATACACGTAGGATATAGAAGACCTATGATTATTAACTAACTTAACATGTCATCTGTAGAAAAGCTACAAAACAACAGAAAAATGTACACCCTTTTTAAATGCTCACATAAATCTACCAAGGTAGAGTGCATTTTTGGTTACAAAATAAGTCCCAACCAAATTAAAATGATTGAAATAATGCGGAACATATTCTTTTACCACAACATAATTAAAATAGAAATCATTATCAGGAAGATATGTGGAAAATATGTATTGGGAAATTTAACAGCAGACTACTAAATAACCTATGGGTCAAGAAGGAAATCAGAAGTGGAGTTAGAAATTATTTTGAAATTGAATGAAAACGAAAATGCAACACATCATAATTTGTGAGATGCAGCTAAGCAATACTTACAGGGAATTTGGAGGTGTAAATGCTAAAATATAAACATAATAAAATAGCTAAAATCAATGATATAGTCTTCCATGTTACAAAGCTGGATAAAGAAGAATAAATTTAAATGAGAATAAGTAAATGGGAGCACATATGAAAGATAAGATTATTATGAAGCAGGCAGACAATAGAAATAATCAATAAAAACCGAAGTTTGTTCTATGACTAAATCTGTAAAATAGGTAGATTGAACACAAACTCTCTGTATTAGGAATGGAAGAAGGGAATCACTTGACATCCTAGAGGCATTCAGGAATATTATCCACAACCTTATGCCCATGTATTCGACAACTCGGGTGAAATGACAGTTTCTTGAGAGACAAGATTTTTCCAAAGCTGATTCAGGAATATAAAATATGAGTTGTGTTATGTCTTCTACAGGTATTTACTTCATAAATAAAAACCTTTTCAAAGAGAAAGTGCCAGACTCAGACAGCTGCACTGGTGAGACATTGGAAAAAGAATATTACCATTCTTTTCACGAGAAAACAGATAAAGAGGGAATGCTTCCTAAGTTAATTAGGAGGCCACCATAACATAACACCAAAAGCAGAGATGTTACAAAAAAGAAGAAAATATAGATAAATGTCTATCATGAACACAGATGCAAAAAGAAAAGCTATCATAATATTAGGAAGTTGAAATTCAGCATTATATAAAATGGATAATTCATCAAGACCAGTTGAAATCAATTAAGTTACTTAATCAACAAATTTAAGGAAAAATCAATGAATCAACAAAATTAAGGAAGAGAACCATGTGATTATATCAATAGAGGCCTTTAATAAAGTTCACCATGCATTCATGATCAAACTCAGCAAACAAGGAAGCAATGTTGCCAACTTGATAAAGAACATCTATAAAAAAATAACACCTTATACCTAGCATTATACTTAATAGTGCAAAACTAATTGCTTTTGACCTGAGATCAAGAACAAGGTAGGGGAGAGCCTCCCTTTGCCACTTCCATTCGGTAGTATACTGGAAGACCTAGCCTGTGCAAAAGCCCAAGATAAAGAAAATGCAAATGCGTACGGATGAGATGGAAAGAAGCAAAACGGTTTTCATTCTCAAACAACGTAGTAATGTACACAGAAACTTCCAAATCGATAAACAAGCTCTAAAACACAGAGCTCTGTGATGAGCTGATACAGGTGAAGGGGCCTCGACACTTTAGCAGCACTCCATGGGGGCCTGGGGAACCTCAGATGGGCAGTAAGAAGAGCTGTGTGACCGTAACACATCCCTGTGCTTATCTTCTGTCCCATCCACAGGCACTGGGCTGTGAAGCATATCAGGCTGCCACTGGGGTCTCCAGGCCCCTCTTGGCTCCCCACGTCCTGTGCTCCCACCTCTGCTCTGCCTGGAAGAGAAGTAGGGTGGTTGGGCAGGTGGGGTGGGGTGGGGGCAGGGACATTAGCCCTGCCCCCTGGGGACAATAAACAAACAAACATAAATAAAGTAAAATTTGTACACAAAGGACAAAGTCAGCATACAATAATCAACAATATATGTATACACTAGTGATTAACAATTAAAATAAAAACAACTATGGATAATTTTTTAAAGTATGGTCAAGATACCTACACAGTGTTAAGAATGTTTAAAGAACCCATGAGTAAATGGAGAGGTATGTCAGGTTGCCATACCTCATTTTATTGCACTTTGCAGATATTGCATATTTTACAAATTGAACATTGGAGATTTTGGCGGAGGAAGTAACTGCAGATGTAATGGAAATAGAAGAACTAGAATTAGAAGTGGAGACTGAAAATCTGACTGAATTGCTGTAATTTCATGATCATGAACAAATGAGGAGTGGTTCCTTATGGATGAGCAAAGAAAGTGCTTCTTTGAAATGGTATCTACTCCTGCTGAAGATGTTGGGAAGGTGGTTGAAATGTCAACAAAGAATTTAGAATATTACATAAACTCAGTAGATAAATCAGCAGCAGGGTTTGAGAGGACTGACTCCAATTTTGAAAGAAGCTTTGTGGGTAAAATGCTATCACACAACATCACATGCTCCAGAGAAACTGTTAGTGAAAGGAAGAGCCAATCACTGCAAAAAAACTTCCTTGTCTTATTTTAAGAAATTGCCACCTTCAGCACTCCCCACCCTGGTCAACCAGCAGCCATCAGCATCTAGGCAAGACCCTTCACGGAAAAAAAGGTTATGGGTGGCTGAAAGCTTGGATGCTGGTTAGCATTGTTTTTTTTTTTTAGCAATAAGGTATTTTTTAGTTAAATATGTATGTTTTTTTAGGCCCACTTAATAGACTAAAGTGTCAGTATAGTGAAACATAACCTTTCTTTGCACTGGGAAACCAAAAATTTCATTTGACTCACTTGACTGTGATACTCGATTTATTGTGGTAGTCTGGGACCAAAACCACAATATCTTCACGGTATGCCTGCACCATGGAAATAAACAGTTTATGCTTATTTTTGCCATACTTTTGAATAATAAGTGTGTGTTCCTTTTTCTTTTTATTAGTACCCAAATGATATAGAAATAGAATAAAATTATGCAAGTTTTTTAGGTACTGTCATAATATAAAACAAGAAAACTAAATCTGTGAAATAAGAATACTATGAAATAATAATAGCTTTTGTGTTTGGCTGTTTTGGTCCATTCAGGCTGTTATACAAAATATCATAAACTGGGTAGCTTATAAACAATAGAAATTTATTTCTCAGTTCTGGAGGCTGGAAGTCTAAGATCAAAGTGCTCGCATGGTCATATTTCTGGTGAAGGCCCTCTTTCTGGTTCATAGCTATGTCTTCTCACTGTGTCCTCCCATGGTGGAACGGGCCAGGATCTCTGTGGGGTTCCCTTTTATAAGGCACAAATCCATTCATGAGAGTTCTATTCTCATGAACTAATCACTTCCCCAAGTCTCCACCTCTTAATACCCTCAGTTCTGCGGGTTAGGACTTACATTATGAATCAAACATTCAGATCATAGTACTATCTATGTTTCTTAAATAAGGGTTAGTCACTAAGTTCTTCTAGACTTCAATGTCGGCAAAAAATCTGCCCATATCAGATAATACCTCCTTTTGTTATGAAATGAGACTCATAGAATTCAACAAATTTTCCTTTTGATGTTACTTTCTAGGAAGTATAGAACTATGTTTAATAATATTTAACAGTTAATGTAATAGATACTGTATTCCTGGCCCCTAGGCAATTATCTGCCTCTTATTTGGCCACATTTCCTTTTTAATATTTAAGTCATGTCAAATCATTTTTAGGTGTAGACAGAGAATGAGTTATTAATGGGGCCCAGCAAAATTGTGCTGCTATAGTCCAAGTGAATGAGTCCATGACTAAGAAAGGATTAAAAAAATGAAGATAGGATAGCTGGCATGAGGTAACTTAAAAATTAAGCATCAACTTCAACCATCTGGAAAATACACATTTGTGGAGTTCATCATTTTAATTTATAACCAAATAGAACATGTACATTACTGACTGCCTGTAATTACAGGGGTCTCACATATAAATGATATAAAAAAATTTCTATGTCAGTGCCTCTATAAAAGAAACCACAGTTTTGCACTGCATATGCCAAGTATTGATTTGTTTTGCTGCCTCAAAATACTTGAAAAAACTGTGTTCTTAAAGTAGATAACTTAATCTCTTGCTTTTTTTGCTGCATGCCTCCCAGAGTCAGTTCTCAAGTGATTGAAGTAGTAAAACTTCTTTCAAGAGAGTATACAAAAATGATCTATATTCCTTCTTCTATGGCATGAATGGTTTAAATGACTTTCCTATTGCTAGTGAAGTTTATCTAATGGTTATGCACCCACCCCTTTCATTTTAAATTAAGTAACATGTTTTTTTCCCTTCTGGATTATTCTAAATTATCATCACGTGCTCCATGTTTTTCTTTCAACCTACCAACACACAAAAGGAGAAAAAATGTTCTCTCAAAGGACACTTTTCCCCACTAGGATCTAATCATGATGGGAGATGGGGTGCTCTCAAAGCTGAGAAACCTTCATCTGTTTTCAGTAACAAGAAGAAAAATTTTGTGTGTTTTTTAAATAACAATCTACCCCAGTTAGTACCAGAAAAAGTGAGGAAAGAAAGGAAGGAAGAAAAAAAGGAGAGGTGCAAACAAAATGTTTATTGACAATTATGCATCAAATTACTTAAAAATCTACATTCATTTTATTCCAGTTATTACTGATAAAGTACATTTAGATACATTAGGCATGTGAGCAAGTATGTGCATATATAAGGATGCTGTTACAGTGTTGCTGGGCAGCGGCATCTGGGGAAGTCTCTCCCTGTGCACTGGGTGAAACCTCAACCCGGATGGGGGAGGGTTTTTGACTCCGATGGAAAAATAATTTACAAACAGGTGTAAGGAGTGTAATTTAGGAAGGAATTCATTAAAGCAAGAGTGGTAGTGAAGGGCAGCAGTCATGCAGGCAGTAGAGAGCAAGGAAGAGCAGAGGAAGGGAGGGAAAGTTCATTGAACTTCTGCTCGGTGTCAGGCAGATCCCTTGCCAAATCCTGATTCAGGGTCACCTGGTGTCCAGTGTCCGCTTGATCTGCACTGCATGGGAATTATATCCCTATTACCCCAGGATTTGGGGGAGCTGTAGAGCACTGGATGGAGTGAGTTTATGTTCTGAGAACTTCCACTTCCCTACTGGTCTGAAATAAAACAGGGAAACTGGGAGGGGGAAAAGGATTGTGTTAAGACTAGAAAGCTGAATGAAGAGCAAAGTGACAAAGACACTTACCACCGGAGGTGGAGATCAGAGAGCCCTTGTCATCATCATGAAAAATAATTCAGAGACAAGTGCAATCGGCTTATGCAACAAGAAAGGATATTTGATATAAGACAGTGCACACTCAGACAGGAGTGTGGGCAACCTCAGAGAGGAGGTTTGGGTTTGGAGTTTTATAGGACCTTTTGGGTAGGGGATCTGCATAAGACATGATGTATGCAGTTGATTCATAATTCCTTTGAAGTTTTGTCTTAAGAATAGGGTTATTTGGTGACTGTGTTGATCCAGATCTAGGCATTCTTTATCCACATAGTTTCATTTATACTTCAGAGATCTATCTCTCGTCCTACTTACAAAGTTGATTAGGGGGCTGGAAGAAGAAGAACAGTATACAGATTAAGTTAAAGAATAAGCCAGGCCTTTTTCACAGGCTAAGTAGATTTTACAATGGCAGCATCCTTGTCCCATTTCCTTGCTCTATCTCAACAGCAAAAACTTTAATAAACCTAAAATCGAAGTAAAAGACAGTGGTTGAATAAACTGTGGTACACACCTTATTTTAATGGCTACACACTCTCCATATTATCAATAAATTTTAAAAGAATGATATTGTACACTTTTTGCCATGTTAGAGAAACAAGCATGAATATAAACTTAAAAGATATACATATATATGTATATATATACATAAACAGAGAAATTTTGAATGTCATTTTCTAGAGATAGAACTGAAGTTTCAACACCTTGTCTAATACTCAAGAGAATATGAAAATGTTTCTCCATTTATGGTTATATGAAGTTGGATCACGTGACCTAAGAATTGTAGTCAGCAAGCATAGATCCAGAGGAAATTATATCGTAGTTCCAGTCTGAAAGCTGACAGGCACAAGACCCAGGAAGAAGACAGAAAAGAGCAAGGTCCCCGCTCAAGAAAGTCAAGCAAGAGGAAATTCCATTATGCTGGAGAGGGTCAGACTTTTGTTCTATACAGAACCTCAATCAATTGGTTGAGGCCCACAAATATTAAAGAAGGCAATCTGCTTTACTTAATCTTTTGAATAAAATATTAGTTAGCCAAAAACACCCTCACAGAAACATGCAGAATAATGTTCAACCAAATATCTGGGCTGTCCATGGCCCAGTCAAATTGAATAAAATTAACCATCACACAGAGATTACCTTTGGAAATTGAGTAGCTCCATATTAAAGATAAAGATCCCTGATATAAAGTTATGGACTGGTGTACTGAATCACAAGAAAACATGGACTTTGTCAGTACCTTTCCTGGAAACTAAGCAAAGTGACACGTTCTAAAATTGCCTTTAATCTGTGATGATCACTGTCCTTGTTTTGAAATTCTCCCATCCCCTTCAAAGCTCATATTATACTTTCTAGTTAAGGTTTGCAGGACATAGTGACTATCCATTCATCCCAGTTATTACCAGCCTTCTCTCTAGGTTATGCCTTTTAAACTACTAGGGCAAACTATCAAAGAACCTGAAGTGGGCAAAAAGAGATCACTAGGTGTCTTCAGAGAAGTGCTGGATATTATGTGGTAGATCCTCTAAGTATTACCCGGTTCCACACAAGTGTCTTTAATTGTCTTTATTGACAAGGCTGTTTTACAACTATGTAGGGATAGAAGAAAAATGATAGTAATGTAAATGCTTCCTGTCTAAAACAATGCAAATTAGTTCTATTCATAGTAATGAAATAATTCTGTTCAATAGAGGGTATAAATCTCTGTAAATTAAATTCTCATTTTAAACAACTTCAATATATTTCTGGTTCCCTCATTAATTGACAAATTATCTAAAAAACTTTGACATATGTTCCTTTTATATTGTATAAAATATTTATATTTGCATTTTGCCTTGACCTTCTTTGTTAAATTCAGTTTTCTTATAATTACTTCCTCAAAAAATCTGTCTTAGCCAGTGGATTACAAGCTCAGTGAAGGCAAGGACCACATTTGTCTTGTTTATTACTGTATCCTCAGAGCTTACTTTCAGGAATTTAGTAGTGCTCAGAAAATATCCTCACAGTCCCCTGAATTAGTAAATGCAAATGAATCAAAGGTATTTCTGAGCAATCAAATGAGTCCTGGGGGATAAAGTTTCAGTGGTATTAAGAAAGCATTGAATGGCCTCATTAAATCAGAACATGTAAAGTGTTTACATGCAAAATTTATAATGAAAAAGCCACTATTTAAAGAGCTCTTTGAATATCATTGCTGGGAAACTAGTGTTTTTAGAGAGTCCTATAGTGTCAAAAAGGCATGGACTACACTACTATGACAATTTGGAGCAGAAACATCCTGGATAACAATGCAAAATCATATTTTATACTTCTTGCACCTAGAAATTAAAAAGAAATTACATTTCTTATTCACTTCCCATATTTTTTGAAATTTTCACTTTTATAGATGATTTTCATTATTCTTTTCAGTTAAAAGTTTCTGGTTACTGTAGAATATTAAGAAAGTCAAGCCCATGAAATATTTGAGCCATTAAGCATTATCCAATCAGACTTAGATCCCTTGCAAACTGATGTTTGTATAATACTACATAGGTGATTTTATAAAGGTTGATGGAAACTGAAAACATGTATTTCCTCATAGACTCAATCCTCTTGTTAATATCTAAACTCCTGACACATAAGCTTTTAATAAACCTTAAAAAAAAAGAAGCCACCATTTCTTTGCTCTGTAACATTGGTAATGAAATGTATTACTCTGTGCCTACCTGTGGTGGTTGTATGTTCTATTGAGACAGGAGATGAGATGAAAAGACTTGCTATGGAAGTGTCCATCTCTTCCATAGAAGAGAGCAAAAACAAGAACAAGGGAAAAGAAAAGAACTTTGAAAATCAACTTGTAATTCTGATTAGGCATCAGAAAACCAATAATCACCCACCATCAAACTTACATTAAGGTGTTGAAGTATCCAAAGATTTTTCCAGCATTATCTCTCTTTACTAAGAATTCCTTCTTTAGAGCCACACACATGATAACTATTTGACCAATCAAAAACTCTAGAGACCCAGCAATAAAAGAATTAATTCAGCCTTTATAAATGCTAGCCAGAAAAAGGATTGAGTCCTGGGACAGAAGCAAGACCAGCTAACAGCAACAATTTGTTCACCAGACCCAAGAAATAGGAGACATTCATAAGCAGATCTCAAGGAAAGAAAGTTCTTTAAATTTCTTCATTGGCTACAGATAAGGAAGATGGGCTAATGCAAAATGGAGAAAGTCTGGGGATAGGTGGTTAGTCCACAGAGGATGTTTGTGGATTGGTGGTTGATGATATTAACTCATTGCCTTTCCTTGTCTCTCTCTGCCCCATTCTCCAGGCTTAATGTAACTTAATTTTAGGAAATCAGAGAATTGTTCCCTATAATGTGGGAAGGCTGTTTTGCCTTGCATTAATATTTTCAGTAACCATGCTGCTTTTTTAGCATAACTCCTGAGTACTTCTTAATTTTTCCTTCCTATCCTAAAACATGTCTGATGAGTTAATTATCATTTCCAAATGACAAAATCTCCCTCCAATAAATGATAATCTGTGATTACCATCTAGATTTGTCTAATTAGTAATTAATATGTTTAAAATTATAATGAGATGGAAATGGTCAAAGAAAGTGGAGATAACCCCATCCACTGTCATGGTTTCCCTTATCTATTTATAAATTCATAAACTGCAGAGGCCTAGAAAGGAGACAGCTTGCTGAAACATACTTTCTAAATGGTACTCTTAGCACCCCACAAATGTACTTATTGGTGTATGAAGACCTGGGTTAGAATTCTGAACCCACTAGTTAACCATGGTCATATAATGATTAACTTCTCTGTCCTTCATTTCCTTACCTATAGGAATGAGATTGGAGAACTGAATGGGGAAATACACATTAAGCACATGGTACAGTACCTGATCTATAGCCTGCCCTAAAAGTGGCAGAAATCAATGAAATTTGTTAATACTACTGATTACTGAATGAGTTTGTATGGCTGCCCTTACTGTTACAACCACCTTCAGTTACTAAAATAACTGAAATAGTTATTTTAGCCAGAACTCTTACACAAATTTCTTCAGAAGTTTTTAACTAAATAGAAAGGATATCTAGGAAGACAGCCAGAGGGAGAAACAAAGGTAATCAAAACATAAAATGAAAAGTTGACAAAGAGAGAAACAAATTGGGGCAAAAATTAGGCAATGAAGGAAGAAAAAAAATACCAAGTAATATTTTGTGTCTGGCTGAATTGGTGCAACTATTCATTTGTCATTTGATTTCTAGTACTTACACTGCAATAAAATTGGCAGTTGAGAGAACTGGATAGTTTCCATAACAACAGAACTGGTGGCCTGAAAAATTGAGACAATTTTACTATTTATGGGTTGTGTATCTTCCGGCAAGGCACTTGATCCCTCTGGATTACTTTGTTCATTTGAGGGCCCTAAAGCAAATGCATTTAGGTTCTTTCCAGCTTGACCATTTCTGTAGTCTGTGATTCTTTGAATTCCATGATCCCAGTGTAACCTACTGACCTCAGTTTAATAGGAACCATCGGTCAAATAGTCCAAATCTTTGCTCTTTAAACCATTCTTGCCTCCCCAATTCTGTGACACTTAAGCCACATCCCCTTTTACCCTGTTCGTAAAGCAAATGCCTTTGGTTGGTTTATGAAGACATGTATGCATACTTGGAGAATATCTTTAAAATAAAATAGTGTTTAGTCATGAGATTTTTCTATATTAACTTTATCAACAGGCATAAACAATGTTGTAATTAGTCATATCTCACAATCACACAGAAGGTAAGTATTGTAACTAATGCTGAAGTAAGTCCATAAAATAACTACCTGTGCAGTATTTTATCTTCCCCTCTGCTGCACTGGTCTTTAGAAAACAAAATTACAGTCTTGTGTCTGGGAATCCCAGAGCTCTTATGTGAAAATAAAAAAGAGCAATCAAACCAGAACATTTTGTAGATCTATTTGTTTCTGAGGTAGGCTAAATAGTGAAAAGCGTAAGATAGTTGGTGCTGCCTAAAATTGTTTTTCCCAAACTGTGATGTCCAGACACATGACCTGAGGGACTATTAAAATAATTGCAGGCTCTAATTCAGTAGATCTGGGGTAGGGACTGAGATCTTGAACTTCTAACGAGTTCCCAGGCAATCCTGAGGCTCCTCATCTGAGGAGTGGGTTTAGAGAGACAAGGACTAGATTGAGTAATACCAGTCCCACATGAAATCTCCATAAATGCATGTTAGGGTGAAGTAAACTGCTCCACCTTTTTTAGCTCAAGATATGCCCATAGTATAGTTGTTTTGTTGTTCAGATTTCCTTCTCTGAAAGAGGACTGGGATCTTGTTTTGGCAAACAAAGTATCCAATGGAACAATGATACAAAATGTTTTCCAACAGCCTCTTAGGAGGAAGTTACTTAATTCCATTGATTCCAAGGATATATTCTACTTAAGGGTAGAAGAATTTTAGGAGATTCTGGCCTGGAAGATGAGTAAAAGGAAACAAGGGTGAGTTTGAGAAGTCCTTGGAAATATTTGAAGTGCTTCAAGGTGTGTCCATTTGTTATGGGTTAAGCTAGCCAGCATCCCAATAAGAATTGAGGCCCAAGAGATGCCATCAATAATCACTTAACATCAAGTATGTGAGCACAGTTTTGATGAATTTTATTAGAATGTCAAATAGCCATGTGGTCTCCATCTTTACTATTAAGAGGAAAAAGAGAAAATTGTGGATAAGAATGTAGAGAATAATTAATTATCTAGGCTTGGTGTCTGATGATCCTTGCCTGGAACCCTGGTCCCGTACCTTACCCACCGTGCTCATGGCATCTCTGCAATTGATTTCTTTAATTATAGAATGAGGAATGGTGGTAATTAATAGTATTAATCTAGTAAGGCCCTTGTGAGAATTAAATGAAATTATGCAAATAAAAGATTTTGTCATACAGGAAATGCTAAAAAGTTTAAAGTACTGCAAAATGCACACATACACTCACCCAAACAAACAAAAACACAAAATTTAATAAAAAACTAAATCTCCTAAATGGGAATCTGTCTTCTTCATAAATCTCCAAGAGCTTACTTTAAGGATGACATATTTCGAGGGTTCATAAGGTAGCCACTACTACACGCTGCCAAATTTTCCCTTTTTTTTTTGAAATTTCGAAGTTTGAGTCCTGCTGTTACTAGGCTAGCCACAGGGATGCACTGTGCTTCTTTCAAAACTTCTCTGAAGGCTTTATCAATTTGGCTGATGCGACATTTGGACCAGAATTTAAACAGAGGAAGAGCAGCCCAGGAAGACAGTGAATTTATAGTAGGAAACACTTGGGACTTAAAAACAGAGATCTGGTTGGAAATCTGGCTTCTAGCAAGTCTCAGAACCTCAACAAACCTGATCCGTAAGGTGGAGACCACACACTCATTCAAGTGAAGTTATGAGGGTGAAAGAGGTGGTAGGTAGAAAAATAAAGAGATGCCCAGTTAATGTGTCCTGGTAGAAAATTATTTTGGAAAGTTCCTCATTTTTACAGATTCCTCTATGATGAGAATTTCACTTGGAGGTTTTCCTGGTCCTTATTTCTCAGAGAAATATTTAATTCTGTGACCTAGAACTCCCAAAAGATTGTCATAGTTTCTGTTCACTTCAAATAACCAAGATAACAACCATGTTCACAACCACTCAAATTAATTGAGATTTTATAATAGGGTCTATTCAATACTGTGATTCACAATTTTAGCCCTAAATGGGGTTGGGGAAAATAGGCACATCTTATTCCTGGGCTGGTATTGGGCAGCAGCATGTGGTGCATGGCTGCCTCTAACCAGTTCCAAGGTCCTTCCTAAGGTCTCTGCTTTTCAATATTGGCTTCTCAACCAGGTAGATTGAATTGGATTAGGGTATATGACTTTTCAACATAGAAGGGTAAAGCCTGAGACTTCAGAAATTGTCCAAATTATGTCCTTAGAACATTCTCTAAACCTTGGAGAGAAATATATTTTCAGTAGTGCAAGACTAGTAAATATTCAGCGATTCCATAAAACGACAGGCTGTTCAAGACATATAATGTGGCACATCTTCTCCTCAAATCTGGGAAATAGTTTTGACATTTCCCTTTTTGTCATAATATAATGCTCTTTCAATACTGCAGTGGAATCCTGTCAAAGAGGAAGTCATTTATCATAAAACTAAGGGCATGAGCTGTCTTGCTTCACTCTGATCTTCAGACTGGAACTTCAGGTGGATTCTGAAATGTATAATTGTAATTAAGACTTGTCGCTAATATTCTGATGGCAATCCCTCTCTCCTATTCTGACTCCAGGTTACCAGTATAAATTCTATGAATTTCTATCTTAAACTGAGGACAGTCTTCTGGTATAGATGGTAGCTTTTTGTTGTATTTTTAAAAATGTGTTTTAAAATTGCATGGATTTTAATTGAAAAAAAATCTGATTATGTGCCTATTAGTAATAAAAATAATAACGGCCATCATTTTTGAGTGGTTATGTGAGAGGCACATTGCCAGATGCTTCATAGATAATTCTATTTTAATTTTCACTAAAATCCTGCCAGGTGACTGGATGCTTTTATCCTTGTTCTATAGGTTACGAAACTCAGAAACCTTAAAATCATAATCCAAATCCAGGTATATATGGTGCAAATGTATGTGACTATTTCTGAGGTTTCCCAGAGCCTAGTATAATTAGAAAAATTAGAGTGCAATTCAGAGCAGAAACATTTAAAATAAAGTAAGAGGATTTCTACTTGGGGGAAGATAGAGTAGGTGTACTTTCCCCTAATTTTCTAGCTGTATACAACTTAAAACCCAGGATAGTTAATATAAAACAAACATGAGCAGATCCTGAAAGGTGGGAGAAGAAAGCAGACTGGCTAGGAACTTTGGGACCAAATGCCATGGTGGTAATGTCCTTCAATTTTCTTTCTTTCTATTGTTTTGTAGTCTCTTGCATTGCCTAATATCATAGCCACTAAGTATAGGTGGCTACTTATTTATTTATTTTAGTTGAAGTATAGTTTATATGCAATCTTACATTGGTTTCAATTATACAGCACAGAGGTTCAACAGTTACCCATATTATTAAGTCGTCACTCCATCTTGTGCAGTTACTATCTGTCAACATAGGAAGATACTTCAATTTTCTTTTTACCTCATTTTCTCCAGGCTTGGAGATAAAAAGCCAGCAATCTGGAAATGCCAACAGATTTAGAGAAAAAAACCTTCCAACAAAGTCCTGTTTTCTCTAGCCAAATGATAAGGGAAGGGGCAACTTTACAAGACAGAAAAAAATGTTTAGACTACAATAATTTTATTTCAGCCAAATATCTCAGAAAAAGCTGTGGCCCCGCTCCTACTCCAGGTGGGGAACCTAATAACTCTTAACTGGATGTTGTAAAGCTGATGGGCCAAGTCAGGAGCTGTGACTTTCATTCCTACCACAAATGGTGGGAACATCCTTGTATCCCCACACAGTAAGACCATGTGGGAAACCTGGATTCAGCAGTAATGGAATAATATCAGAAGAAATCTGATTCAACAGAATTTAGTTAAGATCCAGAGTTTCCTTATATAATATCCCCAACTTCCAGGTTTCAATAAAAAAATCACTTGTTTTACTGATTTTCCAAGAACTAGAAAGATCTCAAGCTTAATGAAAAAAGATAAACAATGAGATGACAGAATTTTGAAATTATCTGACAAGTATTTTAAAGCAGCCATAATAAAAATGCTTCTATAAGTATTAATGAACTTAAATAAGTAAAAAAATAAGTTAAAAAAATAGATTAAAATAAGTTAAAAAAAATAGGCACAGCAAGAAATAGTCTCAGTAAAGAAACAGAAGATATAAAGAACCAAGTAAAAATTTTTAACCAAAACATCTAGAAATTGAAATAAAATACTCAATGAATTTACTCAACAGCTAAATGGAGGAGACCAAGGAAAGAATCAAGCGAATTTGGTAATAGAACAACAGAAAATACACAATCTGAAAAGGAAGAAAATCCACTTAAAGAGTCAAAATAAGAACAGTATTAGAACCTGTGGGACAATTAAAAAAGAGCTAATATCCATGTTACTGGAATCCCAGCAGATTAGAAGGAGGGTGAGACTCAAAAAGTACTTGAAGAAATAATGGCTGAAAAATTCCCAAATTTGGAAAAAGATATAAACCTACAGATTTAATAATCTGAGAGGAACCCAAATAGGATAAACCCAAAGAAATCCATCCCCAAACATGGTCAACAAATAGAGAAAAAAGCAGACAGAGAGAAATAGCATCTTATCCATAAGAGAAAAATAATTTGAATTACAGTGATTTTTCTCATGAGAGATTATGTGCTAAAAGGAAGTGACACAACATATTTAAAGTACTGTAAGTAAAGAACTGTCAACCTATAATCCTATTATCCAGTAAAATATCGTTCAGGAATGAAGGGGAAATGGAAAAATTCTTAGGTGAAGGAAACTAAGAATTTATCACCAGTACCAGTAGACCTACCCTGAAGAAATTTCTCTAAGTGAAAAGAAAATGGTAAAAGAAGGAGTCTTGGAACATCGGAAAGAAAGAACAATGGAAAGAGTAAAAATATCACTAAATATAGTGCATTTTCCCTTTCCTCTTGAGTTTCCTATATCATGTTTGATATTTAAAGCAAAAATTATATCTATGTCTGATGCGGTTCTTATGTATGTAGAGATGTATTTAAGAAAATTATATAAATGAAAGGAAATGGTAATAGAATGAAAAGGAAGATAAGTCTTCTATACTTGGACTGTTAAAGTTATAATGCCAATAGATTGTAATAAGGTATGAGTTTGTAATATCTACAGCAAAAACTGAAAAGTTATACAGAGATACACTTAAAAACATTATGTATTAAAGAAAACAAAATTCTACAAATTGTTGGAGAATCCCATAAATAGGAAACAGAGAAAGTAAAAATAACAAGAAAAATCACACACAAAAAATGGCAGATTTAAGCTCTAATCTATCAATAGTTATATTAAAAGTAATGGTCATAATACAGAGATTGGCAGAATGGATTAGCATAAACATGGCCTGACTGTTTACTCTTTATGAAACTTATTTCATTATAATGATATAGATAGGTAAATAAAAGGATGGGAAACTATTATCATACAAACAATAATAATGTTTTAAGACAACAATAGTTATATCACTATCTGATAAAATAGACTTCAGAGCAAAATAAAACTAGAGACAATGTAGAACAATACATAGTGATGAATGGGTCAGTCTACTAAGGAGACATAATAATGCTAAATATTTATATTAAAACAACAAAGTGATAAAATATGTGAAGCAAAAGCTGATACACCTGAAAGGAGAAATAGACAAATCCACTTTTATAGTTGAAGGCTTCAACAGTCATCTCTAAATAATCAATAGATAAGTAGACAGAAAATCAGCAAGGATACAGAACTCAACAACACCATCACTAAAGATCTGACATTTATAGAACTGCATTCAACAAGAGCAGAATACACATTCTTTTCAAGTTCTTGTGGAACATATATCAAGATTGGTTATGTTTTGAAAATTAGACAAACCTCAAGAAACTGAAAAGAATTGAAATCAAACAAAATGTGTTCTTTGAGAAAACTTCATTAATAAAACAATAACAGGAAAATCTCTGAACAGTTGGAAACTAAACATAATTCTAAATAATCCATGGGTCAAAGAGGAAGTTTCAAGGGAAATCAAAAGCATACTGAACTGAATGAAAATGAAAATACAACCTATCAAAATTTATGGGACACAGCTAAAACAGTGCTGTCAGGAAAATTTATAGTACTAGATGCATGCATAATAAGAGAGGAAAAGTATTAAATGCATTATCTAAACTTCCACCTCAAACACCCAGAAAATAAAGAACAACATTAACACCAGGTCTACACAACGTCTTCCTGAATATAGGAAAGAAGAAAACATTTTCCAGTTTATGTTATAAAGCTAGTATCACATGCATACCAAAACATACAGAAAAATACAGTATAAAAGAAGAGAATGTTATAATCCAATATCCCTCATGAATGTAGACGCAAAAAGTTTAATAAATTATTAGCAAATAAAATTTAACAATATTGTGAAAATAATTGAACACCATAGTCAGTGATAAAAGGCAGATTTGATATTTGAAAAATGAACAATGTAATCTATCATATTACAGGCCACAAAGGAAATACCACTTAAATCAAGCAGTGCAGTAAAAGCATGCAAAAAATACCCACTCGTGATAATCAGAAAAATAGGAATAGAGGAGACCTTGCTCAAGTTGATAAAAAGCATTTATAAAAATTCCTCAAATAACAATATACTTAATGGTGAAGCATTGTTTCTGATCTTAGTCACCAAGAAGGTCTTTCCCTCTAAAATCAGAAACAAGACAAAAACAAGTAGGCCCTTCCCTCTAAATTAAAATAAAGTGCTCTTTCACCACTTGTATTCAACATGGTATTAGGAGTTCTAGCCAGTGCGTAAGACAAGGACAGGAAATGAAAGTTTTGGTTGGAAAGAAAGTAAATTTAGCTTTTATTTGCAGATGACATGCTTAAATACATATAACATCTAAAAAAAATCTATTAAAATCCTCCTAAAACTAATAAACAATTTTATCAAGTTCACAGGATACAAGGCAAACATACAAAACACAACTGTATTTTTACACACAAGGCATGAAATATGAATGCCAAAATTAAAAATACAATATGATTTACACTTGCTCAAAGAAAGTGAAATCATTAGCTTTAAATCTAAAATAACATGTTTAAGATTTGAATGCTGAAAACTATAAAACACTGATGAAAGAACTAATAAAGACTGTCTGAGGAGACATACTACATTCATGGATTGTAGGATTCAACAAAGTAAAGATGTTAATTCTCTCCAAATTGATTTACTTGTTTAAAGCAATTATTACTAAAATCTCAGCAAATTTTTTTGTAAATATAGTCAAGATTATTCTAAAATGTATATGAAAAGCAAAGGAAATAGAATAGTTAATGCAATTTTGAAGAAGAAGAATAAAGTGGGAAAGATCAGTCTACCCAATTTTTTTGACTTATTATACAGTTACATTAATTGAGACCATATAATATTTGTTGAGCAATAGATATAGATACATAGGCCCATGGAATAAAATTTAAAACTCAGACCTGCACAAGTGTTTCTGACATTTTACAATGTGAAATGTAAAACTATAAAATTTAAAAAAGAGAGAGAGAAAATCTTTGGGATATTTAGCTAGGCAAAGAGTTCTTAGATTGGACACCAAAAGCACAGTCCATGAAAGGAAGAATTGATAAAGTTGACTCCATAAAACTTTAGGGTTTTGCTCTTCAAAAGAACATGCTAAAAAAATGGAAAGATAATCACAAAATGTGAGACAATATTTGCAAACCACATATCCAACAAAAAACTGGACTCTAGAATATACAGAGAACTTTCAAAACTCAACAGCACAAAACAATCCAATAAGAAAATAGACAAAAGTCATGAAGAGACATTACATCAAAGAAGATATACAGATGGCAAATAAGCACATGAAAAATATCCAAATTAATTAGACGTTATGGAAAGGTATGTGAACACCACAATGAGATACCTCTTCACATCTCTGACTAAAATTGAAAAGTCTGATAACAAATGTTGATAAGGCTGAAAAGAAGCTGGATTACTAATACACTGCTAGCAAGAACACAAAATTATTATTCCCATTCTAGAAAACATAGTTGCAGGTTCTTAGAAAACTGAAAATACAACCCAGCAATTGTATTCCTCGATATTTATCACAGAGAGATGAGAGGTTATGTTCATACAAAACTTGTACACAAATGTATAGTGGCTTTATTCATAATCCCCCCAAACTGGGAAAAACTCTAGGTACCCATTTATTTTTTATTAAAATTTTTTTTGTTAAAGTATCATTGATATATAGTCTTATGAAGGTTTCACAAGAACAACATTGTGGTTTCAATATTCACCCATATCATCAAGTCCTCACCCCCCTCCTTTGAAGTAATTGTCTATCAGTGTAGTAAGATGCTGTAGAGCCATTACTTGTCTTCTTTATGGTGTACTGCCTTCCCCATGACCCACTTTTATTGTGCTTGCTAATTATAGTGCCCCTTAATTCCCTTTTCCCTCCCTCCCCACCCACCCTTGCAAACCCATTCCCTTTGATAACCACTAGTCCCTTCTTGGAGTCCGTGAATCTGTTGCTGTTTTGTTCCTTCAGTTTTGCTTTGTTGTTATACTCCACAAATGAGTGAAATCATTTGGTACTTGTCTTTCTCTGCCTGGCTTATTTTATTGATCCTCTAGCTCCAACCCTCTTGTTGCAAATGATAGGATTTGTTTTTTAAGGCTCAATAATATTCCATTGTGTATATGTACCACCTTCTTTACCCATTCATCTATTGATGGACACTTAGGTTGCTTCCATATCTTAGGTATTGTAAATAGTGCCTCAGTAAACAAAGGGGTGCACATGTCTTTTTGAATCAGGGATCTTATTTTCTTTCGGTAAATTCCTAGGAGTGGAATTCATGGGTCAAATGGTATTTCTATTTTTAATTTTTTGAGGATCCTGCATATTGCTTCCCACAATGGTTGCACCAATTTACATTCCCACCAACAGTGTAGGAGGGTTCCCCTTTCTCCACATCCTTGCCAGCATTTATTGTTTCTTGTCTGTTGGATGTTGCCCATCCTATCTGGTGTGAGGTGATATCTCATTGTGGTTTTAATTTGCATTTCTCTGATGATTAGTAATGTGGAGCATCTTTTCATGTGCCTGTTGGCCTGGCCATCTGAATTTCTTCTTTGGAGAAGGGTCTGTTCAGATCCTCTGCCCATTTTTTAACTGGGTTATATGTTTTTTGAGTGTTGAAGCATGTGAGTTCTTTATATATTTTGGATGTTAACTCCTTAGTGGATAAGTCATTTAGGAATATATTCTCCCATATTGTAGGATGTCTTCTTGTTCTCTAGATACCCTTTAATGAATTAATAAACTGTGGTACATCTGTGCCATGAGACACTACTCAGCAATAAAATGGAATAAACTATAGATACATGCAATAATCCAGATGAATCTTTAGAGAATTATTCTGAATTTAAAAATAGCCAATCTCAAAGGTATTTTATAAACTTGAAATGACAAAATTATAGAAATGTAGAACAAATTTTGGTTGCCAGTGGCAAGGAGGGGATGGAAGTGGGAGGAAAGTGTTGGTGACTATAAAAGGACAACATAAAGGATCCTTGTTGTGATAGAAACGTTCTGTAACTTCACTATCAATGTCAAAATCCTGGCTGTGATATTGTTCTATAGATTTGCAAGATACTAACATTGAGTGAAACTGGGTAAGAGATCCCCAAGTTCTTCCTATTATTTTGTAGAACTGCATGTGAATCTAGAATTATTTAAAAATCAAAACTAAGACCTAAAACTAAGGAGCTTTGAAGAGAGTACTACTTAAGTGATTCGTTAATTATCAATATTGGCTCATTAGTTATGACATGTGTGGCACATTGATGTGCCCACATAAGATATTAACAATGGGGGAGACCATGTACAGGGTCATGGAGGCCCTTTAATATTCTGGATTCTTTTCTGTAAATCTAAAACTCTTTTAAAGTGAAAACTTTATTAAATCTTCAAATAAATGGAGAAAGTATGCAGGTAATCACATTTATTTGTGCTATGTTAAGAATGTTAAAAATGTTATTTTCATTATAGTAAAAATTTTATATCTGTGAAATAAATCCTATATCTGTAAGTTAGAAGTTACCTTTATACATTAATTTAGAAAAATGAGATACCATTTATATTCGCTGAAATTTTTTAAAAGTCTATGATATTGGTAGTGAAAAAAATCATGTATGCCATTTTTCAAAAACTTGATTATCACCTGATATTTTTATATTACAAGGGAAAGCATTTAGGAATATACATGTATATATGGCTATGCTTTTAAAAGAGTGCATGCAAGGCTTATGGTAAGGCCTCCTGGGAATCTGTACAAACTGAGGTATCATGATACTCACTCTTTGTATCACTAAATCTACCAAGGCACCTGACTCAAAAAAGACATAGTACTTGTTAAACTGAATTTTCCCCAGTACATCACAATCTTTGAGTGACAGAATGAGGAGAGCCACATTCATATCCTCATTCTAAGAGCAGAGCTCTTCCCCCCACATTTTAATTCCTGGTATGGCCTAAGAAGAAAGCTTTTTTTCTGCATTTTCTTCATCTCTGTTTTCCCTATCATCTCTAGCAGATGTTCCAAACATTGTAGGTGTTCAGTAAGTGTGAGTTAGAGAGAATGAGATTATTTTCTTGTGGGGCACGTCTCTTCCTTCCCTTGTCCTCACCACCTCATAGTTGAGACTATAAAACTTGGCAATTTCCACTTACAGCTTTGAATGATTTAGAACTCTGTTTTGCATTTCAGTTTTGTCTGAACCCATATGGCAAAACTCCAAACAAATCTGATAAATTCCATATTGTGCTAGCCATTCCCTGTGGTTTGGTAAAGTACTGCAAGCGTTTCAGTACTTAATTCTTCCTTATTCCGTAATTATCTGTATCTCCATCCTCCAACTTGAATGGGTCTCACAATTGTCCCTGAAACACAGTATAAAAGAGTTCCAGTGTGTTCATTTGTTAAGAGTGAGTCTCTAAGAGACCAAGACAGTAAATAAACCCGCTGAAAAATAGAGTATGTAGTGCTAGCATAGCACTGTACTGCCGCACAGTTATGCTCACCTATATAAGATAACTCTTGGAGTCAGAGAGCCCATGTTTAGAGTCCATAAGTTGTCACTTACTAGCGAGCATTAGTATTTACCAAGTAGTCAATATTTATCAAGTTCTAAGGATTTAATATTTTTGTATTAAATTCTCAAAATGATCTTCTGAATTAAACACTAATGCTATCTCAATCTTTTAGCTTAGTTTTTATTAATAAAAGTTCTGGGCACCCCAAATCCTAGTTATTGTTTTCCACAGTCAAAATGGAAGTTGTACACATGAAACCACAAACTGAAATATATAGGTAGGCTTCAGAGGGGATTTTTACCTCTGAGCTGTGTCTTGAAGAATGAATGGGACATGATGGAAAGGATATTTGGGGGTAAAGGACCAGTGTGTACCAAAAAATCTGAAGAAGCTTGTAACTGAATGATTTATTCAAAGAACATGACAAAGTATAGGCTAGAGAGCAATGTGAGCAGGTGTCTGATGATTAGGTCACTTTGGGCCTCTTATGTGTAGCCTTGAATATGCCAGACAAAATAACCTGGACTTCATTATCTTAGGTGATGAAGAGCTGAAATGTGGAATGCTGTGACCCTCTGGCAACAGCCTGAATGAGTCATTGAAGAAGAATCAGAGACAGGAACATGAAGTAGGTCTTCTCAGATGAATTGGTTGAGGGTGAACATGAGCCTTGAGCTCATTAATATGCTTTGCTCTCTATTAGACTTTATGTCTTGTGGCTCATTAATTCCCTGTTGATATAGCCTCTGGCTGTGCTTCCTACTCCCTGAGTTCATGGGGTAAAGATTTTCCTCTCTCTCTTAAAACTATATCAATATGAAGCCTTGCTGCGCTGTGCAGCATTTGACAATTCCTTTGTAAGAACCTCTAACCCATATGTGAGTTCAGTTTCAAACTTTACCTCAGGAGCTGGGGAAGAAAAATGTTATGAGATCTGGCTGAGATATTCACATCTATTTCTGAAAACTTCTTCAACCAAGATACAGTTGCTTTGTTATGTAAGTGATCTTATTTTTCCAGAGTGTGGAAAGTGAGATGACTTTAGGGGTAACTTTTATCATTCAGCATGTTTTTTTCATGAGAAGAGATGGAAGAGGCCAAGGTGAAGGCTTAGGTGATTTTTTTTCTTTTTCAGTAAGTTGAAAATATTTATGTAATGTATATGCCTCTTACAGTATATAAACATACAAAATGAAAATAAATCTAGAGTAAGTGGATGAGGAAATTAGAATAAATGGAAAATGAGATTTAGAATGAGATGATAAAAATGAGAGTGACACCAGTACCCACAATGTTTGTCTTAAACATCTGCACACTTGTAAGCAGTCAGTCACAAACTGTGCTCTGACCCTGTTCTAACCAACTCTGGGATCATGAGCCTTCTTAATGAGCACTGAGGGAAGAAGGGAAAAAGTACAGGACAAAAGCATGTGTTCAGAAGTGTGTCATTTATATTCTGATATCTTTAAAATTCAGGAGTCCACAGGGGAATATTATGGATTCCAATGAATAGTCCTTCAAAAATATCCTCGTAGTACCGCTGCCACTTCAGAGAATCTTTCTCAATATTTCTCATCAGTAAAAGATTAAAACACCTTTCGATAACACAGCTAAGAGGTTGGGTGGTAGAAGGAAGAATACAATAAAGCTATTCAAATACTGTATGTAGTTTTCTATTTATTTTCACATGATCCAAGAATAGGTTTTGAAGAAAGCATTCTTCGCCTCAGATCATGTTGGTTGTAGAGAATCTTTCCAAGTACATGGTTGGGGCCAACCCCAGATCTGTTAGATCATTTCATCTTAGACCAAATTTCTTTCTGGGGGTACCACTAAGGTTGGATCAAAATATGCAGCTAAGGAAGCAAATGAACCAATTTGTGACTTGGTAATAATGAGTATGTGGGCTTAATATTGGGAGACTTTGCCAAAAATTATCAACTTAGATTTTACAATAATTATAATTTTTGACTTGTTAATTACAGTTTTTGACTCATCAAGGAAATACTTAATTGATTTGTTCTGAAAACAAAACCTAAGTACAAGGTATTTCTTGGAATAGAAGACAAGGTGATAAATGAAAACATGGACCCTGAGGATCCTGAGTACCTAAAATTGGGAGCTGGGGAGGTGGGGTGGTGAGAAATAGAACACATTAGAACAGACTTCTGCTTCACAGCCTTGCAAGTGGCTGTTCAAATGAATGAAACACGTAAATTGGGTCCTACCCAGTGGTAGGCTAAAAAATGAGAGAGAATTTTATTTTTTGCTTCCTCTATTGAGCCTTTTCAGCATCTTTGCTGCACAACCTCACAAAGTTATTTACCACAGGTGTGCTGATAATTATGATATATTATAAACATTTACATTGTATAATGGTCCTGAACATCTCCCACCTGTGACTTGGTAGCTGCATACCAAGCAGTCATGCAAAACAGGTAAAAATGCAGGTTGCTGACTTAAGATTTTTTCTCTTCCCACATGTGCGTGAATGTTTCTTAGGGCATGGACATTTATCTAAGTATTCCCACCCCCTACCTCATTTTTTAAATTGTTGTACTTAATGGCATTTTTTAATCTTAAAATATTAATTTTAAATAGAAACCTTTCCAAATGACATGAGTGCTTAAGTTCCCTTAAACTAAGTAAAGATAAATTTACATTTACTCTCTAAATGACCCAGATCTTCTTTTATCAATAACTGGACCACGATGAAATGACTGTTATCATTGGGCATTAATTCTGCAAGAGTGGTTTTTGCTTGTGCTAAGTGGTCACATATGTCTTTGTCTTAAGAACTCTTAACTTTGTTTAATAATAATAATCTACTACATTATAGGTCCAACTGCTTTTCAGTGGTTTTGCTTGCTGGTATCAATGTTTCTACATCTGGTATCTTCCCCCTTGTCCATCCCCATTATAATAGGCATTTGTTTTTCTTAAAGCACACCTATGATAATAGCAAGAGCTGTGGTGACAGTCACCACCCACAGCAGTTATCCAGTGCCTAATGTATCCCACAAACTGTATTAGACACTTTGCATCTAATGCGTCATTTTCCTTCACAATTGCTGATTAGTAACCCAGGTGAAGAATTACTTACGATCACAGAGCTGAGACAAAGAGAATACCTGATTTGTTTGTGATTACTTGGAGTGGAAAT
The DNA here is from genome assembly GCA_032199065.1 of Smutsia gigantea. Lineage (NCBI taxonomy): Eukaryota > Metazoa > Chordata > Mammalia > Pholidota > Manidae > Smutsia > Smutsia gigantea. Next base: position 30,228 of record JAVSCE010000669.1, read on the forward strand.
TTGCCATAAATATAAGCTCCTGTTTCACTGCTTTCCAAGCAGCAGGTCTTGAGGGTCAACACCTGAGCAAAGTAGAGATTTTTATCTCATGATTCTCCAGCTTTCACAGTAACTAAGGGATTGAAGATATTGGACATCTGACCTCCACAGAGGCAGGATTGAATGTGTTGAAATCTGTGAATAAGATGTTAAGTGGGGTTTTTTTTTCTTTTTTTGTTTTGAGAGATCACTAAGTCACCAGAAAATTAGGAGAGAACACAAATTAACACAGCTCTAAATTCTAGACATTCACAATACTAATGTAGTGTTCACAAAGAAACACACACATACACAGCTGAGAGTAACACAGTAAAATATTCTTTGGAAGGAAATTCATGATGTCATCTATCATAAAGGCAGAAAAACTAAACTGAGTATTTATAAGCAAAGAAAATGTAAATCTGACAGGAAATTCTGTAGTCATGAAATTTACATATAAAAAACATAATTGTAAATTTTGGATTTTTTTCTGAGCTAATCCTTGTCTATGTTCAGTTCTGTTTATGTTAACTGCTACTGAAATCCAGCCTAAATGGTAGAAGAGGACCAGGGATGGGGTAAATTCTAAGGGACCAAAAAGTCATTATGAGAATACTGTCCTAATTGCTAAAAATGCTATTAAAAAGGTTCAGGGATCATGTCTGGGCATGAACCACCAATGTGCCCCCAGATTGTGAAAATCCTACTACTTGCCTCATCTGCTTCAAGAGCCACTGTGATGGACAGTGGAGTACACCTGGACAAACCTGAAAAAGACAGCCAGTTCTTTGACACAGATTCTTAGGAGACTAGTGTAAGATTTCACTGGGGGAATTTCCGATACTATCTCATGATTTTGTCACCAGGTAGCTGGGTCTGGGGGGGTCTCTCCCTGCTCACTAGGTGAAGCACTAGGAGAAACCTCACCCTGGATGGCGGGGGCGGGGGGGGCGGTTCTTGATTCTGGGCAAGAAAGAATTCTTGAACAGGTCAGACGAGCATAGGTAAGGAAGGAATTCATTAAAGCAAGACCATCAGGGAATGGCAGGTGTCTTGAAGGCAGCAGAGAACTGGGAAGTCCAGACAGAAAGAGGGAAAATTCTCAGACTAGAGCAGATTTCTCTGCCAACTCCTGAAGCCAGGGTCACCTAGCATCCTATTCCTGCTGGGATCTGCACAGCATGGGGACTAGCCCCCACCACTCCAGGACGTGGGGGAGCCACAGAGCACAGGATGGAGTGAGGTTATGTTTTGAGAACTTCCCAAAGAAAGGAGATTTTCAGGCAGGCTACTAAGAGCAGATCGCACAGCTGCAGTTTCATCCCGTCACTCAGGCAATGGAAACATGTGGGTCCAAATCTGAGCTCTTAGCAGCCCTTTCCTACTTATCACAGTAAAGCAGAGTCAAAGTGAAGACTTGAAAATAAAATGAAATAGCAAAGAGACAAACTGCAATAATTTGAGCAGTGAGAAAGCTTTATCTGAAAGTACACACTTAACAAAAAGAAAGTGCGGGTGTCCTCAGACAGGAAGCACACTGAAAGTCTGGGGATTCTGTCTTTTAAGGCTTTCAAGAATGGGGCAGAGGGGAGATTGTTGGGCATAGGCTTGACTTGTGGTCTCAAGATGCTTATCTCTGAAGAGAGACATCATTTCTCCTTTCTTTTATTATCAGTCCTCCAGCAAATTCTGCTAAATAAACCCAACACAAAGGATTCATTTATCCTATTCTTCTCCAAGATAGTGATTACTCTCAAGTAGTGGGGACATATCACTTAAGACTGCTTGACCTGCCTTAAGATAGGTTGTTGGGCTATTGTCTGATTACCAGAGAATGTGTTAGGAATTTTACTTCTCAACTCTCTGCTTTTTAAAATGGAATCTTAGCCTTAAGATGGGGTCCCTCTTGTTCTTACTATATTGTTTAAATTTCAGCATTTTTCATCATAGGCAGGAAAAGTTAATCATGATGCTTTTCCCATGTTCCTGCCCTACCTCAATTTGACTTGCTGACTTAATTACTGGGTTCAATTTTAGAGGATCAATGTGGTATGGATTAGGAATAATGAATATTCTTTTTTCTAGCAGGTAACTGTGTTCACTTATGTTAAAGAAGAGTTCTGAGTCAGAACTCTAAACTTAGGGAATTATACTTTTCTCTACAAAGTCCACACCAAATCCAACCATCACATCTTTTTAACTTGAAAGCATAAAGCATAATGGAAAAGAAAGCTTCAAGGATCAATAAAAGCAGTTGGTTTGGGGACAAAGAAGTTAAGTTATTGGCCTATTGATTTTGAGGTGCCAGCAGTGCATCTAGCAAGCACTATTCAATAGGTAGTTGGTTATTCCACACTTAGGATCCAAGGGAAGAGCATACTTGGGTCTGGTGACTCAGGAGATAGCTTCATATGAGAGGCTTGAGGAGAAGATTAGGCAATAGAAGGGAGGAGGCAAGGACCCAGGCTAATGTAATATCACAGAAACCAATGAAGGAGAGATTTCCAAAAGGATGGAGGGAAGAGTCAGTACTGACAAATTACTCTTTGAAAAAACTTAAAATGTAAGTGATTCTATTATATGAAAGTATGGGTTGAGTACCAGTGTGCTAAGAAAACATCAAGTTTGTGTGAAATTCTGGCTTCCCTTTGAGTTTACAGTCTTTTTTTAAACCATTCTTTGAGAACAGAATATTGATCCAGTTTGTGCTGTGGGTAAAACTGCAATATTTCCATAATCTCTCGCCTGGTTTTAGTTCATCTGCTTATCAGTAGGTGTTTCAAAAGGGTGGAGAGAATTAGCCCATCTACATATCAGTAGGTAATCACAGGGCATACAATGGTTTATCTGCACCAGAGAGGTTTGGGTGGAGTGCTTTTTTGCTCTTCTGCTGCAGCCTACTTAAGAGAGAGATAGGACGACTACTTGTAAGAAATAAATGGGTTTCATAACTTTATTTCTCCCTGTGAATGATTTCAGTTTTAGAGGTATTTTGTCCTGGGATTTTCCCAATAGAGTTATAGCGCTACACCTAAACCCTCTGGTTTCTAACCCAGATGCTTGTCGTTTACTCTTTTAACCTTTTCCCCACCCTTTGTATTGCCACCAGGGGCTCCTCCCTCAACTTCCACTTTAACATGGCTCCACAATTTTTCTGGTTATTCCTCCCCTTGACCAGGCTGTTTCCCCAGCCTTATAAAAGCATTTCTCGCTAAAATAAAAGTAGGACAGAAGATTCAAGATGGTAGCATGAGAGGTGAGACAGAGAACTCCTCCCCAAACCACATATAATATGAAAATATAGTTAATACAAAAAAATCCTAAAAGAGCAACAGGAAAGAAGGCTGGACCAGACTGCATACACCTGGAGAACAGAGCAGACCTCACGAAAGAGGGTAAAGTACCAAAGCCTTGATCCAGCGGGACCCAAGCCCTACCCACACCCCAGTTCATTGGTGGAAGGAAGAGAAATGGAGAGTGGAGGGGGTGGAAGCCTAGGCCTGCAGAACACCCAACCCTGGAGATCAGCTTGGGGAGCACAAACCTACATTGCATGGTGCTCTGGAGATTAGTGGGGTTGGAAAGCTAAGACAGGCAGAATACTTAGAGACACCAAGATTCCAGCCAATTGTGGAGGACAGGAATCCACATCCAGCCACTCAGGAACAAAGGAAAGGCTGGTGGTCTGGGGGGGATTCCTAGAAACAAGAGGGCTGATGAAGGGGTGAGGTTTACACGGAGCTTGCTGCACGGGAGAAGGGATAGGTGAACAAGGTTGTCTGGGCACACTCACCCAGGAGTTTGGGAACTTTCAGGAGCTTCAGGTGCTCCATGCCCCTGGCTGGCTACTCATCTCCAAGGCCCCACACTGGGATATGCAGGCTGATGTGCCTTCCTCCTGGATGGCTGGCACCAGCTCGCAAATCAGCAGTGTCTGCCATGGCATCAGGCCAGCCAGAGGGAGGCCCTGCCTATGGCTGCTACAGACACAAAGCACAGAGGCTTACACCTGTGTGCTTGGCCCACTGGTTCTGACAGTGGAGACAGTCACTGCAGCTGGGAAGCAAAAAACAGATCTTTCCTCCCCCCAGGCACCAGCGCTGCTACCCTGGAACCCCTGACATCACTCCAGGGGCTGAGAAGCTCCAGAGACTAGAGGTTCTGGGCAATAGAGGGCACCACCTACAAATATGAAACATCAAAGGAAACTGGTTCAAACAAAAATCTTGCAAACACCAGAAAAAGAGCCAAATGAAACAACTCACCAATATACCTGAAAGAGAGTTTAAAGTAAAAATCATAAACATGCTCATGGAAGTACAGAAAAATATTCAAGAAATCAAGAACGAATTTAGGATGGAGATTCAATCATTAAGAAATTTCATATCTGAAATGAAACATGCAACAGAGGCATTTAAAAGCAGATTAGATATAGTAGGAGAGACGGTAAATTGAATAGAAATTAGGGAAGAGGAATATAAAGAGGCTGAGGCACAGAGAGAATAAAGGATCTCTAAGAATGAAAGAATATAGAGAGAACTGTGTGACCAATCCAAACGGAACAATATTTGCATTATAGGGATACCAGAAGAAGAAGACAGAGTAAAAGGGATAGAAAGTGTCTTTGAGGAGGTCATTGCTGAAAACTTCCCCAATCTGTGGAAGGAGATATTCTCTCAGGCCATAGAGGTGCACACATCTCCCAACACAAGGGACCCAAGGAAGACAAAACCAAGACATAAAATAATTAAAATGTCAAAGATCAAGGTTAAGGCCAGACTTTTAAAAGCAGCTAGAGAGAGAAAAAAGATCACATACAAAGGAAAAACCATCAGGATATCAACAGACTTGTCAAAAGAAACTTTACAGGCCAGAAGGGAGTGGCATGATATATTTAATGGAATGAAGCAGAAGGGCCTCAAACCAAGAATACTCTACCTGGCAAGATTATCATTTAAATTTGAAGGAGGGATTAAACAATTTTCAGATAAGCAAAAACTGAGAGAATTTACCTCCTACAAACCACTTCTACAGTGCATTTTGGAGGGATTGCTATAGATGAAAGTATTCCTAAGGCTAAATAGGTGTCACCAGGGGAAATAAAAACACAGCAAAGAAAATAGAAAAATTAATTACTAAGCAGATGCAAAATCAAATCAACTACCCCAAAACTCAATCAAGGGATAGACAAAGAATACAGAATATGAAACCTAATATATAAAGAATGGAGGAGGAAGAAAAAGGAGAAAAAAAAAGAAATTTTAGGTTGTGTTTGTAATAGCATACTAAGTGAATTAAATTAGACTGTTAGATAGAAAGGGAATTACCCTTGAACCTTTGATAACCACAAATCTAAAGCCTGCAATGGCAATAAGTACATATCTACTGATAATCACCCTAAATGTAAATGGTCTGAATGCACCAATCAAAAGACACAGGGTCACTGAATTGATAAAAAAAGAAGACCCACCTATATGCTGCCTACAAGAGACTCACTTCAAACCCAAAGACATACACTGACTGAAAGTAAAGGGATGGAAAAAGATATTTCATCAACTAATAGGGAGAAAAAAACAGGAGTTGCAGTCCTTGTATCAGACAAAATAGTCTTCAAAACAAAGAAAGTTACAAGAGACAAAGAAGGACATTACATAATGATAAAGGGGTCAGTCCAACAAGAGCATATAACTATTATAAATCTCTATGCACCCAAACAGGATCACCTACATTTGTCAAACAAATACTATCAGAATTAAAGGGGTAAATAGAATGTAATGCATTCATTTTAGGAGACTTGAACATACCACTCACTCCAAAGAACAGATCAACCAGACAGAAAATAAGTAAGGAGACACAGGCACTGAACAATGTATTAGAACAGATGGACTTAATGGACATCTACAGAACACTCCATCCAAAAGCAACAAAATGTATATTCTTCCCAAGTGTACATGGAACATTTTCCAGAATAGATCATACACTAGGCCACAAAAAGAGCCTCAGTAAATTAAGAAAGATTGAAATTGTACCAACCAGCTTCTCAGGTCACAAAGGTATGAAAGTAGAAATAAATTACTCAAAGAAAATGAAAAAAGCCACAAACACATGGAGGCTCAATAACATGCTCCAAAATAATCAATGGATCAATTACCAAATAAAAACAGAGATCAAGCAAAATATGGAGACAAATGACAACAATAATTCAACACCACAAAATCTGTGGGACACAGTGAAGGCCATGCTAAGAGGGAAGTATATCGCAATACACGCCTACCTCAGGAAAGAAGAACAATCACACATGAACAGTCTAAACTCACAAGTAATGAAACCAGAAAAAGAAGAACAAATGAGGCCCAAAGTCAGTAGAAGGAGGGACATAATAAATATTAGAACAGAAATAAATAAAATCGAGAAGAATAAAACAATGGAAAGGAACAATGAAAGCAGGATCTGGTTCTTCAAGAAAATAAACAAAATAGATAAGCCTCTAGCCAGACTTATCAAGAAAAAGAGTCTACACACATAAACATAATCAGAAATGAGAAAGGAAAAATCACTACCGACACCACAGAAATTCAAAGAACTATGAGAGAATACAATGGAAAATTATATGCTAACAAACTGGAAAACCTAGAAGAAATGGACAACTTTCTAGAAAAATACAACCTTCCACGGATGACCCACGAAGAAACAGAAAATATGTATAGACCAATTACCAGCAATGAAATTGAATTGGTAATCAAAAAACTACCTAGGAACAAAACTCCTGGTTTTCACTGCTGAATTTTTTCAAACATTTAGTGGAGACCCAATACTCATCCTCCTTAAGGTTTTGCAAAAAGTAGAAGAGGAGGGAATACTCTGAAACTCATTCTAGAGGCCAGCATTACTCAAATACCAAAATCAGGCAAAGACACCACAAAAAAAGAAAATTACAGACCAATATCCCTGATGAAAATAGATGCAAAAATACTCAACAAAATATTAGCAAATCAAAATAAAAAATAAATCAAAAAGATCATCCATCATGATCAAGTAGGATTTATTCCAGTGATGCAGGATGGTACAACATTTGAAAATCCATCAACATCATCCATCACATCAACAAAAAGAAGAACAAAAACCACATGATCGTCTCCATAGATGCTGAAAAAGCATTTGAGAAAATTCAACATCCATTCATGATAAAAACTCTCAACAAAATGGGTATAGAGGGCAAGTACCAAACATAATAAAGGCCATATATGACAAACCCACAGCCAACATCATAACAGTGAGAAGCTGAAAACTTTTCACCTAAGATTGGGAACAAGACAGGGATGCCCACTCTCCCCACTTTTATTCAACATAGTACTGGAGGTCCTAGCCACAGCAATCAGACAACACAAAGAAATAAAAGGAATCCTGTTTGGCAAGGAAGAAGTTAAACTGTCCCTGTTTGCAGGTGACATGATATTGTACATAAAAAATCCTAAAGAATCCACTCCAAAACTACTAAATCTAATATCTGAATTCAGAAAAGGTGTGGGATACAAAATTAATACACAGAAATCTGTTGCATTCCTATACACTAAGGATGAACTAGCAGAAAGAGAAACCAGGAAAACAATTCCATTCACAATTGCATCAAAAAGAATAAAATATCTAACCATAAACCTAACCAAGGAAGTGAAAGACCTATACTCTGAAAACTACAAGACACTCAGGAGAGAAATTAAAGAAGATTCCAATAAATAGAAACACATCCGTGCTCATGGATAGGAAAAATTAATATTGTCAAAATGGCGATCCTGCCTAAAGCAATCTACAGATTCAGTGCAATCCCTATCAAAATACCAACAGCATTCTTCAATGAACTAGAGAAAATAGTTCTAAAATTCATATGGAACCACAAAAGACCCCGAATAGCCAAAGCAATCCTGAGTTGGGGGAATAAGGCTGGGGGTGTATTATGCTCCCTGACTTTAAGCTCTACTACAAAGCCATAGTAATCAAGACAATTTGGTACTGGCACAAGAACAGACCCATAGACTGATAGAATAGACTAGAGAGCCCAGATATAAACCCAAGCATGTATGGTCAATTAATATACAATAAAGGAGCCATGGATATGCAATGGGGACATGACAGCATCTTCAACAACTGGTGTTGGCAAAACTGGACAGCAACATGCAAGAGAATGAAACTATATTATTGTCTAACCCCATACACAAAAGTAAACTAAAAATGGATCAAAGACCTGAATGTAAATCATGAAACCATAAAACTCTTAGAAGAAACATAGGCAAAAATCTGTTGAATATAAACATGAGCAACTTTTACCTGAACACATCTCCACGGGCATGGGAAACAAAATAAAAAGTGAACAAATGGGACCACATCATGCTAAAAAGCTTCTGTACAGCAAAGGACACCATCAGCAGAATAGAAGGGCATCCTACAGTATGGGAGAGTGTATTTGTAAATGACATATCCGACAAGAGGTTAACATCTGAAAATATATAAAGAACTCACATGCCTCAACACCCAAAAAGCAAATAACCCTATTTAACAATGGGCAGGGATATGAATGGACACTTCTCCAATGAAGAAATTCAGTTGGCACATGAAAAGGTGCTCCACATCACTAATTATCTAGGAAATGCAAATTAAAACCACAATGAGATACTACCTCACAGCAGTTAGGATGGCCAACATCGAAAAGAATAGGAACAACAAATGCTGGCAAGGATGCGGAGAAAGGAGAACCCTCCTACACTGCTGGTGGGAATGTAAATTTAGTACAAGCACTGTGGAAAGCAGTATGGAAGTTCCTCAAAAAACTCAAAATAGAAATACCATTTGACCCAGGTATCCCACTCCTAGGAATTTACCCTAAAAATGCAGCAGCCCAGTTTGAAAAAGACATATGCCCCTATGTTTATCACAGCAGTATTTACAATAGCCAAGAAATGGAAGCAACCTAAGTGTCCATCCATAGATGAATGGATAAAGAAGAGGTGATACATATACACAATGGAATATTATTCAGCCATAAGAAGAAAACAAATCCTACCATTTGCAACAACATGGATGGAGCTAGAGGGTATTATGCTCAGTGAAATAAGCCAGGCAGAGAAAGACAAGTACCAAATGATTTCACTAATCTGTGGAGCATAAGAATAAAGCAAACACCGAAAGAACACAACAGCAGTGGACTCACAGAACCCAAGAATGGACTAATGGTTACCAAAGGGAAAGAGACCGGGGAGGGTGGATGGGAAGGGAGGGAGAAATGGAATAAGGGGCATTATGATTAGCACACATAACATGGCAGGGGCACGGGAGGGCAGTATAGCACAGAGAAGACAAGTAGTGACTCTGTAGCATGTTACTACACTGAAGGACAGTGACTATAATGGGGTATGTCATGGGGACTTGATAATGGGGGGAATCTAGTAACCACAATGTTCCTCATGTGATTTTATATTAATGATACCAAAAAAAAAAAGAACTTCTCAGAGTTAAAAATTCCTTCACCCATCTACCCTATGCCATCCTCATGGACAAGTTTCCACAGGGCCCAGGTGTAGACTGGACCTTAAACAGACCGTATTAGAAGGGCATTCAGGCAACTGGAAAACCCCAAATAATTATTTTGTAAATCACACTTTTAAGCATCAGACCCAACAGGAAATATTTTTGCTTTGTTTTGTTTTATTTTACATTTTTGTATGTAAATTAAGCTCTTTTCCCATTTTACAGTTGGTAATACTAGAAAACCTGTGGTCACTGAATAGCACTTTCTTACCTTGTTGTGTAGTAAGAACTAACATGCTTAGGTAAAAGAGGACAAAGAGAGCTTGGAAATATGGGTTAACAAAATGTGCAATATGTCCATTGGCTTAGTTAGCTCAGGCTGCCCTAAGATAAATATCATTAACTGGATGGCTTAACCAACATACATCAAATTCTTATAGTCCTGAAGGCTAGGAAGGCTACTATCAGAGCACCAGCAGAGTTTTATCTGTGGAAAGCCCTCTTTAGGCTCACAGATGGCTGCCTTCTCATTATTTAGTCTATGACCTTTTCCTCAGCATTCTTTCTCTCTTCTTGTTTTAAAGGCACTGATCCCACCATGTGGGTCCCACCCTCATGACTTCACTAAACCTAATTATCTCCCAGAAAGTTCACCTCCAAATACCATCATGTTGAGACCTGGGACTTCAACATATAGCTTTGGGGGGAGCACAAACATTTAAACCATGCAACTCAGTGAGACAAAAATTTCCCCTTCTCACTTTCCTTTCATGTCCTCCTCCTTAACTGTCTTTGGTTTTGGTTTGTTCTGTTGTTTTATAAACTGTCACAACACTAGATGCAGATTGAAGCTCCAGGCAATTGCAATTAAATCAGGAAAAAGATATGCATTCACCAAGGTTAACACAAGCTGCAGCTTAATCAGGATGAAACAAACAAATAAACACATCCAAGACCTCAAAATAAATACAGCCATTTCAATCAAGTTCTCCTTAGGTTTTTATCCCCCCAATAAACCTGGAAAACATGCACAATCAAAAGCTAAATAAATAAGTTCCCAAATCAATATATATGTCACTAAAATTTTCAAGCCATAGATACAACATGTCATTTCAGGTTATGGGCTATTGTTTTCTAAACAAGTTATGCTAGTATTAAAGGCAAGTGTTGATACAATACAACCTCCTTATATATGAACTGTAGACACATCTAAATTTTGCGCTGATCTAATTAACATAAACATACCTATAATGAGCTCAGTTGCTATAATATGTGTTTGCATATGTCTCCTTTCAAATTTGATTTTCAGGTATAAATTTTAGTAAATTCTCTTTGGTACTCTTTCTTACATCTAAGTAGATTGGGGGTGGCCATTCAAGTACACTAGGGGATGTAAACTTTTTATTAGTAGATTCTTTCAACATGGCATTACATTTATCATCATTCCTTTCCATCTTTATTTAAATAGCTTCCTATTTCACTTGGGTGCTTTTAGTCTCTTTAGGGAATGCTCCACTGTTACTTATTGCCCTTCAAAAAACTGATTATTAATGTTCTCAAAAATGTTTTAGGTGTCCCTATTTCTTACAGACTTTATTCTAAACTCTTTAGCCTAATTGCTAAAATCATTCATGTTCTGCCCTCTGCCCTTGTTTATCTGGTTAAATCAGTTTCTAGGCATCTAAGCCAACAAAGCCTAGAGTGCACAGGCCTGATGGCATCATCTATGACCAAGCCTCTACAGCTTGGAACAGTGTTTTCTCTGCTTCCATCTCTATCAATTTCCTATTGTTTTTTCCAAAACTGAAGTCAGATCCATCTGCTCTGTGATGCCTTGCCTAAAGCGCTCCCAGTTAGGTTCTGCCTTCCTTTGTATCACCCAGCAGTACATTGCTTTACTTTTTGAAATAACTTGTGTCTTATTCCCCTCTCTTAGCTTTAGACATTTACATGTGTATCTCTTGCCCTAGATTTTTAGCATTAAGGTAAGGGACCATACCCTATTTGTTTCTATATTCTTCCTCCACTTACCTAGAATACTACTAGTACTTGGTAGATTTCCATTTATTGATTCATCTTTTTATCCATCCAGTTATTGAACCATTTATTCATCACCTCACAAATAAATGCTGAGCTCTTGTATGGGATATCCAGTGGTAATGAGGACACAGGGAGTGAACATAACTAAGGTGGTAATACCTACTGTAATTTCACTGACATCCTAGTGTGGAAGACAAACTTCAACAGGTCACTGCAATGAAATGTGTAATGATTGTTAGGTAGAGTTTAGTAAAAGGAGAATGACGTAGCCTGTGGGCCATAAAAGTCCTCCTGGAGAAAGTGATATTTAATTTGAAGCTTGGAAGATTAGATTATATTCACCAGTCCAAGAAGTGACGAAGAGCTGAATAGAGATGTTTAAATAAACTCTTTCCTCTGCCGAAGAAAGAGAATGTGAGAATCTGAAAAGGTGAAAGAAGTCGGTGAGGGTTATTTTCTGAAAGAATAGAATGAAAGAGATACTAAAATAAAAGTTGTATGGAATAAGATCTCTTAAGGAGATAGGAAAACCATTTACCGGTAGAGTCACAAAATATGGAAATAAAGAAAGGATTTTAAGACTGTTTTATTATATTTTGACTTTTCCAAAAGAGGATTTAAGGAGAATACTAAACAACAGTCGAGTTGTAAGAAAACAGGGAAAATAGGAATTACTGCTTTCTAGAACATCTTTGGTGAAAGGCCAGATATATTTGTTACTACCAAACAGGAGCATGTCTGTGTGCTTTACTGGTTATCTTTAGTAAACTCTGAAGATGTATTCATATTTAATTCTCCATTTCAACTACAAGACCAAAGATTTAGTTGGTGTCCAACAAATAATTGTTGAGTGATAGTGAATAAGTAAAATTTTCATATCTTCCCAGATATATGGAAATTGTCACATTGCCCACATTATTGAGCCAGACGACAGCTCCCACTTTTTCTTTCACATCTTTCTGTTGTACATTTCTGCTTTGTTAGCTTCAAGCCTCCTAATCGTACCATAAAATCAGCCCTAAGCACGGCTATAAGCATCTCCCTGCTTCCAATGTTATCCGTCCCCACTCCTATACCATTTCTTCCCAGGGCCCATTATTTTCAAAATTTTCTAATAAGATTCTCAACTCCCTTCCCTATCATTCAGTTTTCATTTATTCTCTTGAAAATTACATTCAAGTCAGAACCAGTTATTACTAAATGTTAAGACTTTTTTCCTTTCCTAATGCTTTTTTCTTTACTTTGTTTCTTTTCTGTTTGCTATTATTATTATTATTATTATTTTAAACAGCCTCAAAATCAACTACTTCACCTTCCTCTCTCAGGTTTAAATTCCCTCTGTGGTAGTGCCAACTAGTGGTCTTTCGTTCTGTGTAAAAAAGTTAAGGAACACATAATTCCCAATCTCTCAATAATTTTGTGCATAATTAATTGTCAAAATAGTCTTCATTTTAATGAACTAAAATTAGTCTCCATCATGCTTTCTGGAGACATTAAGAAAAACTAAATACAATCACTCCCTTTCCTGAATTACAGAATTCCAGTATTTTAAGGTAATCCTTATAGCATCATGTTTTCCTTCTAATCACAATGTGGTCCAGAGGAAGGTTTTCTGATCCTTTGAGATTTTCGTGTGCTCCTGTCAACCGCTATCCCTTGTTCCACAGAAGCCTTATCAACCATCAATATTTCTGGGATTTTATGGGTCATCTGCATTCTCAGTGCCTCTGAACTTGCACTTCTGCATGTAGTCATTCTTATCCAAACCTCATTAATCAAGATAGGAAATTAAGTACTTTCCACAATTCCTTGATTCCATTTAACCAAAATGCTACATAAGAGTGGTTTATTTCCCAATGATGCGTCTACTTCAAACTGAACACTTACTATTCCTCTTCTCATAGTGTCTTTTAGCTACCCCAGGGTAGTTCTCACTGCCTAACTCTGTCCCATATCCTTACTTCTCATTGGCTTCTCATTGGCTCATCTCAGTCTGCTGTCTTCTCTCTTTTCCCTCCTCACTGAGGTTGTGGGCAGATAATCTCATCTCTTCTTTCTCCCTCCCTTTCTTCCTTCCTCCTCCTCCTCTTCCTCTTTCTCTTCTTCCTCTTCATATTCCTTCTTCTCCTTTCTCCATTCTTCTTCTTCTCACCTCTTATCTCACTATTAGTTTCTACCTTAAGAATGCAGATCTGAGACTCAGAGAAATTAGGACACTTGTGAGAGGTCACCCTGCGAGCAAGTAGTAGAACCAGGATTCACATGCTGGTCTGTTGGCTTCCTTTAGAATATGCATTAGCATTACACTGTTTTCAACAGTTCCCCATATGGCATGGTTCAGGATAACCAGGCCCTTCTTTGCAAAACACTTACCTACTATTTTATTGATGCATGCTACGGTAATAGCAGACATGTATATGGCACTTATTATGTGCCAGGTATTTTTCTAAACACTCTATATCTATTAATATATTTAATTCCTACACAATTCTAAGAAGATCATAGTTTTTTATTTTTCCAATCTAAAAATGAGCAAATACATACACACAAATATTGAATAACTAACACTATTCCTTTAGCTAGCAGACAATAGAGCTAAGATTCAATTTCAGGTACTTTTGATTGCCAACTGTGTGCTCTTAACCACTGTGCCAGGCTACCAGACTGAGCCAGACATTCTCATTGTCTTTTGACTAGCTCATTCACAATAGGCCTATTAGCATACCGACATCATGAATAAGGTGACATTAGCTTATTTGGCATATATGCCAGAACCATGATAGACAAACAATGAAAAATAGGTCCCTTCTCCATTCTGAGGTTTAAAATCCAGTAAAGGAGGTATTCATAAACAAGTACATTCACTGAAGTTTAATATTTGGACTTCACATTAGATACTATGGAGGCTTATATGTGTGGGGATTTTGTGGATACTCACAGATGAGAATGATTAATGCTAACTTGTAGAATCTAATGAAATATTTTGGCAAAAGAAAAGCTGAAGTCTAACTTTGAGAGACAGTATGTGTTATTGGGACAACTGGAAGTGGACACTTGGTAAGTGTGATGTTTGCTATAGTCTGTAATCCTCTAAGCTGCGTCATCTAAGTTCTGAAGGAATGAAATCACATAGAGAACAACTCTTGTAAGCCACTTGGAACTGAATTCAGTAAAACTTCCCATGACATATTTATATAAGCAACAGTAATTTTAACCTTGTGTACGTACTCCTATTTTTGTTTAATTAGACCTTTTTAAAGTTAATTTGGTTAAATCTGACCCATGATGCCTACCAGATATATAGCAAAAGATGAATAGATTAAATATTTTTATACTATCTGGAAATATAATCAGTGTGTCATGGATGCCCTTAATTACGAATTGAAAAAAGGCACAGTTCGAATACTGAAATGAAAAAGGGCAAGTTAAGAGCCATGTGCTCTTGCACTAGAGTCACTCTTGTTGAATTAAAGCTTAACTAATATTTAACAGATGGATTGCCAGTAGGACATATTTTAAATTAATTGTATATTTTACTTTTGAATAGCAAAACATGGAAATGAAATTTGTACCCATCATTGTTCCATTGTCTTTAACTTTGAAACTACCATGTGTATTTATTAAGAGCCTGTTAATCTATGCATGCTTATACATAGCACAGAGCTATGGTCATGCATTATGTAATACATATAATTGAATAGACTTTCTTTTACATGTTTTCAAATATTTTGTTTGTGACTTTTTATTTTTATGTAACTTCAAGCCTACAGGAGAGTTGCAAACCCTGTATCCAGATCACCAACAGCTTGTTTTTCTCTCTGTGTGTGAATGTGTGTGTAAAATATGTTACACACATACAACTAAGGTGCATGATTTAGTTTACACACACACACAATATTTTTTTAAATGTCTGAGGGGAAATTATAGATATTATGCCCCTTTTTTCTCTAACTACTTCAGTGTATAATTCCTAAGAACAAAGGTGTTCTCTTGCATATGCACAGTGCGGTGGTCAAAATTAGGAACATTTACATTAATACAATGCCATTGCATAGTCCACAGTCTATTTTAAATTTTGTGGAATTTCCCAGTAATATAGGTATTACATTCCTAATCCAGGATCAAATCTAACACATCATATTTACTTTGCATATATCTTTAGTCTCTTTAGTCTGGGACAATTCTTCAGCACTTCTTTGCATTTATTGACCCTGAGAATTTAGAATAGTACTGGATAGTTATTTTAAAGTATGTCATAAATTTGAGTTTCTGTAATTTATCTTAATGTCTAGATCCATATATTTGCATTACTTGAAGGAATACCACAGAAATAGTGTTGTATCCTTTTCCATATATCATGTCATAAAGCAAATAATGCCAGTTAGTCCCAATATTGGTGATGTTAACTTTGACTACTTGGACTGTGAGATTTCTCTATTATAAAGTTACTGCTTTTCTCTTGTAATTAATAATTTATTTGTGGGGAGATATTTTTAAATGATTTAACTATTCTCTTTTTTATCAAACTATTACTCAATAGTTTTGACAACCATGGATGATTTTCCAAATCCACCATGCCCACCATTTTTTTAGTTGGCATTTATCTTTAAGAAAAGCTTCCTTCTCTCTCCCACGTGTTTGTTTATTCATTTATTCACCTGTATTATTCATTTATTTATCTGTATACTCATGGATCCCTTTATTGCTCAATAAATAATAGTCCATTACTCTTTTTATCTTAATGCTCAAATTTTCTCAGTTTTGACCAGTAGAGGGAGGTCTCTTCAAGCCAGCTATTGTATCATTTAGACACATGCTTATCTTTCTTTATAAACTACCTTAATTTATGACACATCAAGAGTACCAAATTTATTGTTAACTCTCCCTGACCCAACTCTAGTTTCAACCTTTCCTCACAAGCCACTCTGACTCATTGGAGAGAAGAGTTGCATTTAAAAAAAAAGATGTGAATGCAGTGTGTGGTCATTGCTGAGGATATCATTAATTTTAATTTCTTTCATTGGGAAAGAAATGAAGAAAGTATATGTAGGGGGAATGGTATGTGTATGTTTGGCAGTATTTCTATATCTACATATTTCCTACTTTTTTAATGTATTTTTCTATCTCATCATCCCTTTCTATTCTTTTCCATCTCTCTCTCTTCTTTCTAGCTGAACGGTTTGGTATTGTCCCACAGGTCACTGAGGGGTCGTTCATTCATCATCAATCTCTGTCTTCGCTAGATCAACAAATATCTCTTAATTCCTCTTCAAATTCATTGACCATTTCCCTTAGTGCTACCTTTTGCTATTAAACTGTTGAACTGTTCATGTCAAACATTGTACTTTCCAATTTTGTTATCTTTCTATTGTTTCCATTTTACTGCTAAGGTTCTCCATGTCTTCATTTATCATGACCATCTTTGTTAAAAGTCTGTTAACATATTTATAATACCTGCTTTTAAGTCCTGTGTGCAGTTTGCAAAGTCTGTGTCTTTTGGGGGTCAGCTTCTGCAAACTATTTTCTCTCTTGATCATGGGCCACATAGTTATTCTTTGTATATCTAAGTAATTTTTTATTGCATATTGAACATAGTGAATAATAAATTTTAAAGGTACTGGATTCTGTTATCTTCCTCTGAAGAGTATTTAATTGGTTAGTCAACCAGTTAAATTGCAGGAATCAAACCCTAAATTTTGTGGTGGCCATAGCTAAAACTATTAAGTTCTTTTTTCAGCTTTTTAATTTATGCTTTTGCTTGAAATTCTCCCTTTTGTAAGCTCAGTTGAACAGTCAGTTTTGATGTAATTTATTTTCATATGTTTGTGATTTCCCCTTTGGTAGCTTCCTCATTTCTAGGATTATCACACCTCACACCTCAATTTCAAGCTTGACTTTCTCAATAGGAACTTAGAATAAACTCTTCTATCTTTTCAGCTCAAGTCAGCATTCTCCCCCACAGGCAAATCCCCTTTACTCTTTTAAAAACAAAATGTAGTGTCATGTGATTTAGGCAAATAAATAATCCCAAAAGAAACCAAAAGAGAAATAAAACATTTCACAGATTCGTTTGGTAAAATGCTGAAGCCATGGGCATATATCTCTTCAAGAAAAAAAAAATCAAGACTTATAATTGGTGTTTAAACATACAGTATTCTAACCAGTCTCTAAAATATCTGCTGGTTGGCAGCAAACACTGTTGCTGGAACCCATCCTAATGATATGGGCTGGTACATCTTCCATAGATCTGACCATACTGGGAGAGACAAATTAAATGATAAGAGAATGAGGAGGTTTTTTAGGAGACAGTATTTTTTTTTTAAGGGTGTATTTAAGAATAAGTTCAGGAATTTGGAATATTTACAGTTTAAGTTAAATTGTGGCCTTGCAAATATGAACTGATTTCAGAAATACCACTTCAGTTTTGAGTCTCAGTCTTTTGTTCTTATCCCTTTTGCTTGTTTTCTTTTGCTTAAGATAGATGAACACCTCCATTTCATCTGTAAATATCTAATGCTTTGTTTTCTAAAAAGCACTTCATTGTAAAGCACCCTTAATCTTTTTCATTCTGTTCTGGTGATATAGAATAAGGATGAAAAGTTTTACAAATTTCCTTTGAGCCCAAACATTCTCTGATGAAATCACACATGCTTATTTTCTAGGAAATCATGGTGAATAGAGAGCTAGTAACCTCTAAGGTCTCCCAACTACTACATGACATTATGTGGGTTAGAATTTAGCTCTCCTAATTCTGAACTCTATACAATTTCTACTGCAACTGTCTCTCTTATTTTACTTCACTTCCTCCTCTGAGTATAAGTGATACAAATCTTTCTTCAACAAAATGTTTCATACAAGAACCTCAGGGCAGAATGGCAGCAGATCTTTAGTTATACAGATACATAACTTAATTTCCACTACACATCAAAATTGAAAGGAGGAAAACATTCGGGAGAGGACCTGTATGCAGGTGGCTCAATGTGGGGTTTTGATTCAGTATTTATTAATTAGTATAACCTGATACTATGCTGGGCACTGGAGAGAGTGAGTAATAAATAAGGTACAGGGCCTTTCTACATGGAATTCACAGACTGGTGAGGTTAGTGATAAACATAAAATATGATATGTCTATCATGATGGTGAGACTTAGCTCTGGTGAGTAATTAAAGGATTCACAGGAGCAAGGCTGTTTGGCCTGCATTTTGAAGGATAAATAGAATTGGTCTCAGGTAGAGAAGGGTATAAAATGGTTTTTACTGGCTACTGTGGACATGTGGTGTATTACACCCTGACTCCCTTTTAGGACCAAGAAATTGATGCTTCTGTCTGCTTTGAGTGTTGGCTGTTGATTGCTCACAGCTGAGCCTCTTTCTATGACTTGCTTTCAGCCGTAAGACGTCTTTCCCAATATGTTATGCCCCCTCCACGATAGGACAGTTTGGAATACAAAGTCCTGGGCCATTTGCCTTAATTCAGGATGATACTGAATGAGATTAGCTAAGGCTTATGTTTCAAAGGCTTCACAGTCCAAGTTCTTCTACTACCCAGTTCTGCTTCTCTGACTTCCTTCATTTTTGTTCCAGAAAACACAGTCCAATAAGCTTCCTGCAGCCTAAAAAAAGTTCCCTGGAGAATTTACCTAAGACACACAGAAAGGGAATGCTTTGTTCAAAATACGAAGGAGATAGATTCAAGAGAATGCTTGAACAGGTTTAATGCAAGGATTTGGGTGGATTAGAGGCTAGGACTGATAATGTGACATAAGGAGGAGAGTAGAGCCTGCTGTCCTGCTGAGAAATTCAGAACCAAAGCAGGCACTACGAGATCTTTAACGGCTTTCTTTCTTGTGGTACATGACAGGAAGAGAAAGGTCAGTCAAGTGGCCAGCCATTGGCAGGAGCACAGATGGCAACTGATCTTATTTCTGTTTCCTCTTCCATCACTGGAATTTGCCATGTGTAATTTTGTCTATTACTGTTGAAAAAAAATTACTTGTACAAGATGTTATGGCAGTACATGAAAAAAAAATGAGGTCATCGTTTTTCCTGTCCAACTTTCAAAAATATCTGAGATGCAAACTGCAAAGGAAATGTTCGTACCATAAGAGAAAGAAATACCCTTGGGAATTTTGAGGAAGGCTGTGAAAATAGTATACGGCAAGGGTGAGAAATGGGATATGAAAGTCTTGCCATATCCTATTTTCATATACTATTTCCCTTCCTCCTGCCTGGATTTTATGATTACAAGTGCTGCCATGCAAAAATCTCTAGATGTGAGTTGATAAGATTTGAATTCTAGTCCCAGTTCTTTGTTTATCCACGTTTGTGTATCTAAGATGTAGAATGATGATCTTACTCTGAGTTTTACATTTTAATAAACACATCTGTGTTACCTGTCTCTTAATTTGGGGAGGAATCCCTTAGCTTTCTGAGCTCCAGTTTTCTCAAGAGCAGAGAAATTAATCCTTGGTGGACCTCTGAGGACCAAAGGTATTAGACATATGACAGTCTTCTACAAAGTGTAAAGCAGCATATGGCTGGGAAGCAGAACAGTAAAGTCCTAGACAAATAACTCATTTCAGAAAGCGTTGGATGACTGAGTTTTAAAGCTTCAAGCTCTTAATATACTATTCAACACCCTGAAACCATAAAGGCAAGAGAGGAAAAAAAAAAACATAAGGAAGGACAGCAGCCTCTTGGAAGGAGACCTGAATGCCCATTAAAATGCATCTAGCAGAAGACATAAAACCAATGAGAAGGAGCAATTTACTTTTACTACTGGGACAGGAGTCATGCAACTATTTTTACTAACTGCAGCTGTTCCCAAGTCTATCGGAGTTCCTAAAATATTTATGATCGCTGTGTCTGTGGGAGACACTGTCTGTTGCAAGCAGAAAAAGCTAACCTGTGTTGCAATGTGTTTGTTGTCATTTTGTTGTCTGATAAGTAAAGTAGTGAAAATAGAGAGGGACTGAGCAAAATCCTCATATAACACATCAAGGAAAGAAAAATGAGGAAGCCATGGCACCATGCCAGGAGTAAGAGCTTTGCCAACTTGGCACTTAGCCTACCTAGACTTGGGGATTACCCTGTAGTATATTAAAGTATCAGCTTTTTAATTTACCATATTATTTTCCAGATGTTTTTGGTAGAAAGGGACTTCCCGGCAAACACTTGAGGGCTTGTCAGAGAATTACACATTTAATATTACACTACTCATTATTTTAATTAATGACGGGAAGAAGTTGCTTGAAGACAATTCTTAGTCACACAAAAAGGGTGTTAATATTTTATGAGGGGAGGAAATTATCTTTAACATTGATGAATTGGAATGTTCAGGAATTATAATAGGAGGAATATAACTGAAAAAAATGAACTGGTTGTAGTGCTATTTAATATTAGGCTAATTAATTCTGATAGAAAATTGATATTCAGGCAATATGATGCAATATTAAGAATAACATATGAAATTGACATGTACCATGCACAAAAGTCCAATAAATAACAGTTCATTTAGAATTTGGAAATAGATTTATAAATAATGATGGATGCAAGAGACTTAAATCCTATCATCTGGTCTATTAGCAGCTTAGTATATCAACACTATGACTATTATTTATTGAATCCTCCCTATGTTTCAGGCATTTTCTAAGCACTTTTCATACATGTAGAACTCAGAGCAGCTACTGGCTACTGCTGAAGACAGTGAGGCTCATAGAATTTAAATAATTTGTTCAAGTTCGTTGAGTAAATAAGTGGCCAATCCATTCCAGAAGTCTAAATTTTGAACTAGATTATAATTACCTTGCTAAGTTTCTCAGAAAAAAATAAATTAAAAAAGCTTAGTTTCTCCAGCTTTCAAATGAACTAGCTGCTCTAGGAATTCTATTGGATCCTGTGCAGCTTTTAAATTCTGAGGTTTTTTTTTTTTTTCAATATGTATTTATTAGTTCCTGCTAAGTGCCAGACTCTCTGTCAAACCCTGGGCTTCATGATTAGTTTCATTCCCATGAACTTATTAAATCTATCCTTCAGATACCTGCCTGGTCTCCCTCTTGAACTCTCTAGATTCTAGCTATGTAGAAAGTACCTTTCTACCAAAAATACATGGAAAATAATGTGACATTTCTAGACACTGCACTGATCCAGCCAGGCTGATAAAGATGAAACAAATGTAACTTGAAACATACACAATTCTTTTTATAGTAGCTTAATCTTGTAAGATGTTGATTTGCCTGCTAAAACCCCTCTGATTTTGCCACAACAATAATCAGTTATTTTGATCTTCCTCGGCTCCTTTTTAACTGGCCATTTTTTCGGTAGTTTTCCATTTTCCTTGTATTTTAAAGATTTACAACTTCGGTATTTATTAGAGAGGTGGAGCTTGAGAAAGATGACTATTAGCTTTAACAATACCAATGTTAGATGGTTATTTCTTTTTGTAATGAATTAATACAAAAGCAAGTAAGACCTCTGACATCACTCTCACACTTAGGCTGATGTACTACTTTCTTGAATCGGAGAGAAAAATGATGGAGATATAGCCAACATGCACAATTGTGGGCACAGGAATGGAGTTTATTTTTTATAGTTATACAAATCAACCTTCATTTGCTTTGCACTAAGAATAGTGTCTGTACCTAAATATCAAACTCAGTGGGACTTTTTCCTTGGTCTGGCAATGCTGTACCACTCTTATAATGACTGCTGGCACAAGCCTTCCTTCGAGTAGTATAATGGCTTATAACGCTGCTACTCCCTCAGGCTCCTCAATCTGAAGCATCATTGAAACTCACAATCACAGCCCAACCTGTTGTGAAGCTGTGCTTATATTCCTGGCTCCCCTTTCCCAGCTCAGCTCAACTTGCCACCCAACCCCCAATCTGGGTTTGTGTATCACTTTTCTTATCCTAATTACTTTGCCCTTTAGAGTGAACTTTATTTATTTTTTTAATAATTATTTCAGCATTTGGGAAGAACAGTGAAGAGTGTATTTATGGTTTAAGGAATATAAAGAATAAAAGTTTACTTTTAAAACTCACTGTAAGAACTGTGTGAGTGTTTAGTTACCTCATTTCCTTAACTATATAGAGAAAGCCCAGGAAAATGTTGCTTTTATCACTTAAAATGAATACTCACTTTTATGTTATAAATAAATACCCAAAGTCAAATATCAATTATCTTTTAAGGAATGTCTGATATTTAATTTCAGGATGTAAAACCCAGTATCCAGCTGTCACAAAAACTTGTAATTCAAGTGTCAATTTTCCTAAAACTATTGGTTGTCAAATTCTAAGAGAGCATTTCTACTACTAAGACTCTGGTTACACTCAGGTCTAGGAAAGATGATTTCTATCAATTCATGAAGAAATTAAACTCAGTCTCTCAGGATAGCATATCATATTCAGTCAGAAATATATAGGGACACTGGATTTAGCAGAAGCAAACTGGAAACCTAGAAAAAAAATGGGTAAATTCCTAGAAACATACAATTTACCAATAATGAATCATATAGAAATAGAAAATGTCAACAGACCAGTAACAGGTAAGGAAAATGAACCAGGAATTGAAAATCTCCCAACAAAGAAAATTCCAGGACCACATAGTTTCACTGGTGAATTCTACCAAACAGAGAAGAATTAATTACAATCCCTCTTAAACATCATTGATAATCATCAGGGAAATGCAATGAAAACCACAATAAGCTATTGCCACACACACACATTAGAATAGCTATCATCAAAAAGACAAGAGATAACAAGTGTTGGTGAGGATGTAGAGAAAAAGGGAACCCTTGTGGACTGCTGGTAAGAATATATAAATTGGTGCAGCCACTATGGAAAACAGTATGGAAGGTCCTCAAAAAGTTAAAAACAGAATTACCATATGACCCAGCAGCCCACTCCTGGGTGTGTGGTCAAGGAAATGAAGTCAGGACCTCAAAGGGATATCTACACCCTTCTGTTCACTGCAGCATTATTCACAATAGCCAAGATATGGAAACAATCTAGGTATCTGTCAATGGATGAGTGGATACAGATGTGGTATGTATACAATGGATTATTATTCAACCATGAGAAGGAAGAGTGTTCTGCCATTTGAGGCAACATGGGTAGGCCTTGAAGATATTATGCTAAATAAAGTAAGTCAGAGAAAGACAGATACTGTGTGACCTTACTTATATGTGAATCGGAAAAGCCAGACTCATAGAAACAGAGAGTGTAATGGTGATTAGCAGAGCCTATGGAGTGAGGGTTGTGAGAAATGTCAGAGTACAAGCTTCCAGTTACAATATGAATGATTTCTGGGCATCCAGTGTAGAGCATGGTGATTCTACAGTATACGAATGTATCAAATCAACACACTGCACACCTTAACTTTACACAGTGTTACATGTCAATTATATCTCAGTAAGCTGGGGGAAAAAAGAAGCTGATGTCAGTTAAGGATAGGTCTAAAAGAAAAGGCTGGACTCTTTATCAGACTCATAACCACTTCTGAGGACAGGCCCTGAAACATTTCAGAGCTAGCAGCAGAGGATAAACTGCCTTGGGGAGATGTCCAATTCAGATCTGTACTATCTGGTCCTCCATTTAAATCTTTCTTCAACTTGCCCTGCCCCTACTTAAAGCCATAGCATCTAGCATTATATCTTACTATTGATAAAAGATAGAACATTTCAAATAGACTACAAAACAAATATCTTCCCAACTTACCAGCTTAAAACACTAAACAATTTTTGTGCAATGAATGACCGCTATGAACACTAAGAGCAATTGAATAGAAGCAATTGAATATGCTTTAATTCACTATAAACAATATTTAACATTCAGTACATTTAATATTACTACACAGAATACTCTATTCTTTAGTAAGTGTTGAACCTGAATCACCAGACTTCAGTTGATATTCCTGATATCTCCATTTCCTTTTTTACTTAGTTCCAGAATTTCTCCATTGTGAATCCAGTAACTAAGATACTGGAAAGCATATGAGAAAACACCAAAATGTCTTCTTATAAATGGAGATACTGGTGGATTTAATTTGCTCTAAAATGTTCATGTTGTTAGAGATTTCCTCATGTTTTGTCCTATATACCAGAATTAGGAAAAGACCTGACATAGCCAAGTCAGTCAACATTTTTTTTAAATAAAAAAAATACACAGGAGATAGCTGGGGGAGGATGGGTAATGGATTTTGAGGAGTTTTCCCATGAATTCAGAAAACTGTTTTTCTTCTGTGATTCCCCAGGACATTTTTACATAAACTAATTCTACTTTTTTCCCTTCATGTACTATATACATCTCTTTATTCATGGATATATGCTTTCGCATGATATAAAACTAAAATATACACTTAGAAAGTGATTGAAATATATTAATAATGTGAATTAATAAAATTAATTTATTGAGGTACACTTGTTACAGATAACCGATTCATCCAAATTTCTACATTTAAGCCCACATAAAATATTGACTCTCCTGTTGGTGTACCTGATAGGCGATTGCAAAGAAGACAGAAAGTGAGTATTAAAGAGTTTGCATGTTCACAGGTTTTATGTTTTAAGGTAACTACTTCACTAACTCTCTTTTTATCAAGATTTCAACTTGGGGCTTGAAAGTTAGTGAAGTCTAGTTTTCCAGTTCACATTAATGCTAAACATTTTTCATAGTACTTTGGTATTGAGTAAATCTAAGAACACTTAGATTCCCAACTTGAAATTTAAGTAGTTGAAGAAGGGAAGAAAAGGAAATTACTAATTAATTGCTAGGGACGTGGCATAAACATGCACAACATTTTCCTTCAAGAAAGCAAAGGCTGTCCACAAGGAACTAAAGTATTATTTGATAGCCAACTGTACAGACAAATCTAAACTTAAATACTTAAATCAAATATTAAGGACCATTCGTACCTTGCAAGTTATTTTTCCAAGATCATTAATTTCTTCTTTAATGTCTGTCTGTTTCATCATTTCTTAAAGATAAAGCAAGGACTCTTTTCAAAATAGTTCTGATGCCTTGATACCAGTACACACATTGAATAAAGCTCATAATGTCTCATTCTTGGGGACATTATAATTATCTGGCATATAAGCATGTACATTTTTGTGTCACTGAGGAAGTCTCAATGGGAATAATTAATAGAAAAATCATTCCATTTTAGTAAGAACTTTTTTTTTCTTTCCACTGAGGACATTTTTTTCTGATTAATAATTCTCTCTGAACAAAAATATTATATCATATAATCATACTTTTTTTTCTTTTTCTTTTTTGAACCTCAGACAACTAAGAGAGTGATTAAGCTGACTGGATTTCAGGGTCTGTTATAATTATATGCTTAACTGCTGTGAGTGACAATATAAACCCTTTCAATTGTAGTGTTGAGGAATTATTTTCAGTCCTGATAAAATATTGCTCATTTTAACACACTTGATGCTTTACATTTGTTAACTGTCACAGTCCTCATTTCTCTGCAGGCTTTGCTGTTGCACAGTAAGTATGGAGATTCTCTTTGTCACTTGCTTGATTAAAATAACAGAAAACATCCAGTGAAAAGAATATTCCAATACAATTCACTCATTAGCCTAGCTTCCCTTTATGAGTATTGTTCTTCAAGTAGCTTCACAAAGTATATTAGTCTGTGTTTTCTCAGAGGTGATTTGCAAAACTCATTAAAGATATGGAAATTATTTTAGAAACTATCTAAATTGAATTTAGGAGTAGTGAGAAATCCTATGTATGATTTTGAACAGTACATATATTATGTGAAGTAAAGCTCTTCGATAAATACAGAAAAAGCAGACTGGATTTTCCAAGACAGACAAACTTTCAACTATTTTCATGATGTTTTATGAATTTAGATTCAGAAAATATGATCATCTCACTTGGGAAAGAGAATGTGGAAAAGCACATGAGGTTTTTAGTTAGTGGACTAGTTCTCCCATTCATTGCTTTTGGAATACTAAATACATTAGGGGAAAATTGACCTAGTCATTCTGTTTGCACCTTCAATGACTAGCTATTATTCTGAAAAACAAAAACAAAAATCAAAGCAGAGTCATCTTAGTGGCTCCTTAAATCTTACTTACACCTCTTTCTTTTCTGTTGCTGTGTACGTTGTTACATCCCTGAGGACAACAGTCACATTGAACTTTAGATCCTGCAAATACCATGATTTCTGTGGGCTTGAGTTTTTGCATGAGCTGTCCTTGTGCTGAAACACTCTTGCATCTCCTGCTTTCATTTGGCAAACTCCTCATCCTCTTACCTCTTAATCAATCAGAGTTTACCCAGAATAAATAGAATCTACACTGAATGTGTCTTGTCTTCTTACTGTCATAATCCCTTCCCTTCCATAAACCACATCATATTATATTGCATTTCCTCTTCCCTGGTCAGATGCCTTTCCTGTACTGGAAGCAGTGTGAAAGTAATGATGTCTAACTGGCATACACTGCATTCCTTACGACCAGGACTATAGCACACAGGAAAAAAAAAATCAGTAATTAGTATTGGTTGCCTGAAAGAATGAGTGACAGATTAAAAAGGGCCAATTAATTAAAGAATTTCACCTCAGAAACAGCCTCATAAATGGAACAAGCTAGTTGTTTGTTGCCAGAAGGGAGGAGGGCAGGGTTTGGGTAGAGTAGGTATAGGGGATTAAAAGGTGCAAATTTCCAGTTATGAAATGAATGTCATGCACATGAAAAGCACCGTAATAGGGAATATAGTCGATAATATATTGTAATATCTTTGTATGGTGACAGATAGTGACTAGACTTATTGTGCTGAACATTTTGTAATGTCTATAAATGTTGAATCACTGTTATACCATGAAACTAGTATAATATCACATGTCAATGATACTTCCATTAAAAAAGAAGAGTTTAACCTTAGTTTCCTCTTCCTAAATACTCAGAGAAGGTGTGTTGGGGGCAGAGTCAGATACTTGTCTGTCTCCAAGTCCATTGTTTTCCAGATCTCTACTTTTTCCTTAGGAACTGAACCCTGAGAGCATTCAGGGGTGAAATGTGCCACTTTTCTGAGTGTGGTCAAAAACTTATGTTCTGTTAATTTGAACCCAAACAGAAATATTGCATGAAATTTCTGTGAAGGTTAAAGATTAAACATGCTGGCTCAACTTGGGAGAACGTGGCTGTGTGACTCTACTTTTTCTCCTCCTCTGTTCTGCACAAAAGGGAATGACTGGAATTAATGTCTGGAGTTAGTTCTTGAACCATGGAGTGACCTTCAAGCTAAAAATGATGCATTAGGATGGCAGAGCAGAAAGATGGCACAGCTTGAGTCCCTGGTATCACTGTGAAGCCAAAAAAGCCAGCCCTGGAGTGACTGTGTTCAGATTCATTTTGCATGAGAGAAAAACAGACTTTTATTTTCCCTTCAGCTAATGTTATTTTACAGTGTTGAATTTGATGCAACTGAAATTTCATCTGAACTTATACTATTAGTGCAAAAATTTGTTGCAATAATCCATATAAAATTGATAATACAATGCTGTTAAACATTACTATATATGTGGAGGAGAGAGAAGAAGAGAATCATTTTTCTTTTTTCCTTTTTTTTAATTTGTTTTGCTCAAGAATAGACTGTCAATCAACTGAGTGAGGGAGGAGAGTAAATTTTATATGGTAAAGTATATAGCACATGGCCCATGGACGTCATGATTCAAATTAGTCTACACCCCAATCTTACCAAGATGCTGCTAAACTAAATTAATATAAAATATGCCCAAAAAGATAACAGATCAGTATGATCTTTGTAGAATTATATCCTGCATGTATGCCTTAGCATCAAGATACACAGACCAGGCGGCTTCGGGTGAGATAGTCATTGGGCACATTAGAAGAACTATGAAAAAATATGAAGGCCTGATGCTCAAATTATTGAGGTCCCATGCACACAAAATAGATTTGTTTTGAATATGTTTGAGTATGCAAAATACATATTTTTGATAATTCCTTGAAATAGTTTTTGATAAATATTTGGTCATTTGGATTAACACTAACTATGTATGCCCTTGATTCCAAAGGCATTCTTTTCAACATAAGTTGAAAAATATATGGTTCATTTATATAACATGACTAAGTTCTAGAGATCTACTTTATGACATTAGCCTACAGTTAAAATTACTGTATTTACAGTACCCTAACATTTGTTGAGTGTAGATCTCATGTGTTATTAACAGAACTTATTTTATTTTATTTTTATTTATTTTTATTCAGGTATCATTGATATACAATCTTATGAAGGTTTCACATGAAAAAACAATGTGGTTACTACATTCACCCGTATTATAACCCCCATACCCTATTGAAGTCACTGTCCATCAGTGTAGTAAGATGCCACAGAGTCACTATTTGTCTTCTCTGAGCCAAACTGTCTTCCCCGTGACCACCCCCACACCATGTGTACTAATCATAATACCCCTCAATCCCCTTCTCCTTCCCTCCCCAACCATGTTCCCCTACTGCTCCCCTTTAGTAACCGCTAGTCCCTTCTTGAAGCCTGGGTCTGCTGCTGTTTTTTTCCTTCAGTTTTGCTTCATCATTATACTCCACAAATGAGGGAAATCATTTGGTACTTGTCTTTCTCTGCCTGGCTTATTTCATTGAGCATAATACCCTCTAGCTCCATCCATGTTGTTGCAAATGGCAGGATGTGTTTCTTTCCTATGGCTGAATAGTATTCCATTGTGTATATGTACCACCTCTTCTTTATCCACTCATCTACTTGATGGACACTTAAGTTGCTTCCATATCTTGGCTATTGTAAATAGTGCTGCAATAAACATAGGGGTACATATGTCTTTTTGAATCTGAGAAATTGTTTTCTTTGGGTAAACTCCTAGGAGTGGAATTCCTGGGTCAAATGGTGTTTTTATTTTAAGTTTTTTGAGGAACCTCCATATTGTTTTCCACAATGGTTGAACTAGTTCACATTCCCACCAGCAGTGTAGGAGGGTTTCCCTTTCTCTGCATACTAGCCAGCATTTGTTTGTTCCTAGTCTTTACAATGTTGGCCATCCTAACTTGTGTGAGGTGATATCTCATTGTGGTCTTAATTTGCATTTCCTGATAATTAACTATACGGAGCATCTTTTCATGTGCCTGTTGGCCATCTGAATTTCTTCTTTGGAGGATTGTCTCTTCATATCCACCGCCTATTTTTTAATAGGGTTATTTGCTTTCTGGGTGTTGAGGCATGTGAGTTCTTTATATATTTTGGATGTTAATGTCTCATCAGATATGTCATTTACAAGTATATTCTCCCATACTTTAGGGTGCCGTTTTGTTCTGCTGATGGTGTCCTTTGCTGTACAGAAGATTTTTAGCTTGATGTAGTCCCACTTGTTCATTTTTGCTTTTGTTTCCCTTGCCAGAGGAGATGTGTTCAGGAAAAAGTTGCTCATGTTTATAGTCAAGAGATTTTTGCCTATGTTTTCTTCTAAGAGTCTTATGGTTTCATGACTTACATTCAGGTCTTTGATCCATTTCAAGTTCACTTTTGTGTATGGAGTTAGACAATAATCCAGTTTCATTCTCTTACATGTCACTGTCCAGTTTTGCCAACACCAGCTGTTGAAGAGGCTGTCATTTCCCCATTGTATATCCATGGCTCCTTTATCATATACTAATTGACTATATATGCTTGAGTTTGCATATGGGCTCTCTAGTCTGTTCCGTTGGTCTATGGGTGTGTTCTCGTGCTAGTACCAAATTGTCTTGATTACTGTGACTTTGTAGTAGAGCTTGAAGTTGGGGAATGTAATCCTCCTAGCTTTATTCTTCCTTCTCAGAACTGCTTTGGCTATTCAGGGTCTTTTGTGGTTTCACATGAATTTTAGAACTATGTGCTCTACTTCATTGAAGAATGCTGTTGGTATTTTCATAGGGATTGCATTGAATATGTAGATTGTTTTAGGCAGGATGGCCATTTTGACAATACGAATTCTTCCTATACATGAGCACAGGGTGTATTTCCATTTACTGGTATCTTCTTTAATTTCTCTCATGAGTGTCTTGTAGTTTTAAGAGTATAGGCCTTTCACTTCCTTCATTAGGTTTATGCTTAGGTATTTTATTCTTTTTGGTGCAATTGTGAATGGAATTGTTTTTCTGACTTCTCTTTCTGCTAGTTCATTGTTAGGGTACAGGAATGCATCAGATTTCTGTGTATTAATTTTGTATCCTGTAACATTGCTGAATTCATATATTAGTTGTAGTAGTTTTGGAGTGGATTTTTTAGGGTTTTTTATGTACAATATCATGTCATCTGCAAACAGTGACAGTTTAACTTCTGCCTTACCAATCTGGATGCCTTTTATTTCTTTGTGCTGTTTGATTACCGTGGCTAGGACCTCTGGTACTATGTTGAATAAAAGCAGGGAGAGTGGGCATCCTTGTCTTGTTCTGATCTTAAAGGAAAAGCTTTCAGCTTCTCACTATTAAGTATGATGTTGTCTGTGAGTTTGACATATATGGCTTTTATTATGTTTAGATACTTGCCCTCTATACCCATTTTGTTGAGAGTTTTTATCAGAAATAAATGTTGAATTTTGCTGAATGCTTTTTCAGCGTCTATGGAGATGATCATGTTTTGGTCCTTCTTTTTGTGGATGTGGTGGATGATGTTGATGGATTTTCGAATGTTGTACCATCCTTGCATTCCTGTGATAAATCCTACTTGATCATCATGGGTGATTTTTTTTATGTTCTTTTGAATTTGATTTGCTAATATTTTGTTTAGTATTTTTGTATCTATGTTCATCAGGGATATTGGTTTGTAATTTTATTTTTTTGTAGTGTCTTTGCCTGGTATTAGAGAGATGCTGGCCTCATAGAATGAGTTTTAGAGTATTCCCTCCTCTTCCATTTTTTGTAAAACTTTTAAGAGTTTATGTCTTCTCTAAATGTCTGATAAAATTCAGCAGTGAAGCAATCTCATCCAGGGGTTTTGTTCTTAGGTAGTTTTTTGATTATCAATTCAATTTCATAGCTTGTAATTGGTCTGTTCAGATGTTCTGTTTCTTCCTGGGTCTGTTTTGGAAGATTGTATTTTTTTAGAAAGTTGTCCATTTCTTCTAGGTTATCCAGTTTGTTAGCATATAATTTTTCATCATATTCTCTTATAATTCTTTGTATTTCTGTGGTGTCCGTAGTGACTTTTCCTTTCTTTTTTCTGATTCTGTTTATGTGTGTAGGCTCTATTTTTTTATGATAAGTCTGGCTAGAGATTTGTCTATTTTGTTTATTTTCTCAAAGAAGCAGCTCCAGCTTTCATTGAGTCTTTCTATTGTTTTATTCTTCCCAACTTTATGTATTTCCACTCTGATTTTTATTATGTGCCTCTTTCTACTGACTTTGGGCCTCAATTGTTCTTGTTTTTCTATTTTCATTAGTTGTGAGTTTAGACTGTCCATCTGGGGTTGTTCTTCTTTCCTGAGGTTGGCCTTTATTGCAGTATACATTCCTCTTAGCACGGCCTTTGCTACATCCCATAGATTTTTGTGGTGTTGAATTATTGTTGTCATTTGTCTCCATGTATTGCTTGAAATCTGTTTTTATTTGGTCTTTGATCCATTTATTATTTAAGAGATTGTTGTTAAGCCTCCATGTGTTTGTGGGTTTTTTCATTTTGTTTAAGAAATATATATTTAGTTTCATAACTTTCTGGTCTGAGAATCTAGTTGATACAATTTCAATCTTTTTGAATTTACTGAGGCTCTTTTTGTGGCTTAGTATATGATCTTTTCTTGAAAATGTTCTATGTGCACTTGACAAGAATGTGTATCCTGCTGCTTTTGGGTGGAGTGTTTTGTAGTTGTCTTTTACGTCGATATGTTCTAATGTGTTGTTCAGTGCCTCTGTCTCCTTACTTATTTTCTGTCTGGTTGATCTGTTCTTTGGAGTGAGTGGTGTTTTGAAGTCTCCTAAAATGAATGCATTGCATACTGTTTCTCCTTTTAATTATGTTAGTATTTGTTTCACATATGTAGGTGATCCTGTGTTGGGTGCATAGATATTTATAATGGTTATATCCTCTTGTTGGACTGACCTCTTTATCATTATGTAATGTCCTTCTTTGTCTCTTGTGACTTTCTTTGTTTTGAAGTCTATTTTGTCTGATACAAGTACTGCAACTCCTGCTTCTTTCTTCCTATTACTTGCATGAAATATCTTTTTCCATTCCTTCATTTTCAGTCTGTATATGTCTTTGGGTTTGAAGTGAGTCTCTAATAGGCAGCATATAGTTGGGTCATCTTGTCTTTTTATCTATTCAGTGACTATGTCTTTTGATTGTTGCATTCAGACCATTTACATTTAGAGTGATTATCGATAGGTATGTACTTGTTGCCATTGCAGGTTTGGATTCGTGGTTACCAAAGATTCAAGGTAACTTACTATCTAACAGTCTAACATAACTCACTTAGTATGCTAGTACAAACACTATCTAAAGGTTCTCTTTTTTTCTCCTTTTTCTTCCTCCTCCATTCCTTATACGTTAGTGTCATATTCTGTATTCTGTGTATCCTTTGACCGACTTTGGGGGTAGTTGATTTGATTTTCCAGCTTCTTAGTAATTAATTGGTCTTTCTTTACTGTGGTTTTATTTCCTCTGGTGACAGTTATTTAGCCTTAGGAACACTTCCATCTATAGAAGTTCCTCCAAAATACACTGTTGAGATAGTCTGTGGGACGTAAATTCTCTCAGCTTTTGCATATCTGGAAACTTTTTTGTACGTCCTTCAAACTTAAATGATAATTTTTCCGGGTAGAGTATTCCTAGTTCGAGGCCCTTCTGCTTCATTGCATTAAATATATCATGCCACTCCCTTCTTGCCTGTGAGGTTTCTGTTGAGAAGTCTGATGAAATCTTGATGTGTTTTCCTATGTATGTGATCTTTTTCTCTCTCTGGCTGCTTTTAAAAGTTTGTTCTTATCCTTGATCTTTGCCATTTTAATTATTATATGTCTTGGTGTTTTCTTCCTGCGGTCCCTTGTGTTGTGAGATCTGTGCACCTCCATGGCCTGAGAGAGTATTTCCATCCCCAGATTAAGGAAGTTTTCAGCAATTACTCTCCTTCTGGTACCCCTGTAATGCGAATATTGTTCTGTTTGGATTGGTCACACAGTTCTCTCAATATTCTTCCATTCCAGAAATCCTTTGGTGCCTCAGCTTCTTGTATTCCTTGTCTCTAATTTCTATTTCATTTACTGTCTCTTCTACTTCATCTAATCTGCTTTTAAACCCCTCCATTTTATGTTTCATTTCAGATACTATATTCTTTAATGATTGAATCTCACTCCTGAATTTTTCCCTGTGTTCTTGAATATTTTTCTGTAAATCCGTGAGAATGTTTATTATTTTTATTTTGAACTCTCTTTTAGGAAGATTGATGAGTTCAGTTTCACTTGGCCCTCTTTCTGGTGTTTGTGCAGTTTTTGTTTGAATCAGGTTCCTTTAATGTTTCATATTTGTAGGTGGCACCCTCTAGTGCCCAGAAACTCTAGTCTCTGGAGCTGCTCAACCCTTGGAGAGATGGCGGGTGTCACAGGGAAGTGGCGCTCATTCCTGTTGGGAGGAAAGTGCTTTTTCCTGCTTTCCAGCTGCAGTGTCTGTCTCCACTGCCAGGGCTAATGGGCTGAGTATGCAGGTAGAAGCCTCTGTGCTTTGCACTCATAGCTGCCATAGGTAGGGCCTCCCTCTGGCTGGCCTGGTGCAGTGGTGGGGGCAGCAGGTTGTAGAGCTGGTGTCCACTGGGAGAAAGGTGCACCAGGCTGTGTATGACCGTGGCGGGCCCCGGAGCTGCACAGCCAGCCAGGGAAGGAGCCCCTGAAGCTCCTGAAAGTTCCCAATCTGCCTGGCAGAGTACGCCCAGACAATTTTGTCTACCTTTCCTTTCTCCTGAGCAGCAAGCTGTGCAATCCTTGCCCCTTTAGCAGTCCTCTTGCTATTGGGAGGTCGCTCAGACTGCCCGCCTTTTTTTTGTCCCAGAGCATCCAGATGTGGATCCCTGTTTTCCACAAGTGGCTGGAATCTCCATCTCTCCAAGTATTCCACCTGTCTTAGCTTTCCAACCCCACTAATCTCCAGAACACCGTGCAGTGTAGGTTTGTGCTCCCAGAGCAGGTCTCCAGGGCTGTGTGTTCAGCAGTCCTAGGCCTCCACCTGCTCTGTTTTTCTTCCTCCTGCCAGTGAGCTGGGGTGGGGGAAGGGCTTTGGTCCCACCAGATCATGGCTTTGGTACTTTACCCTGTTCTGCGAGGTCTGTTCTTTTCTCCAGGTGTGGCAGAGCCTACTTTCCTGTTGCTCTCTCAGGACTGGTTGTATTAACTATATTTTCATAGTATATGTGGTTTGGGGAGGAGGTTCTATCTCACTTCTCATGCCACCATTTTTAATCTTACATCCTCAACACAATTTTTTAAATGTAAAAATTTATATTTCCTAATGGAGTCATGTATATTTTTATGTCAGGTGTGTAGACTATATATAATGGCCTTGATCTTATTTACATTCAACTTGGGCTTAAGTTTTCATTTGTATATTTAAGCTTAAATCATTTTCTCTTATTCTTCTTGAATATGTTAAAATATAAGCATTCCAGGAAATGCTGCCATAGACAAGTGTTCCTCCAGAGCAGAATGGGTGTATTAATAACACATTATTTCAAGTAACATGTATAGCAGTTATCTAGCTGTGGTATTAAAAAATATCCTAACACAATAGTGGAGTACTTTTAAAAAATTATTTTCCTATATATTTGTTTTATCAAATTAAGTTCTAAATTGTATCTTGTTTCTGATGGGTCAGGCTTTTCCAAAGAAATTCTCATAGATTTTCCTTCACTTCTCAAATTATCATGCTTATTCAGTATTGATTAAGTATCTTTTTTAGCTCTCTTCCCTTGTGCACACTGTGCCAAACACATTCAATCAGCACAGTTTCTTCTCTTAAAGATCCTCACATCTAAGAGACCCTGCAATGTTCAGCTCTTAAAGGACTCAGGGCAGTACATGGATGTCCCATTTTTCATCCCAGAGAAAGGGTCCTGGTGCAACTGGAGAGGGAGTAAGGCAGAAGATTGAATGGGGGATTCATGGCTTCCCTGGCTTAGGGTATTTGTATGGTTCTGAGTGCTAAAACAAAATATCCCTGTGAAGAGCCATAGAATAGAATATTGTTGTTTGCTTTGAAAAAAACTTAACCTTTATGTCAATCTCTGAAATTTATGAAACCTCTTCGGAAATAGTTGAGCACACAGAGAGCATTAGCTGAAAAGACGATGTCATTTTGTCTTTTCCCGGGCTAGTTTATGATTACATTTATAATAATTTAAGGTCTTGTACCTAGGAAACTCTTCTCTTCGGTCAGCTTCAATGAAAACATTTGTGTGGATAGAAGCAAAACATAGTAATGGATAGGAGAGATCAATTAAAATGCCTTTCATAGTACTTTTGTAAGGAATTGAATGTCATCTGTCTTAGCAATGCAAAATATTTTAAAGATAATAATGATGTTAGTAATGATAGTGATAATGTGATTACCAATGTTTTAAGCACAAATATGGGAACATACTATTTGAAACACTTTGTACCTATTATCTTACATAATATTAACAGTAAGTCTACAATACAGCTAAAGGTCTTCAAGCCCGCTTGGCTGCCAAAGCCCCTCTAACAATTTTTCTCTAGATATATTCTCAATTAGGCAAAGAAGGCTTATGATTGTGATGGATATGATGATGCCCTGAATTTGTCTTTCTCCTCTGCATTTTATGTCACCTGCTTTGTTTGTCTTGTTGTTTGCTGATAATGTGATCTCAGCAGAGAGAACGGAATAACAAAAATTTATCATATACTTCATAGAATTATTCCTCATGCTCACGAACCATGGAAATTCCATATCAATACTTGAAGTTTTTACAAGCTCACTGAAAGTAAAACAACGACTGAAATATAGAAAGCAGTAATTAAGTTTTAAGCATCCACTTAAACAATTATTTCATTCTGCATTTTCTTACAATAAATTGGATTCTTGTATTTCCAGTTGCAGGTTATTGCAACCTTGGGGTTGGTATCACTTTTCATGTTTTACTTAAGTTTTCTTAGTATTCAATAAACACAACATAATAGTAGTCACCCATTTTTATCCATTAATATAACAGTATAGTTTCTATTTGAAACAGCCTCCCTTTGAAAAGACAAATTGACAGAAAATAATATATAAAGCTTACACAAATAAGAATAAAAGCTGCTAAGTTTCAATAATGTCAGGCTGTTATTGCCTGTGGAATATGAGACTATTTACTTGTTGAAAATAAATATCAGAAATGTGCCACCGTGATATATCTATATTGTTTACAGAATTCATTCAAATATACATGCTAGCCTTCAAAAAGTAATGAATATTGTGTTAAATTCTAGAATAGAAATACTACCACGTATACACGGAAGAATATCAGATACTCTAATAGCTATTTACATATATTATTTTATTTAACACTAAGCCTGGTTTTTGCTTACACTAATTTTTCTAAATTCCTTGGTGTTATGTTCTTTTAAACTGCTTCCTTATGAGATTGCTATGAAGATATAAGTTGTTCCTTCAGCTTTACTAAAGACAAACCCAAAGCATCTAGGTGATAACCAAATCGAAAATATATGTTACTCATTTTGCCTTATACAATGTACAAACATTTCACACTTAACACCCTGCATGATGTTGCTTGAAACTAAAAGTATAGTATTGTCATTGTTGTTCTCCAGTAGAGCTAACTTAAGATTCCAAACTTCTAATGCTAATGTAGTGCAATTAAAAACTCCTTTATATAAATTTGAAAGGGGGTCATCAAAACAGACATTTGTGTTGAAAGGTTCAAATCCATACATGTTGCTTTCTACCTGATATCCAATAATTAAAACAAAATCCATCAGCAAAATTAAAAAAATATTTGTTTAAATGATATAATTTCATTAGACTGGTTTCTCAAGAATTTAGCTGAAATTTTAAAGTGGGTAATAATGAATGAATTCTTTAAAAAATTCATACAAATATGTTTGCCCATTTGGGAACTCTTGAATTTACCATAGATTTATTACAAAATTGGCTATAAAATTTTTTCTCCTTTCCCTGTATTCATGGCCCATGGAACGTGACTTTGAATCTCCTGTCATGAAGAGGTAGCATGTATTTTCCATCCCTTGAAACTATGCTGGCCTTGTAATTTGCTCTGGCCAACAGAAATGTGTCAGATGCAATGTCTGGTATTTGCTTTCTTTTGCTCCCTTGGAACCAGACCATTGCCATGTAAACAGGCTGATGCTAGTCTGTGCAATGATGAGAGATAAGTAACCTAGTCACCCCACTGCTCTAGCTGACTGCCATCCAATCAATAGGCATGTGAGTGAGGCCATTCCAGACCAGTCAGTCCCCGGATGACCTGCCACTGAGTGCTGACACATGACTGAGCTTGGCCCAAATCAACCCTGGTGACCCCTGGACTCATGAGCAATAATAAATACGTATTCTTTAAAGCTACAGGTTTTGGGGGTGCCTTTATTTTCTTTTTTAGCAACAGCTAACTAATACAGAAGTTATTTAAGAAAAGACTTAAAATAATTTAGAGGATAACAAAAACTGACTTACAAAGAAGTAGTATAGTAACTAAAAATCTATAAGCCTCCATTAAGGAGCCTGTATCATTCCCAACAGTTACTTTTGGTTGTCTTACTGAAAATATCGAAGAAATAAACTTTGTTCTTCTTACTCCACTAAGGGAAGAAACCATGACAGTGGAAGCTTAGACTCAGTTCATGTTTATCTGAGACCTGTGAAACAAGCTAAGAAAGGCAAGGATCCTAATATTAACCCATGATTTTGCTTATGGCTATAAAATGACAGTAAGAAACAAGTGTCTTGTTACCTGGTTCCATTGGATGAAGGCAAGCAGCTGCCCCTCTAAACCCTGGGTTATCTCTGGGTGTTTGTTGATTTAACTGGCAACATAGTGAGACTTTGTTTGAAAGCTGCCTTAAACATCAAGGTAATGTAGTGAATTCAATATGACTCTGTCATAGGACAATGGACCTCCTGCTCCAAGAAAAAGAGCATCAAGGTGAAGGAACATCATTTAACAATATGAGTGTGGAGGCAAAGATGGAAGTTTCAAGGGAAGGTATTTATCATGAGATATTGTTCTATTAAACTGGCTTTATTTTGGTTATGTCAAGTGATTGATGTGCAGTAAATGTAATCATTTTGTCGAAAAGATGTTAGCCCGGCAAAGTGTCAACTGTTCACTGTACCATTATTAAACAGCTGCATTCTGATTGACTTATGAACAAGAGACTTTTGAGCTTCTTTTAATCAGAAATACATAATCCAAAAGCAAAAGCAAAGTCAAAAGGAGTGACAATAGACTTTTAATGTGTTAGGAGGGAGAACCAAATCACATTAAATACAACTTATCATTAAAGAAAAGGCAAAAAATCACATAAGGCAGTAATTGGAAAATCATACACTCTTTGCTTTGCAACTTTTTTTGATAAATGGACTTTTATCATCATCTCTCTTGAGGAAGATAATTAATCTTGGGAAATTGTTGATGGCTTTAAAATTAAATTTCTTTGAAAAAAAACTGAATAGATTTCATATTTCCTTACAAAGCTTTTCCAACCTTGGACCTTATTCAAACTGAATTTCCTTTAGTTGCTGACATTTAAAGAAAAAAATCTTCACTTTGACATTTGGGTGAGTCTCCCATAGCAGAGACAAGACTTTGACAAATGTTTCTCTAATTTTGTAAATGTAATTAACACTTATTTTATGAGCACATACTGAATGCAACTCACTGTTTTAGGCACTGGGGATATCACAGTAAATAAAATTGTTTCTTGGTAGAATTTTGTTTCTCTTTTTCTTGAACTTAACCAAATTGACTTTAGAAATAGCTGGTAAACCTCACTTTTTAAGACCCTACTAGCTTCACCCATGAGTTCCAAACTCTGGGTTTGGCTTCAAGGGTGTAAGTCAAGGAGGTTAATCGAAAATATGTACCATGAAGTTCAGTATCTACACAGTGGTGGTTCATGGCCTCATCATTTCCTAGCTGTGTGGTTCTCAGCAAGGCATGTCTTTTTGATCCTCCTCTATTCATCACTAAAATGGGGACTATCACACTTCCCTTATAAGATTATTAAGACAGTTAGGGTTACTTGTTCTATGCTCTAGAGAAATATGTAGAAAGTAACCAGGACAGTGACTACATGTAATAGTTGCTCAACAAATTAAGGTTAAATTGAGGAAGAAGGCATTTAAGTTTTTTGTGTATTTGTTTGGGTTTTTAATTTTTTTCCTTCATAAATGCAATATATAGCTTGGCCAGGTAATGGAAGGTGGGGGAAGGCTGGGAGACTCATTTTATGGTGTATAACTATAAAGAAAGGGGAATAGTGGACATAGAAGGATCTCTGACTGATGAGGAAAACACTTTACAAGAGGAAGACATTATCTCTGTGACTTTGTCTTGGGTATTTTGTATCCTTTGGATTTTGTTTCCTCTGTTGTGAAGCACTGAGCGTGTTCTAGGGTGAAGTAAGTGAGGCACTGGCTTTGTGCACAAAATTTAAGGGTCCACCAAAATAGTTTTCAAGATAAATGATATATTAATACAGTGTAATTTTAATTAAAATGAATGTTACAAGTCCATGATTAACACAATATTAATTTTTTTTAAGACAGTGTGGGTAAAACTGTGACATTTCCAGAGTATCTGGCCTGGATTTAGTGTATTTGCATATCCTCAGGGATGGAGAGAAGTTTATCTCCATGTCAGTGGGTAATTCCCTGGGCAACTGAGGGCATGTCTGAACCTGAGAGTTTAAGGGGAGGGCTGGCTTGCTTGCTGGGTTGCTTCTTCCAGAGCAGAGAGACGGCCCTGGACTGCAGTTTGTAATCAATAAATGGGTTTTAAACTTTATTTCTCCCATTGATTAATTTCTGTTTTTGGAGGTATTTTGCCCCAGGATTTCCTCTCCCTGGACTTACAGACAGGATGAGTATTGTTTAATTTCTCTTTTACCTCAGGCAATGTATACATCAAATAGTATATATAAGTTTACCACTCAGTGAATTCTCACAAACTAAACAAAGTCTTTGAAACCAGTATTCAGTTCAAGAAAAAAAACATAACCAATATTCTGAGCCTCTTCATATCCTCTTCCTGTCACTAACCTCCTTTTCTCAAGGATCCCCCAAATCCTTCCTTTTAACACCATAAATTAGCTTCACTTGTTTTTGTAACTTACATAATTGGAATCATACAATATGTTCTCATTTTTGTCTGGCTTCTTTCACAGTATTATGTTTGAGACTTATCCATGTTTTTGTGCAGTTACAGAAGGTGCATTCCCCTGCTGGATAGTGTTCTACTGTGTGAATATAACACAATTTATTCATTTTTCTACTGAAAAGCATTTGAGCAGTTTCCTGTTGCAACTTAAAACAAAAAAAATAGGGAACGTGGATTTAACAAACAACAGCAAATAAACAAACAAAAAGCAATCAAACCAAGCCAAAACAATAG
This sequence comes from Smutsia gigantea, assembly GCA_032199065.1. Lineage (NCBI taxonomy): Eukaryota > Metazoa > Chordata > Mammalia > Pholidota > Manidae > Smutsia > Smutsia gigantea. Next base: position 71,411 of record JAVSCE010000669.1, read on the forward strand.
CTATGGGCACTTACTTCCTTTGTCCCCTCCTTTGCTAATAGCACCTCAGTTATCATTGGGGGAACTTGTATTACCATATTCTACATTGTGCTAATGGAGTTCTTCATAATAATGATTCCCCCCACCTCCCAGCCAACATGAGGTCATGAACCAAATTAAAACAAACCCTGGAATTAAATTCTTAGCATAGTGACAAGCAGCAAATATTAGTGCTACAAAGTAGCTGCTTTGGTTTGTGGATAAGTACCCACTAACACATCGCAATACACCATGATTCTTCTCCTTCCCAGACATCCAGTTGTTCAGCCATATCTTTGAATCTATGAGGCCCCAAGTGTCCTTTCAATCCGTTGCTTGAAAAAGATTAAGAGAACCAAATTATGTTTCCGTTGCTCGTGTCCAAAGAATCTTAAGAGCGAGAGGAGTTAAGAGCATTTCACATGGGAAGAAAAAGATAGCTAACCTGAATAAATATGAAAGGCTGAAAAGGTAAAGCTGTGTCGCTTGTATGTAGGAAGAGTTTTTAAAAGTCCCTTGGTATGTACAACACGATGAATTACAAGCATATGAAAAATCCAATGAGAATTCATGCTTTAGATGGAATTTCCATCATCATGGCTGGCATCCCGTCTCTGCAGGCTTTGGAAAGTGATGACCGTGACTTTTAGAAATGTCTACGCAGATGTTTTATAGTACATTTATAGTTGCATTTCCTTAAGAGTCAGCAGGATGAGAGCCTCACATGGGCAATTCAATGTATAGCGTCCTGTGCCTGTCCTCTCATTGGGGACTACAGTATCTGATAATGGAGGCAGGCTTTTGTATAACTTCCCCAGGATGGAAGTCTGTCTGTGACATGGCTGGGCAGGACTTCAAGGAAGCACAGAGCATGACATGTTTGTTGGGAGCACAGAGTACAATCTGTCATATTTAGTTTCCTGTTGCTGAAGACTTGGAAGCATTCTTGAGGCTTTAAAGAGACACACAATATCTCATCATGGATTGTTGAAAAGAGAACATGTCAGTCCTATGAGACTCAAAGATGCTTGTCTCTTCAGGATACCAGGGAAAGTCACTATTCTATTATTTTGAAAGGTGAATGTTCCTGTGTATATTTTTTCTACCTTTATGTTTTTAAGCCTTTAGACAATTCATATAGCCATGATAGCTGAAACTTTTCCTGTGATATCACACCTCTGAGGGCTTATCAGCCTTCCAGAACACATATAAAAGTCACAAAAATTGTCACTGTGAATCTAGTCCACTTCATCTCTGCTCATTTTGTGTAGAAGAAAAGGCTACTTGATATAAACCATATGGCCAGCAATGGCATTTTGGAATAAAAAGCTCCACATTCAAAGGTAGATATTTTGTAGTCAAATTTACATATCGAAGGGAAATAAATGGAATGTGGTGTCTGTTTTTCCCTACTTAAGACAGGTTGAATAATCTTGAAGCATCTGTCAACTTTCTTAAGTAATTTCAAAGCTAGTTTTTGTTCACAAGGAAAGTGTAGGTTGCTGGCTGATTTCTAATACCATCACTTAATTTTAATTCTACAAGTGAATAATGAACAAAAGCTCCTTGTAAATTAATTTGGACATTCTAGAAGCAGAATAACTTGATTTATCCATATGCCTAACTTCTACCTATTTGTCAGACATATTTGTAGACCAAACTGCCCAGGGAACTTCCTATGGTTGGATGGTCATAAACTCAGTATTTCAGTGAAGCTCGAGTCCAGTTTCCATCAGAAATATGAGATCTGTGTTCAAATAGGAGTTCAGTAGTTGTGTGACCTTGGGCCAGTTGCTCATTCTCACTAAGCCTCTGTCTCCTTATTTGACACTGGGAATAAGAACAATACCTGTTTCATAGGGTAGATATGAGGATCAAATGAGATCATATATGTAAAGTGACTGGAAAATGTTTGGAGCTTTACATGCTTTTGTGCTATGCTCCCTCCAGCCTCAGAAACTTTTGCAGATACTGTTCCCTCAGTCTAGAATGCACTCTGTCCCTCTCCACTTTTCATCTAAATAACCCTGTTTATTATAGTTGCTTCTTAAATACCCTGAGCTTCCAGACTGTCTGATTCTCATATCATGCACATTCAGAACCTCCTGAATAGTATTTCTCATGGGCATTGATTACATTTTAATATGCAATTTATTGCATTTGAACATTGATACTATAAACTCTGGGAAGATAGGGCCCATGCCTATTTTGTTCCCCACTAGATCACAGAATAGAATTCAGCATTTGGCACTTGATAGAGATAGAACCTCTCTCTTTATAAATACTGCCCTCTCCCAAAAACCAACAGCCCTTTAACTAGTCCTACTTTTTATGAACAGGATAGTAGTGGTGATGTTGATTGCAAAGGATTTAAAACACCCAAATAACCCCAGGGTGGAAGTAGTTTGGCCAAACCATGGGTAGCTGTTAACCTCTTTGATCCTCTGCTTTGGAATGTCGGGTGGAATTTTCCTTGTTTTGGGGATTGTGGTCAAATAAACCCACATTTTTTTACTGCAACTATTTATTACTGTGGTTAAAAGTCATGAATTTTTTGAGGTTTCTTCAAAACCTTATTTTGCAACTCCACCTATATCAATGATTGCCATCAATAATCTAGACTTTTACTTTCCACCTCATGATCAGTTGTCTTATTGTATTTGTATTATATATATATATTTTTTTATGTTTACATATTATTTAATATATATTATATATGTTATTTTACATATATTTTATATATTTGCATATATAATCAGAAAAGAGAGAAATTAATTCACTATCAAATAATCATACAATTGATGCTTGTATTCCTGTTTCAAAGAGGTGAAAAAAAATCTTGCTGTTTAAATAGATGTTTCTAATATATGATATAAATAGCTACAGAGTTACTGAAAAACTACCAGTGTCATGTTGGCCTTTAAAGTGTGGATGAGTTACTAATCAATCCCAGACCTATCTAATTCCAAAGGCTCCTCACTAGTTTCACAATATGCAACACTATTGGTTAAAGTGAGTTACTTTTACACTTTCCAGTTTGCTTGTAGTATGGAAAAGGGCACTAGGTGAGAGGAAGTCTCACATTGTCCAGTCTGTGTTTATAGGATTTTGCTGTGGGCCCAGCACCTGAAAATTAATTGCTCAATCAATATTAGGAAATGAATGTCATGGCCAACAGAATAGGCAAAGTCTCTGTTTTCCTGGAGTTTATTTCCTACTGGGGGTACATATGTGTATATTTACCATTTTAATTGCATATATTGTTGAAAGAAAAAAGTAAGTGTCTGTAAGAGCACATAGAGAGACCTAACCTGGTCTGAGATACAAGGAAAGATTTCTCTGGCGATGATGCACTTAAAAGGAGACTCAAGTGCCTAGTGGGAACATGGAGAAACTTTCCCACTTTTTTCCCTATAAATTATAGAGATTCAGGGTGGGTGGGAGTTGGCCTACATGAGATGACTGGGAAGAGCTGATGCCAACAGAATGAAAGGGAACAGTATTACAGAAGAAATAGTTCCAGGTTAGACCATTGCCTTTAAGCCTCAATTTTCTCATCTACTAAAGGGAGCAAATGGTGGTTACCTACGTATCTTATAAAGTTGTCAGAAACCAATGAAACACTCAATATAAAGGCATATGTGAATTTTAATACCATATATAAAATGCTGGTCACATTATACAATATTAGAACACATGCTCAAGTTGTGCAGTGAGAAAACAATGTGTATGTAATGCAGTTATGCACATGTAAAATGCATCTATGGGAAGCCGGTGCTCTAGTTATGTAGGATTGAACTTATATTTTTCACTGGGAGGAATCCTGATAAAGGGAATCTTAACATTTGTTCCGCAACTCAGAAGCTGGTACTATAACAGGACTTCGAGCTGGGTTTATTTCAGACCCAATTTGAGCTATTGAGTACACACCAATACAAATGCCAGCATTCATTACATTTGGAGGGACAGATGGTCTGGACTGAGACAACCAATTAATGTAAAATGTGTTCTTTGTTGGCACTTACCATAAAGGAAGATCTTTTTCTGAAGTACCTTGTTCTTAAAGTTTATTCTATTTTCAGATTAATGTTCCTTTATGTAGAAAGTAAAAATACTTAAGGCATCTGCAAGTAAAATTTTACCTAATTTTTTGACATTTATAGAAAGTTAATGCATATGAATTAATTTTTTAATTTTAAAGAATGTGAAATAAGGTATTCATCTGAAATATTCTGATGTTCCATTAATCACATTTTTCATCTGGTACAAAAGTATAAGGAAATTGCTTTACCACAGACTTCCCAATGAGGTTATTTCCCACCTTCCTAAAAGTCCTTTGCTAAATTGTGTAGGTGTCATAGGATGTAAGTTGCTCTGAGTTGTCTGCAGAAGAGAGAAAACAAATGTACCCTTTATTTACTACACATATCCTTTTAGGTCCTGGTTATTAGATCAAACCATGGAAAACATTTTCACAGCTGAAAATATTCTAAGACATCTTTGCCAAATTTCCAGTTTTGAAGGGTTATTGATGTTTATGGTCATACAGGGAATGTCCCTGTACTCCCTTATCCATATCAAATCCCATGCAAAAGAAAACATGTCTATTTGGAATGACCAAATATAGATAGGATATAGGGCTGGTCTTGGCATCATGTATTTCACATTAGACCCTATGTTTATTGCAGCACTATTTACAATAGCCAAGAAATGGAAGCAACCTAAGTGTCCATCAGTAGATGAATGGATAAAGAAGAAGTGGTACATATACACAATGGAATATTATTCAGCCATAAGAAGAAAACAAATCCTACCATTTGCAACAACATGGATGGAGCTAGAGGGTATTATGCTCAGTGAAATAAGCCAAGCCGAAAAAGACAAGTATCAAATGATTTCACTCATATGTGGAGTATAAGAACAAAGAAAAAAACTGAAGGAACAAAACAGCAGCAGACTCACAGAACCCAAGAACGGACTAATAGTTACCAAAGGGAAAGGGACTGGGGAAAATGGGCGGGAAGGGAGGGATAAGAGGGAAAAGGGGGCATTATGATTAGCAGATGTAATGTTGGGGGGGCACGGGGAGGGCAGTACAACTCAAGCTGTTAGATGGGGAAGAGCTACTTAACCTCTCTGAGCTTGAAAGCTAAGGTTCATAGACTAAATATTATCTTCTGAAATAGTGAGGTGAGAAATAGAATTTATTGGGTTGTGGAAAGAAAATATTAGACTTTGTTTTAATATATGTATCGTCTTTTAAGATGCTTTATCTTCTGCATATTTTATAATATATATATATTAGTGCAGAAATCTTTATGTTATTTGCAAGTAAATATACATCAATTGGTGATACATGCTTGCATATTTTACTGATGAGTACCTGATGAAAAAGTTTAGAAGTAGTGATCTAGGCAAAGGTGAGTCAATCAAGTATCTTAAACCTCAGATACTGCTTTTAGAAAATACAGGAGAAAAGACAGGAGACACAAAAGGTAAGGAAAGAGGAGGAAGAAATAAACATGCAGGCATATCACATATAAATAGATGCACAAAGATTAATAACAGGGATTCACTATGAATGTGCACTTCATAGATTTCAGCCAAGTTACTCTGTAAAGACCAAGTTATCTTGATTTTATCCCTCAATGTGACAAGACACTTACAAAAGGTCATCTAAGTAAGCCTCAGGTATCAAGTTGTTTTGTGATTTGTTATATGTTGCATTTCTGCTAATTGTCGTTAATGTGCAGCATTAGAACATTATGTCTCAGAAGTACAATAGTAGTGAGAATGTTGAAAGCGCTAGTTAGAAGTGGCATCAAATTATTACAGAAATAAAAGTAGAGATTATGGTGATAAATAGAATTATTAATGCAAAATGGTGAGATGTATGTTACTAGTGCTTATGGGGCAAATGGTTCAACAGAAAGAATAATTGTGAGGGAGAAAGAGCAATTTGAAAAAAGTATAAACAGATCTGCCTGAGGTATAGGAAAAACATGAACTATATAGAAGAGTTAGGTAGATTCAAAGCATATGTTTCCCAAGAAAATATAAATGTCATGGCAGAACATGAAATTTTAATTCAAATGAGAAGCTATCTATCTAACTCCAAAGACTGGCACTAACAAGCTGTTAGATGGGGAAGAGCTACTTAACCTCTCTGAGATTAAGGCCAATCTTCCATTATGTGTGAATAATAAAACCCAGCTAAGAGTATTTTAAGTGATTCATGTGAAGTCCCTAGCTTGTGGGCATGTAGGAGGTCTTCAATAATTGGAAGCTATTATTGGAAAATGTCTTCTAATATGTAATCGTAATAATCAATTACCACAATAAAAATAGTAGGCAGAGGAATATTTCACCACTCTTGGCACTTTGTAAGGCATGCAGTGAATATTAGTCGACTTGCCTCCTTTTTACTTATTCTACAAATTCAAGTAGTAAATGAACAAAAAAATCCTGTTTCATAGGGACATAAAATATTGTTAGAAATTTTCTTATGTTTACATATTGAATTCTATTCAGTTTATCTTTTTTTAATATTCTATTCCTACTTCAGAAATGGTAGTGTTTTCCTATAGCAAAATTGATTAGTAGGGAAGTATTGATTGATATAATCTTTCTTTTTTTTATCAAATATACATTACAGTGGTTCAACAGTCCCTCTCCCCATCCACCATGACCCTGCCCACTACCATTCCCCTTTGTAACCACTAGTCACCTCTGGATGTCTATGAGTGTTTTGTTCCCTCTGTTTTGCCTTATTTTTATTCTCCACGAATAAGTGAAGTCATATGGTATTTGTCTTTCTCCACCTGGCTTATTTCACTGAGCATAATGCCTTCTAGATCCATCCATATTGTTGCAAATAGCATGATTTCTTTTCTTTTCTATGGCTGAGTAATATTCCATTGTATATATACACCACCTCATTTATCCATTCATCTATTGATGGACACTTAGGTCTTTCATATCTTGGGTATTGCAAACAGTGCGGTGATAAAATAGGGGTGCATATATCTTTTTGATTAAGGGATTTGTTTTCTTTGGGTAAATTGCTAGAAGTGGAATTACTGGGTCAAATGGTATTTCTATTTTGAGTTTTTGAGGAACCTCCATACTGCTTTCCACAGTGGTTGCAACAATTTGCAGTCCAGACAACAGTGTAGGAGGGTTCCTATTTCTCCGCATCCTCTTCAGCATTTGTTGTCCCTAGTCTTTTGGATAGTGGCCATTCTAACTGGTATGAGGTGGTATCTCATTGTGGTTTTAATTTGCATTTCCCTGATGATTAGCGATGTGGAACATCTTTCCATATGCCTGTTGGCCATCTGAATTTCTTTGGAGAAGTGTCTGTTCGGGTCCCCTGCTCATTGTTTGATTGGGTTATTTGTTTTTTGGGTGCTGAGGTGTGTGAGTTCTTTATATATTTTGGATTTTAACCCCTTATCAGATGAGTCATTTATCAGTATATTCTCCTGTACTGTAGGATGCCTTTTTGTTCTGCTGATGGTGTCCTTTGCTGTACAGTAGCTTTTTATTTATGTATTCCCACTTGTTCATTTTCTATTTTGTTTCCTTTGCCCAAGGAGATGTATCCATGAAAAAAATGCTCATGCTTATATTCAAGAGATTTTTGCCTATGTTTTCTTCTAAGAGTTTTGTGGTTTCATGACTTACATTCAGGTCTTTGATACATTTTGAGTTTACTTTTGTGTATGGAGTTAGACAGTAATCCAGTTTCATGATCTCACATGTAGCTGTCCAGTTTTGACCACACCAGTTGTTGAAGAAGCTGTCTTTTCCCCATTGTATATTAATGGCTCCTTTATCATATATTAATTGACCATATATGCATGGGCTTATATCTGGACTCAATTTTGTTCCACTGGTCTATGGGTCTGTTTCTGTGCCAGTACCAAATTGTTTTGATAACCATGGTTTTGTAGTAGACTTTGAAACCAGGGAGTGTAATGACCCCCCACCCCACCCTACCTTGTTCTTTCTTTTCAAGACTGCTTTGGCCATTCAGGGTCTTTTGTAGTTCCATATGAATTTCAGACTATTTGGTCTAGTTCATTGAAGAATGCTGTTGATATTTTGATAGGGAATGCATTGAATCTATAGACTGCTTGGGCAGAATGGCCATTTTGATAATATTAATTGTTCCTATCCATGAGCATGGGATAGATTTCCATTTTTTTGGTGTCTTCTTCAATTTCTCTCATGAGTGTCTTGTAGTTTTCAAAGTATAGGTCTTTCAACTCCTGCTTAAGCTTATTCCTAGTTATTTTATTCTTTTTGATACAATTGTAAATGGAGTTGTTTTCCTGATTTTCCTTTCTGCTAGTTTATTATTAGTATAGAGGAATGCAACAGATATCTGTGTATTAATTTTGTATCCTGAAACTTTGCTGAATTCCATTATTAGTTGTAGTAGTTTTTTTGGTGGATTTTTGGGGTTTTATATGTATAATGTCATATCATCTGCAAATACTGACAGTTTAACTTCTTCTTTACCAATTTAGATGCCTTATATCTCTTTGTGTTGTCTGCTTGTGATGGCTAGGACTGCCAGTACTATGTTGAATAACAGTGGGGAGAGTGAGCATCCCTGTCTTGTTCCCAATCTTAGGTGAAAAGCTTTCACCTTCTCGCTGTTAAGTATAACATTGGCTGTGGGTTTATCATATATGGCCTTTATTATGTTGAGGTGCATACCGTCCATACCCATTTTGTTAAGAGTCTTTATCATGAATGGATATTGAATTTTGTCCAATGCTTTTTCAGCATCGATTGAGATGATCATGTGATTTGTATCCTTTTTGTTAATCTGATGTATGATATTGATTGATTTATGAATAGTGTTCTTGCATTCTTGGAATAAATTCCGTTTGGTCATGATGGATGATCTTTTTGATGTATGTTTTAATTCAGTTTCCTAATATTTTGTTGAGGAATTTGGCATCTATGTTTGTCAGGGGTATTGGTCTGTAATTTTCTTCTTTTTTGGTGTCTTTGTCTGGTTTTGGTAATAAATAATGCTGGCTTCATAGAATGAGTTTGGAAGTATTTCTTCCTCTTCTAGTTTTTGGAAAACTTTAAGAAGGATGGGTATTTGCTCTTCTCTAAGTGTTTAGTAGAATTCAGCTATGAAGCTGTCTGGACCTGCAGTTTTGTTTTGGAGGAGTTTTTTATTACCAGTTAGATTTCATTGCTGGTAACTGGTCTGTTCAGATTTTCTGTTTCTTCCTGGGTCAGTCTTGGAAGGTTGTACTTTTCTAGGAAGTTGTCCATTTCTTCTAAGTTTTCCGGTTTATTGGCATATAGTTTTTCATAATATTCTCTAATAATTCTTTGCATTTCTGTGGTATCCATTGTGATTATTCCTTCTTCATTTCTTCTGTTTATGTGTGTACACTCTCTTTTTTTCTTGATAAGACTGGCTAAGGTCTAAGATAAGTCTAAGATAAGACTTCTATCTATTTCCCCCCTTTAATTTTGTTAGTATTTGTTTTACATATTTAGGTGCTCCTATATTGGTTGCATAGATATTTATAATAGTTATATCCTCTTGTTGGACTGATCCCTTATCATTATGTAATGTCTTTTTCTCTCTTTACTTTCTTTGTTTTGAAATAAATTTTGTCTGATACAAGTCTTATCTACTTTATTTTCTTGGAAAATGAACTCATGGTTTCATTAATTTTTTTCTATTGTTCTTGTTTCTTGAGGTAAGCCTGTATTGCTATGTTCTTTCCTCTTAGAACTGCCTTTGCCACATCCCACAGATTTTGGGCTTTTGTTTTTGTTTTCGTTTGTTTCAATGTATTGCTTGATTTTTGTTTTAATTTGGTCATTGATCCATTGATTATTTAGAAGCATGTCGTTTAGCCTCCATGTGTTTGTAAATCTTTATTTTTTTCTTTAATTTATTTCTAGTTTCATTCCATTGTGGTCTGAAAAGCTACTTGATACAATTTCAATATTTTTGAATTTTTTGAGACTTTCTGTGGTCTAGTAGGTAATCTGTTCTGGAAAATGTTCCATGTACACTTGAGAAGAATGTGTATCCTGCTGCTTTTGGGTGGAATGTTCTGTAGATATCTGTTAAGTCCATTTGTTCTAATGTGTTGTTCAGTGCCTCTATTTCCTTCCTTCCTTTCTTTCTGGTTGATCTGTCTGTTAATATGAATGGAGTATCAAAGTCTCCTAAAATGAATGTGTTGCCATCTATTCCTCCGCTTTAATTTTGTTAGTATTTATTTTACATATTTAGGTGCTCCTATATCAGTTGTATAGATATTTATAATAGTTATATCCTCTTGTTGGGCTGATCCCTTATCATTATGTAATGTCCTTTTTTTCTCTTTTTACTTTCTTTGTTTTGAAATCAATTTTGTCTGATACAAGAACTGCTACTCCTGCTTTTTTCTCTGTATTATTTGCATACAATATCTTTTTCCATCCCTTCACTTTTAGTCTGTGTACGTCTTTGGATCTGAAATGAGTCTTGTGGGCAGCATATAGATGGGTCTTGTTTCGTCATGTATTTTGCCACTATGTCTTTTGATTGGTACATTCAGTCCATTTACATTTAAGGTGATTATTGATAGATATGTACTTACTGCCATTTCATTAATTGTTTTCTGGTTGAATTTTATATCTCCTCTCTGTTCATTTCTTCCTCTCTTACACTCGTCTCTTGTTATTGATGGTTTTCTTTAGTATTGTAATTAGATTTTTCTCTTTTTTATTTGTGTGTGTGTATTTATTGTAGGGTTTAGTTTTGTGGTTCTCAAATGTTCGAGGATATCTTCTTTACTGTATAATAGTCTATCTTCAATTGCTGGTTATTTCAAGCACGATCTAAGTGGATTTTCTTTTTCCTTTTTCTTCTTCCTCCTTCAGTTTTTTCATGTCAGATGTCATAATCTGCACTTTTTGTATATCCCTTGACTGATTTTGTGTATGGTTGATTTTGCTTCTTTTGTTTTGTTTTAATTTCATACTTGCTTGGTAATTAGTTGGTCTAGTACCTTTATGGTGGGTTTATTTTCAATGGTGAAAGCTATTTAACCTTATGGTCATTCCATCTACAGCAATCCCTTTAACATATCTGTAATACTGACTTAGTGGTGGTGAATTCCTTCAACTTTTGTTTATCTGGAAAGTGTTTAATCCATGCTTCAAATGTAAATGATAATCTTGCCATGTAGAGGATTCTTGGTTGAAGGTCCTTCTGTTTCAGTACATTAAATACATCATGCCATTTCCTTCTGGCCTGTAGAGTTTCTGTTGAGAAGTCGGCTGATAGCCTGATGGGATTTCCTGTATAAGGAATCTTTTATCTGTCTCTGGCTGCTTTCAAAACTCTATCCTTATCCTTGATCTTTGCCATTTTAATTATTATATGTCTTGGTGTTGTCTTGTTGGGGTCCTTTTTGTTAGGGGATCTCTGAACTTCCATGACCTGAGTGTCTATTTCCTTCCCCAAAAGTTTTCAACAATTATTTCCTCTTTCTCATTTTTATTAGGATGAGTTTTGCAAAAGTATACTAAGAACATGTTTAAACAAAGACCAAAATACATACATAATGGGAATAAATGCAAACTCCTATTCATGGCTCTTACAAGTGAGTAAGGATGACTGGAAAACACAGTGAATGGAAGATAGACGTTTTGGTCATCACAGATTTGATGAATATATCTAAGTTAAGAAATAAAAGTAATACATAATACACTGTTAAGAGTATGCAGAACAAGGTACATTTGGGGGAGTCAAGCATTCTGATGATAGGTAAAAGTGTCTGATGGGTAGTCTAGACTGACAATCTACTATGGTTCTGACAATAAGCTAGAGTTGGATGAGGGAGCACCTCAGCCAAATCTTTAAAATCCCTTAATCTGATTTTTACATCTTTATTTTATTGTGATACTATTTTGAATTATCTGGAATGAAAATACTATAGTTACTTCTTTTCACGACTAAATAAATATTTGATGAGTAAGGAAGTTAATAAATTTCCTGGCACTAACTTTATATACGATATGTAGAAATTGCTCTGTGACTTTGTGTATGTGTGTGTTTCCCTTTCCTGAGAGGCATACAGATAACTTGAAGAGTACATAGGTGTCCTTAGCCATGCAGGAGTGAATAAGGGACACATAATGACTTTCCTAGGAAAGAGATACTTCCTTCTTGTTGACTGAAGAGTTTCAAGATATATTAACTGGCAGTGTGTGTGTGGTGCATGTGGGTGGGTGTATGAAGAGGACTTAACATAATTCAATTTTTTCAATACTCTTTTGCTTGAAACATCATAGGCAGACAATGTTTATAAATATGCTTTCAAGATGATGCTTCAGAGTACTCAAATTAAAAGATGACTTGAGTTGCTTCTAAGGTAATTTCAATTCTACAATAGAATGGGTTGGTAGAAGCATTACTACTATGGGGCAGAGTCACAAACATGATTTTTAACAGATGTAAAGGTTATCCACAGATGAAGTCTCCCATAACAAGGAGACAGCTATTTGGCAGCCCCTTTACCCAAATCAACAAACAGTCTTACCTCCTACTACCTTCACCCCTCCAATTTCCCTATATTTTTCACCTCTTCACATGTGAGACAAAAGTAATCATTTTAAGAGAGTAACCAAAACATTGAGTTGTCTGAATTCTTATCACAGGAAGAGTAGTTCATATTCTTAAGGCATTTTTTCTAGAAAGAAAGACACAGTTGATGCTATAACCTCAGAACTGAGACCAAAGATAGCAGACAAGAGGTACCTTATTCAGACAAAGGAAGAAGAAATTTGAAACAAAGAGTAAACCCATTACTGGTTGAGAGACAGGGACCAGAGAAACAAGAACAAACTCTATGTCCTGGAGGAAGTAAGAATAAACAGCCAAAAGACATGGCATCATATTTTTAAAAAATTTTTCTTTTGAAATTTTTACTCCAGAGGTAGTTAACAGAAGCCTAACTGAAATTCTGCTGTATCATCAACAGCCAACAGCTTGTTATTTAGTGTACTGTATGTCTAACATGGAGTTACATTGGTGGCTCTGGTAACATCTTAAGTAGAGTGATGAAACAAACTGAATGACAAAATTAGAGATAAACAAGATTTGTGAGTTGGATAAAATAATTTAGAGATTGGCTATTCAGTGTGGAGTCTGCAGACCAGTAGTGGCAACACATCCCGGGAGCTTGTCAAAAATGCAGGACCTCAGGCCCTCTCTTCAAGACTGTTAAATCAGAATCTATGCTTTAACAAGATCCTTAGGTGAATCATGTGCGTATTAATTTCATGAGCATGGGTTTAGAAAAATCCCCCATCCCTTATAACACATTATAAAGTCTCTAGCAAAGCCTTAGGGATGATGGTTTGGGCTGTCAGCAGCCCAGTGTCCAGTCGTACCTTCTGGACTCTGTCAGCTAGAAGGATAACAAAATCCTGCCTCTGGAATCTTGGCATTTGCTTCCTTTATGCCTTCTGCTTAAAGTGATAATGATGATGACTGCCTACCAAATGAAAGCTTAGACTCCATGAACCAAAGTTAGACTCTTTGGTGGTCTCAGTCTATGACTGCTGCCCCGGTACGGTTGTTAATCATGTACTATTTTACTCTCTTGGTTTGGATGACAAAGTACCTGGTCGCCGGACGAATGGGTCATATACATTGTTACTTTTATACTTGCTTGCTAATAAATGGTTAGTTAAGACAAATGTATGTGTACTTACCGAAAACAAAAACAAAAAGACTCTGAAAATATTATATAGAACACATACACACACACACACACACACACACACACACACACACACACAGAACTTATTAGCGGTGGACAGATGAGCTTGATAGAGCTAAGAGCTCCCCTCACAAGAACTGACTTCACATTCATGCCACTAGAAGGGCAATTCAAATTGTTTCCTAGGAACAAGTGACAGCCCTCCGTATAGGAACATTCACACTTCTAACTTGCAAGATAGATATGTGTTTCCAATTTTGAAATGCCATTTCTTTCCAGATTCTTCTCATTTTGACCACAAAACATTTAAAGACTGTTGGGTCTAGTTTTATTCAGAGATCAAGTTGAAGATGTTGTGTGTTTCATGAATGCCTTCTACATTCTCTGAGGGAGGAAAGATTTGTGAATATTTGGCCAAGAAGCTTGGTCTTTGATAATACAGCCAAGGTTTTATTTCTCATTTCCTTTTCTTCAAGTGTAGAACCACTGCAGCAAGTCCTATGACACATTTTTCATAGGTAATCTAACCTGCATTTAAAAATATATATACATATATATCTACTTGCCTAAGCATGAGCATTGTCACCTTTATTTCTTCCTACCATCTCATATCCTTTTTAGGTTTAGTAAACTCTTTGGTAAACTTGTTATTTTCTCCTTCCTCCCAACAACAATTTCAAACAACAACAAAATAGTCAAAACCAATCAAAATAAAAACAATTAAATAGAAGAAAACTCCAGTGTCTATAGTAAAACTCACTTCAAAAGAAAGCATTTTATATACCACAATAAAAATTTCCAATTCAATGGTCTTTTCTTTGCTGTATTAAATATTTATTTCACACAAACCTCAAAATATTATCTAGAGAAACAAATACCTAGCCAAATGATAGGCATATTTTTGTGATAAAAAATTCTCTCTTCCCCTGACAGTGACAGAAAAATAATAACAAAGCTTTAACAGGACAAACTGTGCTTTGATAATCAATACAACTCATGTGGCTACTCGTGTATTTGCCCCAAATCATTGTTAGCAAAGGTCTCCAACACAACATAACACATTTTCAGTTTGGCACTATCCTCAGTGTTAAAATCAGCAAAGAGCATAAGATAAGCAAGAGAAGAAGAATCAGATCAACACCCTGCTGTATTTGTTGAATTCTCTTTGAAATTAATTAACTCGTATCTGTTTCATGTTTGTTTAGAATTAACAATCTGCTTCTCTAGAAGGTATTTGAAATTGATTACAATACATTCATTTGCATGCTGCTGTAAATGGTATGCAGAGTTTCAGAGAAAAATAGATATCATTAGTACGAAAATGATCATTGTGTTGGTCACAGGAACAGTAGTATAGCATGGAGAATATATTCAATGATTCTGTAATAGCTTTCTATGTTGATAGATAGTAACTGCTCTGGTGTGAGGATTTAATAATATGGGTGACTGTTGAACCACCGTATTGCATATTTGAAACCAATATAAGATTATGTATCAATGATACTTTAATTTAAAAAATGATAATTGTACCGGGAGGTAGAGCTGTCATATGCTCAGTATATTACACTCTGTGCTTCCTGGCAGCCAATGCAAAGAGAGAGAGAGAGTGAGAGAGTAGGAGGGAGGAAAGGAGAGAAGGTGGGCAGAGGGAAGAAAATAAATTA
Organism: Smutsia gigantea; assembly: GCA_032199065.1. NCBI lineage: Eukaryota > Metazoa > Chordata > Mammalia > Pholidota > Manidae > Smutsia > Smutsia gigantea. The sequence continues at coordinate 86,859 of JAVSCE010000669.1, forward strand.
CAAAGTCACTATTATATGACACCAGGCAGTCTTGCAGCACTTCAAAATCCACCACACAAGCACAGTTGTGAAAACAAGGTGGCAGTTGCTGAGTGCCTGATCCATGTCTCCATGTAGCCTCAGCCTACTCTTTATCATGGTTACGTGTAGGTAAAATTTTATGTTAGAGCACATGTGTTGCTGGAAATATTTCCCTGCCTTACATATTTCACTTTATGGTTCATTACTCACATTTGCTCTTAAATACAGTAGTTTTAACAGCTGTCTCTAGGTTCTATCAAAGTACCCTAAAAAAATCCTATAATAATATTTTCCACCTCATTTCCTCCTTTCTTTCCACTGCATGGTGATAAAGCACTGTGTCCGATAAGGCAAAGTGACAGCCTTGTCAAACTCCATAGCAAGCATTTGCATACTGTTATTTTATTCAGATGATTAAAGCAGCCACCAGAAACTGAAGGAATTTACTTTCCCTAAATAATACATTTTCACTGATTATGGTGTTTAATTCTACAATGTGTCACTAACAAACTACCTCTTTTATAGCTGTTTTTTTTTAAGTAGCAGGAAAAAAATATTCCTTATTGTCTACTATAAAATACATTGTTAACGAAATAAAATCAACAGATCAAGTAATCAGATAAGGCTACCATCCTTATGTCTGATGAGAGATCGGATAAAAGTCATGCTAATATGATAATAAACTCACTAAATACTATAGTGTCTTTAATCGCACAAGATGAAAGCACTTTACAAACTTTAAGAAAATATTGCAAAAGTCAGTGGTGCCTCAGAACACTTTAATAGCTGCTTCAGAAAATGTCTTACTTCTTGTCCGTAAGTCACTTAATATTGCATTTGTAGAATAAAAAAGTCCCTCACTCAAGATTTCAATATTACTCACTCTTAAAAGGGTAGAGTATCTTTTAATGTTTTTGGACTTCATGTTTTTCAAGTTCATTCTTTCAAAGGGTAAAATTGGTGGATTTAACCATTTTTCTCATCAGCTTTGTTCTGGCCAACCTTGCAAGGAAGGCTGTCAACCAGGAAGCTCTGACAGAAAGCATGCTAAGGGTGAGCTTTGTCATTTTTTTTTTTTTGGTATCATTAATACACAATTACATGAGCAACATTATGGTTACTAGACTCCCCCCATCATCAAGTCCCCACCACATACCCCATTGCAGTCACTGTCCATCAGCGTAGTAAGATGCTATAGAATCACTACTTCTTTTCTCTGTGTTGTACTGCCTTTCCCGTGACCCCCGCCCTACATTATGTGTGCTACATATGTAATGCCATTTTTCCCCCCTTGTCCCTCCCTTCCTACCCATCCTCCCCAGTCCCTTTCCCTCCATTCTTGGGTTCTGTGAGTCTGCTGCTGTTTTGTTCCCTCAGTTTTTCCTTTGTTCTTATACTCCACAGATGACTGAAATCATTTGATACTTGTCTTTCTCCACTTGGCTTATTTCACTGAGCATAATACTCTCTAGCTCCATCCATGTTGTTGCAAATGGTAGGATTTGTTTTCTTTTTATGGCTGAATAATATTCCATTGTGTATATGTATCACCTCTTCTTTCTCCATTCATCGGCGGATGGACACTTAGGTTGCTTCCATTTCTTGGCTATTGTAAATACTACTGTGATAAACATAGGGGCATATGTCTTTTTCAAACTGGGCTGCTGCATTCTTAGGGTAAATTCCTAGGAGTGGGATACCTGGGTCAAATGGTATTTCTATTTTGAGTTTTTTGAGGAACTTCCATACTGCTTTCCACAGTGCTTGTACTAAATTTACATTCCCACCAGCAGTGTAGGAGGGTTCCCTTTTCTCCACATCCTTGCCAACATTTGTTGTTGTTTGTCTTTTGGATGGTGGCCATCCTCACTGGTGTGAGGTGATATTGCATTGTGGTTTTAATTTGCATTTCTCTGATGACTAGTGATGTGGAGCAGCTTTTCATGTGCCTGTTGACCATTTGAATTTCTTTGGAGAAGTGTCTGTTCAGCTCCTCTGACCATTTTTTAATTGGCTTATTTCCTTTTTGTTTATTGAGGTGCATGAGCTCTTTATATAATTTGGATGTCAACCCCTTATCAGATATGTCATTTATGAATATATTCTCCCATACTGTAGGATGTCTTTTCGTTCTGCTGATGGTGTCCTTTGCTGTACAGAAGCTAGTTATTTTTATATAGTCCCACTTGTTCACTTTTGCTTTTGTTTCTCTTGCCTGGGGAGATATGTTCATGAAGAAGTTGCTCATGTTTATGTCCAAGAGATTTTTGCCTATATTTTTTTCTAAGAGTTTTATGGTTTCATGACTTACATTCAGGTCTTTGATCCATTTTGAGTTTACTTTTGTGTATGGAGCTAGACAGTAATCCAGTTTCATTCTCTTACATGTAGCTGTCCAGTATTCCCAACAACAGCTGTTGAGGAGGTTGTAATTTCTCCATTGTATATCTATGGCTCCTTTATCATATATTAATTGACGATATATGCTTGGGTTTATATCTTGCCTCTCTATGCTGTTCCACTGGTCTATGGGTCTGGTTTTGTGCCACTACCAAATTGTCTTGATTACTGTAGCTTTGTAGCAGAGCTTGAAGTCAGGGAGCGTAATTCCCCCTGCTTTATTCTTCCTTCTCAGGATTGCTTTGGCTATTCAGGGTCTTTTGTGGTTCCATATGAATTTTAGAACTATTTACTCTAGTTCATTGAAGAATGCTGTTGGTATTTTGATAGGTATTGCATTGAATCTGTAGATTGCTTTGGGCAGGATGGCCATTTTGACAATATTAATTCTTCCTAGCCAAGAGCATGGGATGAATTTCCATTTATTACTGTCCTCTTTAATTTCCCTTAAGAGTGTCTTGTAGTTTTCAAGGTATAGGTCTTTCACTTCCTTGTTTAGGTTTATTCCTAGGTATTTTATTCTTTTGGATGCAATTGTGAATGGAATTGTTCTCCTTATTGCTCTTTCTGCTAGTTCATCGTTAGTGTATAGGAATGCAACAGATTTAATTAATATTAATTTTGTATCTGGCAACTTTGCTGAATTGAGATAGTAGATCTAATAGTTTTGGAGGGGATTGTTTAAGGTATTTATGTACAATATCATGTCATCTGCAAACAGGAACCATTTGAGTTCTTCCTTGCCAATCTGGATGCCATTTATTCCTTTGTGTTGTCTGATTGCCGTGGCTAGGACCTCCAGAACTATGTTGAATAAAAGTGGGGGGAGTGGGCATCCTTGTCTTGTTCCCAATCTTAAAGAAAAAGCTTTCAGCTTCTCACTGTTAAGTATGATGTTGGCTGTGGGTTTGTCATATATGGTTTTTATTATGTTGAGGTACTTGACCTCTTTACCCATTTTGTTGAGAGTTTTTATAAGGTATAAATATTGAATTTTGTCAAATGCTTTTTCAGCATCTATGGAGATGATCATGTGGTTTTGTCCTTATTTTTGTTGATGTAGTGGATGATGTTAATGGATTTTTGAATGCTGCATCCTTGCATCCCTGGGATGAATCCGACTTGATCATGATGGATGATCTTTTTGATATATTTTTGAATTCGGTTTGCTAATATTTTGTTGAGTAATTTTGCGTCTATGTTTATAAGGGATATGGGTCTGTAATTTTCTTTTTTTGTGGTGTCTTTGCCTGGTTTTGGTATTAGAGTGATGTTGGCCTCATAGAATGAGTTTGGGAGTAATCCCTCCTCTTCTACTTTTTTGGAAAACTTTAAGGAGGATGGGTATTGTCTTCACTAAATGTTTGATAAAATTCAGCAGTGAAACCATCGGATCCAGGAGTTTTGTTCTTAGGTAGTTTTTTTTTTTACCAATTCAATTTCTTCTCTGGTAATTGGTCTAGTCAGATCTTCTGTTTCTTCCTGAGTCAGCCTTGGAAGGTTGTATTTTTTGCGAAAGTAGTCCATTTCTTCTAGGTTATCCAGTTTGTTACCATATAATTTTTCATAGTGTTCTCTCATAATTCTTCGTATTTCTGTGGTGTCCATAGTGATTTTTCCTTTCTCATTTCTGATTCTGTTTATGTGTGTAGACTCTCTTTTTTTCTTGATAAGTCTGGCTAGGGGTTTATCGTTTATCTATTTTGTTTATTTTCTCAAAGAACCAGCTCCTACTTTCATAGATTCTTTCTATTGTTTTATTCTTCTCAATTTTATTTATTTCTACTTTAATCTTTATAATGTCCCTCCTGCTACTGACTTTGGGCCTCATTTGTTCTTCCTTTTCTATTTTCATTAATTGTGAGTTTAGACTGTTCATTTTTCCTGAGGTAGGCCTGTATTGCAAGATATTTCTCTCTTAGCATGGCCTGCACTGCATCGCACAGATTTTGTGGTGTAGAATTATTGTTGTCATTTGTCCCCATATATTGCTTGATCTGCTTTTATTTGGTCATTGATCCATTGATTATTTAGGAGCATGTAATTAAGCCTCCATGTGTCTGTGGGCTTTTTTGTTTTCTTTGTATAATTTATTTCTAGTTTCATACCTTTGTGATCTGAGAAGCTGGTTGGTACAATTTCAACCTTTTTTAATTTACTGAGGTTCTTTTTGTGGCCTAATATGTGATCATTTCTTGAAAATGTTCCATGTGCACTTGAGAAGAATGTGTATCCTGTTGTTTTGGATGGAGTGTTCTGTAGATGTCCGTTAGGTCCATCTGTTCTAATATGTTGTTCAGTTCCTCTGTCTCTTTACTTATTTTCTGTCTGGTTGATCTGTCCTTTGGAATGAGTGGCATGTTGAAGTCTCCTAAAATGAATATATTGCATTCTATTTCCCCCTTTAATTCTGTTAGTATTTGTTTCACATATGTAGGTGATCCTGTGTTGGGTGCATAGATTTTTATAATAATTATATCTTCTTGTTGGACTGACCCTTTTATCATTATGTAATGTCCTTCTTTGTCTCTTTCTTGTGACTTTCTTTTTTTTGAAGTCTATTTTGTCTGATACAATTAGTGCAACTCCTGCTTTTTTCTCCCTATTAGTTGCATGAAATATCTTTTTCCATCTCTTCACTTTTAGTCTGTGTATGTCTTTGGGTTTGAAGTGAGTCTCTTGAAGGCATCATATAGATGGGTCTTGTTTTCTTATCCATTCATTAACTCTATGTCTTTTGATTGGTGCATTCAGTCCATTTACATTTAGGGTGATTATCAATAGATACATACTTATTGCCATTGCAGGCTTTATATTCGTCGTTACCAAAGGTTCAAGGACAATTCCCTTACTATCTAACAGTCTAATTTAACTTACTTTGTACACTATTACAAACACAACCTAAAGGTTCTTTTTTTTTTCCTCCTTTTTCTTCCTCCTCCACACTTTGTATGTTATGAATCACATTCTGTACTCTGTGTCTTCCCTTGGGTGACATCTTTTTAGCCTGAGGAATACTTCCATCTATAGGAGTCCCTCCAAAATGCACTGTAGAGGTGGTTTGTGGGAGGTAAATTCTCTCAGCTTTTGCTTATCTGTAAATTGTTCAATCCCTCCTTCAAATTTAAATAACCTTACCGGGTAAAGTATTCTTGGTTCAAGGCCCTTCTGCTTCATTGCATTAAATATATCTTGCCAAGTACCTCAACATCATAAAGGCTATATATGACAAACCCACAGCCAACATCATACTTAATGGCGAGACGCTGAAAGCTTTTCATCTAAGATCGGGAACAAGACAAGTATGCCCACTCTCTCCACTGTTATTCAACATAGTACTGGAGGTCCTAGCCACAGCAATCAGACAAAACAAAGACATACAAGGCATCCAGATTGGTAAAGAAGAAGTCAAATTGTCACTATTTGCAGATGACATGATACTGTACATAAAAAACCCTAAAGAGTCCATTCCAAAACTACTAGAACTAATATCTGAATTCAGCAAAGTTGCAGGATACAAAATTAACACACAGAAATCTGTTGCTTTCCTATACACTAATGATGAACTAACAGAAAGAGAAATCAGAAAAACAATTCCATTCACAATTGCATCAAAAAGAATAAAATACCTAGGAATAAACCTAACGAAGGAAGTGAAAGACCTGTACTCTGAAAACTACAAGACACTCCTAAGAGAAATTAAAGAGGACACTAACAAATGGAAATGCATCCCATGCTCTTGGCTAGGAAGAATAAATATTGTCAAAATGGCTATACTACCTATAGCAATCTACAGATTCAATGCAATCCCTATCAAACTACCAACAGCTTTCTTCAATGAACTGGAACAAATAATTCTAAAATTCATATGGAACCACAAAAGACCCCGAATAGCCAAAGCAATCCTGAGAAGGAGGAAGAAAACAGGGGGAATTACGCTCCCTGACTTCAAGCTCTACTACAAAGCCACAGAAATCAAGACAATTTGGTATTGGCACAAAAACAGACCCACAGACCAGTGGAACAGCATAGAAAATCCAAACATTAACCCAAACATATACAGTCAATTAATATTTGATAAAGGAGCCTTGGATATACAATGGGGAGATGACAGCCTCTTCAGCAGCTGGTGTTGGAAAAACTGGACAGCTACATGTAAGAGAATGAAACTGGACTACTGTCTAGCCCCATACACAAAGGTAAACTCAAGGTGGATCAAAGACCTGAATGTAAGTCATGAAACCATAAAACTCTTAGAAAAAAACATAGGCAAAAATCTCTTGGACATAAACATGAGCAACTTCTTCATGAACATATCTCCCCGGCAAGGGAAACAAAAGCAAAAATGAACAAGTGGGACTATATCAAGCTGAAAAGCTTCTGTACAGCAAAGGACACCATCAGTAGAACAAAAAACATCCTACAGTATGCGAGAATATATTCATAAATGATGTATCCGATAAGGGGTTGACATCGAAAATATATAAAGAACTCATGCACGTTAACAAACAGAAAGCAAATAATCCAATTAAGAAATTGGCAGAGGACATGAATAGACACTTCTCCAAAGAAGAAATTCAGATGGCCAACAGGCACATGAAAAGATGCTCCACATCGCTAATCATCAGAGAAATGCAGATTAAAACCACAATGAGATATCACCTCACACCAGTGAGGATGGCCAACATCCAAAACACAAACAACAACAAATGTTGGCGAGGATGTGGAGAAAAGGGAACCCTCCTACACTGCTGGTGGGAATGCAAATTAGTTCAACCATTGTGGAAAGCAGTATGGAGGTTCCTCAAAAAACTCAAAATAGAAATACCATTTGACCCAGGAATTCCACTCCTAGGAATTTACCCTAAGAATGCAGCAGCCCAATTTGAAAAGCACAGATGCACCCCTATTTTTATTGCAGCACTATTTACAATAGCCAAGAAATGGAAGCAACCTAAGTGTCCATCAGTAGATGAATGGATAAAGAAGATGTGGTACATATACACAATGGAATATTATTCAGCCATAAGAAGAAAACAAATCCTACCATTTGCAACAACATGGATGGAGCTAGAGGGTATTATGCTCAGTGAAATAAGCCAAGCCGAAAAGGACAGGTATCAAGTGATTTCACTCATATGTGGAGTATAAGAACAAAGAAAAAAACTGAAGGAACAAAGCAGCAGCGGACTCACAGAACCCAAGAACGGACTAATAGTTACCAAAAGGAAAGGGACTGGGGAAGATGGGCGGGAAGGGAGGGATGAGAGGGAAAGGGGGGCATTACGATTGGCAGATGTAATGTTGGGGGGGAACGGGGAGGGCAGTGCAGCTCGGAGAGGACAAGTGGTGATTCTACAGCATCTCACTGCGCTGATGGACAGTGACTGTGGTGGGGTTGGTGGGGGGGACCTGATGAAGGGGGTGGTTTAATAATCGTAATATTGAACATGTAATTGTAAATTAATGATAAAAAAAAGATGAAAAAATATAAATATATCTTGCCACTCCCTTCTGGCCTGTAAGGTTTCTCTTGAGAAGTCCGATGATAGCCTTATGGGTTTTCCTTTGCATGTGATGTTTTTTCTCTCTCTAGCTCCTTTAAAAAGTCTGTCTTTATCCATGATCTTTTCCATTTTGATTATTATATGTCTTGATGTTGTCTTCCTAGGGTCCCTTGTGTTGGGAGATCTGTGCACCTCCATGGTTTGAGAGACTGTCTCCTTTCCCAGATTGGGGAAGTTTTCAGCAATTACCTCCTCAATGACACTTTATATCCCTTTTTCTCTCTCTTCTTCCTCTGATACCCCTATAATGTGAATATTTTTGCTTTTGTATTGGTCACACAGTTCTCTCAATATTCTCTCATTCTTACAGGTCCTTTTTTCTTTCTGTGCCTCAGCTTCTTTGTATTCCTTTTCTAATTTCTGTTCAATTTACTGTCTCTTCTACTACATCTAATCTGCTTTTAAATCCCTCCATTGTATGTTGCATTTCAGATATGGAATTTCTTAATGATAGAATCTCCAACTTATATCCTTTTCTCAGTTCTTGAGTATTTTTCTGTACCTCCATAAGCATATTTATAATTTTTATTTTGAACTTTCTTTCAGGAAGATTGGTGAGTTCGGTTTCATTTGGCCCTCTTTCTGGGGTTTGTGAGATTTTGGTCTGAACCATGTCCTTTTGTCATTTCATATTTCTGTGTGGTGCTCACAAGCGTACAGAAACTCCAGTCTCTGGAGCTTCTCATCCCTTAGAGTGAGGTTGGGGGTTATAGGGGAACAGAGTTGTTGCCTGGGGGGAGGAAAGATCTGTTTCCTGATTCCCGTCTGCAGTGCCTGTCTCCAGTGTCAGAGCCAGTAGGCCAAGCACACACGTGTAAAACCTCTGTGCTTTGTGTCTGTGGCTGTTGTAGGCAAGGCCTCCCTCTGGCTGTCCTGATGCCTGTGCAGTGACAGCCGGTTTGCGAGCAGGTGTCTGCAGGCCAGTAGAAAGGTTTGGCAGGCTGTGTGTCACAGTGGGATGCCTCAGAGCTGAGTAGGCAGCCAGGGGGATGGAGCACCTGAAGCTCCCCAAAGTTCCCAAACAGTTGGGCAGAGCACACCCCAGCAACCTTGTCCAGCTCTCCCTTCTCCCACACAGCAAGCTCCGTGCAAACCCCACCCCTTCAGCAGCCCTCTGGGTGCTAGGAAGCCTCCCAGAGTGCCTGCCTTTCCTCTGACACAGAGCACCGGGTGTGGATCCTGTCCTCCACAAAGGGCTGGAATGTCACTTTCTCAAGCACTCCACCTGTCCGAGCTCTCCAACATCCAGAGCACCCCACACTATAGGATTCTTCTCACAAAGCAGATCTCCAGGGCTTGGTGTTTAGCAGTCCCAGTTTTCCACCCCCTCCCCCACACTGTTTCTTTTCCTGCTGCCAGTGAGCTGGGGTGGGGGAAGGGCTTGGGTCCCGCCAGATTAAGGCTTTCCTGCGTTACCCTGTTTCGTGAGGTCTGCTCTGTTCGTGAGGTCTGTTTGCAGTCTGGTTCAGCCTTCGTTCTTGTTGCTGTTTTAAGGTTAGTTGTATTAATTAACTATATTTTTGTATAATTTGTGGTTTGGGGAGGAGATCTCCGTCTCAATTCTTATGCTGCCATATTCCAAGTCCTCTACTCAGCATATAGATTTTCATAGTATTCTCTAATAATTGTTTATATTCCTGTGGAATCTATCATTATTTTCCTTTCTCATTTCTGATTTTGTTTCTGTGTGTAGATTCTCTTTTCCTCTTAATAAGTCTGGCTAGGGGTTTAGCTATTTTGTTTATTTTCTCAAAGAACCAGGTCTTCGTTTCATTGATTTTTTTCTATTGTTTTATTCTTCTCAATTTTTTTTATTTCTTCTCTGATCTTTATTATGTCCCTCCTTCTCCTGACTCTGGGCCTCATTTGTTCTTCTTTTACGGATTTCAATACTTGTGTCTTTAGACTATTCATTTGGGATTGTTCTTCCTTCTTTAAATAGGCCTGAATTGCTGTAACTTGCCTCTTAGAACTGCCTTTGCTGCGTCCCATGGAAGTTGGTGCTTTGTGCTGTTGTTTTCATTTGTCTCCATATATTGCTTGATCTCTGTTTTAATTTGGTCATTGATCCATTGAATATTTAGGAGCATGACATTAAGCCTCCATGTGTTTGTGAGACTTTTTGTTTTCTTTGAACAATTTATTTCTCATTTTATACCTTTGTGATCTGAGAAGTTGGTTGGTAGAATTTCAATCTTTTTGGATTTACTGAGGCTTTTTATGGCCTAGTATGTGATCTATTCTGGAAAATATTCCATGTGCACTTGAGAAGAATATATATCTTGCTGCTTTTGGGTGTAGAATTCTGTAGATGTCTGTTAGGTCCATCTGTTCTAGTGTGTTGTTCAGTGCCTCTGTGTCCTTACTTATCTTCTGTCTGGTTTATCTGTCCTTTGGAGTGAGTGTTTTGTTGAAGTCTCCTAGAATGATTGCATTGCATTCTATTTCCTCCTTTAATTCTGTTAGTATTTGTTTCACATATGTTGGTCCTCCTGTGTTGGGTGCATATATATTTATCATGGTTATATCTTCTTGGTGAACTGACCCCTTTGTCATTTTGTAATGTCCTTCTTTATCTCTTGTTACTTTCTTTGTTTTGAAGTCTATTTTGTCTGATACAAATACTGTAACACCTGCTTTTTTCTCCCTATTGTTTGCATGAAATATCTTTTTCCATCCCTTCACTTTTAGTCTGTGTATGTCTTTGGGTTTGAGGTGAGTCTCTTGTAAGCAGCATATAGATGGTCTTGCATTTTTATCCTTTCTATTACTCTGTGTCTTTAGATTGGTGCATTCAGTCCATTTACATTTAGGGTGATTGTCAATAGATATGTGCTTATTGCCATTGCAGGCTTTGAATTCGTGGTTACAAAGGTTCAAGGGTAGCTTCTTTCCTATCTAACTGTCTAACTGAACTCTCTTATTACTATATTATAAACACAGTCTGATGATTCTTAATTTCTCTCCATTCTTATTCTTCCTCCTCCATTCTTTATATGTTAATTGTTTTATTCTGTACTCTTTTGTGTTTCCTTTGACTCCTTTTGTGGATCGTTGATTTTATTTTTTGCCTTTAGTTAGTATTCGGTTGGTCTCCTTTGCTATGATTTTATTTTCTCTGGTGACGTCTATTTAGCCTTAGAGTACTTCCATCTAGAGTAGTCCCTTTAAAATATACTGTAGTGGTGGTTTGTGGGAGGCAAATTCCCTCAATTTTTGCTTGTCTATTAATTGTTTAACCCCTCCTTCTAATTTAAATGATATTCATGCTGGATACAGTATTCTTTGTTCAAGGCCCTTCTGTTTCATTGCATTAAATATATCATGCCATTCTCTTCTGGCCTGTACGGTTTCTGTTGAGAAGTCTGATGATAGCCTGATGGGTTTTCCTTTGTAGGTGATCTTTTTTCTCTCTCTGGTTGCCTTTCATACTCTGACCTTGTCTTTGATATTTTCCATTTTAATTATATGTTTTGGTGTTTTCCTCCTTGGGTCCCTTGTGTTGGGAGATCTGTGGGCTTCCATGGGCTGAGAGACTATTTCCTTCCCCAGCTTGGGGAAGTTTTCAGCAATTATTTCTTCAAAGACACTTTCTATCCCTTTTTCTCTCTCTTCTTCTTCTGCTTCCCATATAATGCAAATATTATTCTGTTTAGATTGGTCACACAGTTCTCTTAATATTCTTTCATTCCTAGAGATCCTTTTATCTCTCCCTGCCTCAGCTTCTCTGTATTCCCGTTCTCTGATTTCTATTCCATTAACAGTCTCTTGCATCTTGTCCAGTCTGCTGCTAAGCCTGTTGATTGCTTGTCTCATCTCTGCATTGTCTTTCCTCACTTCCCTCACTTCCTCCCTTAGCTCTTGCATATTTCTCTGCAGGTCCATAAGCATGGTTATGACTTTTATTTTGAATTATTTTCAGGAACATTGGTTATATGTATCTCACAGGCCCTCTCTCTGGGGTTGTCTGAGTGATTTTTGACTAGACCAAATTCTTCTGCCTTTTCATGGTGATAGAAATGGTTGCAGGCAGATGGCGCATGTGTCAGCTGGGAAAACAAAGCCCCTTCCTGCTTGCTGGTCACCTTGCCCTTCTCCGCTGCATGTGCTGGTTACCTGCACACAGGGAGCAGTCTCTGGGATAATCTCCTGAGCTGCCGTGGATGGGGCGGCCCTTGGGATAGCCCAGAGCACTTCAGAGGGTGTTCTCCTGCGAGAACGGTGCCCCTTCGTGCCTTCCCGAACTTGCTCTGGCTTCCTCTGTCTGTGCCGGACAGCTGAGCACCGCCGCCAGGCTCTGGGTCTCTCCTGGTTAGCTGCACCCTGGGAGAACACTCTTTGTGTTGCTGTGGGCGGGACTGTTCTCCTGCTGCTCAGTAGCTGTGGTGGTAAAGCTGGTTTGCTTGCAATGCCAGCCGGGGGTAATGGATGGCAGGCCGCTTATCACCGTGAGGGGCTTTGGGCTGCGTTACCCCCCAAGGGGTTAGGGAACCTGAAGTTCCTTAAGATTCCCAGCCTGCTGGGCTGAATGTGCCGGGACCATTTTGTCCAGCTGTTGAGCCCTTATCCCTTTAAGACTTTAAAAAAGTGCCCTTCTTTTGTCCCAAGGGAGTTGGCTATGGGGACCCACTCGCAATCTCCATCTCAGATTTTACTTTTCCGTTTCTGTAATATCCAGTACACCATGCAGTGTGTGTCTGTGCTCCTGGTGCAGATTACTAGTGCTGGTTATTTAGCAGTCCTGTGCTTCCACTCCCTCCCCACTCTGATTCTTTTCCTCCCACCAGTGAGCTGGGGTGGGGGGAGTGCTCAGGTCCTGCCGGGTCACGGCTTTGTATCTTCCCCTTTTCATGAGATGCTGAGTTCTTCCAGATGTAGATGTAGCCTAGCTGTTGTTCTGTATCTTCTGGTCTCTCTTTTAGGAATAGTTGTATTTGTTGTATTTTCAAAAATATGTATGGTTTTGTGAGATTTCCGCTGCCCTACTCATGCTGCCATCTTGAGCTGTGTTCTCCTAGCTTTGTCTTATATTAATTATGTGAGTGTTACAGTGCTTACTCCAAGGAAGAACAGTTTTCATAAGAGGGGACAGAGATCTTTGAAAATGTTCTATAGCATTTACTTATAGTAGTAACTACAATTTGCAAGTGTAGTTCCTGTTATTTTTCTAGTCACATGTAAAAGGACAGAACCCATACATAGCACTGTCTCCAGGATCAGATACCCCTTAGTTTAGATCCTGCTTTCCTTTACTAGTTCTGTTACCATGGTGCATTACCTGAGTATGCTGAGTTTGTGTTCTCATCTGAAAATGGTGAAACCTACCTAATATTGTTTGTCTAATAGTTAATTTTTACTAACCTCTGTCTAATATGCACAGATATATGACCTTAGCTATACGAATGTTTAAGCAGAGCCACTTACATCCCCTGGTGTTACTGAAATTTTCTGAATCAGCAGGTCCTTCCCACTGAATCTCTTTATAGCATGTATGACTTTTTTCAAAGCTAAGATCTCTTTTTCTTTTTCTTTCTATGCATCTCTCTTTGTGACTCTGTCTCTCTTACTGAAAGAAGACTTGTGAAATTCCCTACTGCTGCCTGGTCTGGTAAAGGTACCTAGATAGATCAGCTAGACGTGGCTGTGAATTCTTTAACAGCACCTTACTAAAGATATGACATTCAAAAGCTCATTTAATGACTCTTGAGTATCACTTTCCTTATCTGTGAAATTGGATTTATAAGAGTATCTATTGCATAGAGTAGTTGTGAGAATTAAATTTAAAAACTAATATTTGTAAAATATAAAAGGTGAATCCATGAGACTAGTACTCTGTAAAATGTTATGAACTTTAGCAATCTTAGGCATGTACAGCACCACCATTTAATTCTGAAATCCCTTAGAGGTCATACAACATAAGCTCTTTCCTTATCTTCTCCTGCCTTCTATTAGCTTATTCACAGATCACCACCTGAATGAACCTTTATTCTCTTTTTCTCCCCACCCTTTACTCCTCTGCTCTCCTTTCCCAGTATCCATCTCTTCTCCATTGTCTCTGGCTCAGATAATCAGTCATTTCCATAAATAAAGGTGAAGCTGGAAGTAACTTTAGTCTTTAGTCCTGCACATTGGCAGATGGGGTGACAGGAGAGAGAGAAATATCTCAGTTCCCCTCTTGCCTGAAGTATCTAGGGCAAAACACTTCTTAGACTTTCATTATTATTCAGCACATCATATGTCAATAGCCATTTTCCTAATATTAACGGTCTCTAGTGTGTGGTTTTTGCCAGCAGAGTCTCTGATTCTTATTTCCAGCATATAAAAGAGTATTGCACATGTAATTGTAGATTAATGATAATAAAATAAATTATATTAAAAAAAAGAGGCTGAGCTTGCCCTTTCTGTTTTTATGAAAATCTTGCCATGTTCTGTGACCCTAAAGAGGGAAGGAAAAAAATCCATGAACACATTTGTTTTCCTAATTATTAGGAATATTTAAATGAGAGAATGAGTTTTGAACAGTGTTGACATGTACTTGATTGTCACGTTTCCATTACCGTTTCACAATAGTTCAGTTAAAGGAAGAAGACAGTTCTATGTGCATTTATTTCTTCATATAAGCAGAGTTTACTAGACTGTTAATAGCCTACAGTTGGTGTACAAAAATTAAAGTCTAAGAAAGATTTTAACATTTTAAATTTGGGGGAGACTGATCGGCATTTTTGTACTGCTGCCTTGATTCATCATATTAGAATGTCAACAAAATGCTTGGCAAGATATTTTAGTGAAATTATGCCATGTATCAAAATGAAACTTACTGGCATCTTGAAAGATATATAAAGAGGTAGGGAGCAAAAGTACTAGTACATTTCTTTAAAATTGTCCTTAACTAAGCATAACATTTCTGATTTTGCATAAAATACAAATATTTTCATTTTACACTCGTGTAATTATTGCTTCTGTTTTTCTTTACGTGTGTGTATGCATTTAGGTTTAAAATTAAATAAATAACAAAGTGAAAATATTTTCCTCCCACTTTGGAATTCTGTTGTGTTTTAGAGCAGGTAAATTTCAAAAATAGCCTTATTCCTCTAGAGACAAGACCTATTCCTTCCAAGAATGCAACTATCATTGTAGCACATGGGCATGTACAGCATATAGGAGATATAAGAATGTAAGCCTGATTTTAAAGTCAAATGTGTGTGCTTCCTAATCATGAAATACAGTAGGAAAAAATATTAAAATTAACAAAAATTTCTCACTTTGTAACTTTTTTAAGGAAGGAAAAAAAATAGTTAACCCTTCCAGATTCTGATGCAATATTGAATATCCACTCTTCTGGATGTGTATGTTTTATTTTTCTCTTTCCTTGGCATCCCCCATCTATTTATCTCAACATAACATGCCCAAGGCTTTTTCTCTTGCTTGGAGGCAAACAGCATATTGTTCATGTCGATTGTGGCAAATGCCAATTTTTTTCATTACAAATGATTTGCTAGTCATCCGAAACTCCAGAGTCTGCAAAATTGTCCTTATTTTACAAAGAAATGGCAAAGGATTGTTCTTCCCCGATCCTTTAGTTAAGGCTAACTAGAATTCAGTTATTTGCAAAGATTACAATAGGAATTTGAGCCAAACATTGGTCACTTTCCAGATTCACACGGATGAATAAGAAGGGTACAGAAAAAATAAGCCTGATGAAGTTCAAGATTGTTTCCAAATCCAAAGAGATCTCCCAAACTTGAGGTTAGGAGAACTGAAATGAAACAGCAGGATACTAACAAATTACAAATCTAAGGTCTCTACTGGCAAGATGTCCAAATGAGGTGATGCAATAAGACCTGATATTTGAGAATAAGAATGAGCTTTGAAGTCAGACCTAATTAGTTCCGAATCCCAGCTCTATTCTTCCTTAGCTTCAGGTTAAGCCTATGACTTAAATTTGTTGAGGTCTCAGTTTCTTTTTGGTGTTCTTATTAAAGAACTTAACATATACTTCCAAAGCCTTTGAAGAATTAAGCTAGAGAATGTGAATAAAATGCTTAGCACACCATCTCTGGCATATAATGAGTATTCAGATATTTGTCCCTCTCGCCCTTTCCTTCTCTCAGAAAATTTATCCTGCCTGTTCTTTCTACAATAACACTTTGCTAGTGCTAAATTAATCATCTCCATGTTAGTTCTGACATGAAGGCTTTATCATTTCCCATATTTCCTTTAATTGTTATTTGTGTGTGCATGCATGCATGTGCTTGTGTGTGTGTGTGTGTGTGTGTGTGTGTGTGTGTGTGTGTGTGTGTGGTCTTTCCTCCATTCAGCTGCTCTATTTTCAGAGATTCCTGACGTAGCGCTGTGGGAGAACACAACAGTAAAATTTCAATTTGCAAAGAAAAAAATATGACAGCAACCTTTCTTTGCAAGTCCTCGATGTCATCCATCAAAAAGTCACTGGTATGTTTTCAAAGGAAGTAGCTTTTTTTTTTCTGTGTGAAATATGTTTGAAAGTCTATTTCTTGAAAACCGCCAGTGATGGGGAACTTGTCCCATTATCAGGAAATCCATAGAATTATTGGATAGGTCTAATTGTTAAAAAATAATAATAATCTTTCCAATGGGCCAAGATTGATATTTCAGAAAGTAGAATTTTAGCACTTATAAAGAAGCACTATGAATAAGACAAGCATCTGAAGAACTGTCACTTTGCAGAAGCATTAAAAAAAAAGATAGCTCTCCCATACTTGCCTTCTTCAGAATGAACACATTTTTATTTATTTCTACATTGAGTATAGCTTTGGATGCCACATTTATGTTCTAATTCTGGCTTTACCAGCTATAGGACCTTAGGAACTTTTACTCATTTTCTTGTTGATTCTGTTTTTACTTACATAGAAAGTAAGGTAATTAAGTTGCAGTTAGGCCATGGGAGATGCCTACTAAATGGTTACATTTACACAAGTTTACTAACATAACTAAGGTCATTATCTTCTTCAATTCTGACAAAAAGCTTAAATATTAGATATTCAAATTCTTAATTTCCTAGGTGAGATATTAGATAGCTTAATTAATTAAACAAGGACACAGAAGTAGTCATTAGTGGAGCCAGGATTTAGAATCAAGCCAATCACATTTTTTCATACTATGGAATTCATGAGTGAATTGCAGAGTGAGGAAGATATGAGGCATGGGTGGCCTCTGAATGCTCTAGCTTGTTTGTTAGCTCCTCCACAGCCAAGTGTGAGCTAAGTGGAAGTCCCAGGCTTGGGACATTCCATATGTTGTTCGTGCACAGTAAGTAGTGGGCATCTTAAACATAAAAGGGAGACTTGGCATTCATCTGTTCAATTTATTCCTGCTGCTTTTCATTCTTCATTACAGTTTGTTGAGATTATTTTAGATTTTGGCTCTGTTCTTGATCTAAAATCAACATGCATGTGGTTTCCATAACTTTATCCAAGTCTTTGAGACAAAGCCAAAGATGTCTCCTGGAGAGTGATCCCATAGTGAAATCTATTACAAAGCACTTATTAAATGTGGTTCTCAGTGAGCTGTAAGATCCACATTGATAGTCTATTTAGATGCTCATTGCTTTATCTGACTCATAGAGTTGTCATACACATTTTTGCTGGTTGAAATAAAGGCATGTTAGATCTGTGCCATTGTTTGAAATCTCTTTCAAAGAGAAAGGAAGTTGGTAACTAATATTCAGAAACAAAGAGGTCTAGCCCAATGTCTGGTTTATTTATGAATTTTATCCCTGCAGCCCAGCACAGTTATCTCACACACAGTTGCTCAATCAATATTTATGAAATAAATTATTTTATCAAGTCGCAAAATTACATACAGTGTGCCCAAAAATACGCAATGATTTGTTCCTTTCTCTTGTATTCATTCAAGTGTTTGCTATATGGGCTTTCAGCAAATATGCAATGCCAAACAACACAAAAGTAATTCATTCATCACACAAATTCCTTAAAAAAAGCAATATTATGAGTCAAGTCTAGTTTAGGCTACAATAAAGTTAGAACTTGGCACTTTGCCCTGTAATCATTTGTCTTTTGCTTCCACAAAACTAAATCTGAGCATCATTCTTATAGAAATAATCACTGGCATGTCAGTTGCTTAACATACAACCTGTCGATCATCTTCCATATTTCCCCCTGAGGTAGGTATGATTTCTGGCATAGTCACACAGATAAATAAAATTAATCTCAAATAATTGTATTTGTTAAGTTCTATTGTTCAGTGTTATTGTCTTGAGGTTGTCTTCTAGGCTTTGCAGGAGCTTTAAAAGGCTTTGAAGGCTGAAGATGAGAAATAAGTGGCTAAAATAAATTTTTCATTAGTCAAGTATTCCTCAGCTTGGAAATGTCCATATAGTGGGAGTTAGGAGAGGGAATTTCAGGTAACAATAGAGATTTGGAAAATAAAATTTAATTTATAAGTAAATCCAGCCCCTTCCCCAAAAGAAGGAAGTTACTATGAAAAATGAAATGGAAATGCTCAGGAATTACTACCCTAATTCACAAGAGAAACCTCATCTTGGTATCAGCATGCAGATAATCCAGATTTTAAAAGAAAATAAAAACAAATATGTAAACAATTTCTCCAGTGTCTCTTTTGCCTTTATAAAACTAAATTGGTTTCTATAAATATATTAGTTTTAATATTCTTGTTATGGAACTATTGTTTCATTAAAACACACTTTCCAGTGGTCTATATATTTACTATTTTCAGAGAATCATGCTTTTGCAGTATTTTTCCCCATTGTTCAATGTAAGGACAATTGCTTGGAATTACAATTTTGACTTTTATCAGGATAATCACACTTTCGGAATTAATAGGCACTATATTGATATGTATTTAAATTTATGAAAATATTTCAAAATATTCTGATAGGTGTGCTTTTTAAAGCCACTGCCCCTAGAGGAACTGTCTTAACGGGGTGTTACCCAGTGCTTAACAAACACAGTGCCTGATACACAAATAGATAAATAGATGCAGAGATAGATCAGTTTTTTGTTGTTTTTTTTTACAGGCAATCACAGAGAAATGAATGCTGGAAAAAGATGTGTAGTGACAAGAAGTTTAGTATGCTCGTCTCTTAGTATGCAGTGTGGAAAAAGGGTCACTTATTGGTTAACTCATTGAATGGAAATTCTTTCAAATCACTGAGAGCTACTCTGAGTTCAATGGAGATTTGATTTGAAAACATTTAAACTGAGTGCTTCTAGTTAACTAGAATTGGCTCTATAACATAGATGATACTTTATAACTATTAGATAATGTGAAAATTTTGCAACAAAATGATCACCACCTTTATTATTGGTGGCATTTGTGATGCAGATGTTGCATTCTCATGCAAAATGTAATAGATAATTGTTATAAAATACTATGCTGAAATTAGGCTGATTATTCTATTTGAGTTAAAATGTCATGTGGTAAAGGTTATTTTCACTCATTAAGATTAAATGCAAGTGGCCATATGTTAGAACAATATTTTGAATTGAAAATATACTCAGCTGAAAATTGTCAACAAACTCAGAAATATCAAAAAATAAAAATAGCTTTTTTTTTCATTTGCCAAAGCATCTTCTCTCAATTACAATGTCATTATGCTACACTCATGGATGACACTTCATTATGACAAATATTATCTTGAAGACAGTAAATCATTCTATATATAAATTTGATGGCATTTTTATATTAAAATATGTAAAATTTGTCAATACTGTAGAAATGGAACATCAGCAAAGAGGATTATTTCTCTACTCAAATAATAACATAGCCATTAAGAGGATAACGTTTTCCAATTGCAATTACAAGCCCTAATTTTAAAGGGAGGGGCTATCATTTACAATAATTTGGCAGATTTGGTCCATATTTCTTTCAGAAATTCATTTCTTCATTATGCCTCAAAATAATTTATGGTGCATTTATGTTGGTGAAGATAATTTTCTTATTGTGAATGGAAATCAGCAATTACATACAACCCCACTTTCTGCAGACATAAAGTTAATTCATGGTAGTAATTTTATACAGAGTATTAGCTGGTGTTAGTTATGATAAAAATGTAGCTATGGCAAATGCTTCCATTATAATTGAATTTCCTTGGACTTGATGGAAAAAGAAATGTTGACTTAATACTAACAATACCATAGATGATTTTGTGAGAAGTCTGTAGATCACTTTTCCCAGCTAGCAGTGTTTGGGCAATATCAAAACTGAATTTGAAACACAGATTCCCTATTTCTATGCTGTATGACTTTGGGCAAGTAACAATGGCTTGTCCAAGTCTTAGTTTTATCATATGCTACATAGGAAAAATTATATCTATGTCATAGGGTCATTGATATTCTGCAAAGAGATACAGGTGGAATTTTAGTTTCCCATATCTATGAATATATCATCAAGGCCTTGAGAGTGCCTGACAATTAATACATTAAAAATATCTATTTATCTCCACTCAGTCTCTGACTGTAAGATGCTTATATTGGAGAGAAGTTTACCATAAATAAGCCGAAAGATAAAGGAAAGAGGAGAGGAGGAAGAAAAAGGAAAGAAAAAGAGGGAAGATGGGAAGAAAGAGGAGAGAGAAAGAAGAGAAGAAAGGAAGAAAGAAACTAAAAAAGAAGAGAGAAAAAGGCCAATGTTTTTAAAAAGAATAATGATGAATCACTTTAGCTGATTCTTGGAACCCAAAGTTAAAAAGAAACAGGCCCCAAATGGAGTCACTTCTGATAAGCCCCAAGACTGTAAACCAGGACTTAACACCGAACCTAACTGCTGTTTCAGCCTCTTGCAGGAGTAGAACTTAAAAGCACCCAGTCTGGTATTTCTGATCAACGCTAGCGACATAATTTGCTGGACAGACCCCCACCTTTAACCCAAAGGAAGGTGACCTTCCTGATACAATTCGTTCTTTGTTTATGACCTCCTTGTCCCTGTCCCCTTCTGTGTATAAAAGCTTTCCATTCTGTACAGCTCCTTGGAGCTCCATTCATGAACTGCTCCGTGAAAGCCAATTAACTTTTGTGTATCCTTTGAGATAGAGATTTCTTTTCCACGTGGAAATATACCTATTCCAGCTTCATTTGTTGAAAAAATTCTTTTTCCATTTAAATTGTTTTGGAACTATTGTTGAAGGTCTGTGAACACTGTATGCAAATTTGGGGATTTTTCCAGAAAATTTTCTGTTACTGATTTATAATTTAACATCAAGAGGTCAGAGATATTCTAGGTCTGATTTCATTCCTTTTACATTTACCCAGACCTATTTTATGGCCCATCCCACCTATCTTAGTGAATATTCCTTATACATGTGAAAAAACTATACATTTTGCAGATATTAGGTCAAGGATTCAGTAAGTATTAATCTAAGTTGGTTAATGGTATCACTTGAGTCTTTTATTTCATTTCTTATTTTTGGTCTTCTTTTAATTAATAAGAGAGATATGAACATTTTTAACTATAAGTTTGCATTTCTTCTTTGAGTTCTGTCAGTTACTGCTTCACATATTTTAAAGTTGTGTTACTAAGGTTCATACACATTTATGATAGTTATAACTTCTTGATTAATTGATCCTTTAACATGAAAAGTCCTTCAATACTCATGCTAAAACTTTATGTGCTGATGTCTAAATTGTCAGATATTAAAATGGAAAGTTCAGCTATAATTTGTATTTTAGAAATCAAATTTTAAGAATTAGAATCATATTTAAGTCTTTGTAGAAATTCTTCTTAGGACCTTATTATAATTGTATTTGTATATTATAATGATATTATGTCTCTAATCCATTGATACGATATATTGCACCAAAATTTTAAGTTTTGTTTTTTTTGGTATCATTAATTTACAATTATATGAGCAACATTATGGTTACTAGACTCCCCCAATCATCAAGTCCCCACCATATACCCCATTACAGTCACTGTCCATCAGCGTACTGAGATGCTATAGAATCACTACTTGCTTTCTCTGTGTTGTACAGCCGTCCTCACGCTCCCCCTACATTGTGTCTACTAAACATAATGCCCCTTTTGCCCCCTTGACCCTCCCTTCCCACCCATCCTCCCCAGTCCCTTTCCCTTTGGTAACTGTTAGTCGATTCTTGGGTTCTGTGAGTCTGCTGCTGTTTTGTTCCTTCAGGATTTTTCTTTGTTCTTATACTTCATGTATGAGTGAAATCATTTGATACTTGTCTTTTTCAGACTGGCTTATTTCACTGAGCATAATACCCTTAGCTCCATCCATGTTGTTGCAAATGGTAGGATTTGTTTTCTTCTTATGACTGAATTATATTACATTGTGTATATGTACCACATCTTCTTTATCCATTCATCTACTGATGGACACTAGGTTTGCTTCCATTTCTTGGCTATTGTAAATAGTGCTGCGATAAACATATGTCTTTTTCAAACTGGGCTTCTGCATTCTTAGGGTAAATGCTATGAGTGGAATTCCTGGATCAAATGGTATTTCTATTTTGAGTTTTGAGAGGAACCTCTATACTGCTTTCAACAATGGTTGAAGTAATTTACATTCCCAGCAACAGTGTAGGAGCGTTCCCCTTTCTACACATCCTTGCCAACATTTCTTGTTGTTTGTCTTTTGGATGTTGGCCATCCTAACTGGCATGAGGTGATATCTCATGGTGGTTTTTTTTTAATATAATTTATTTTATTATCATTAATCTACAATTACATATGCAATATTACGGTTATTAAACTACCCCTTCATCAGGTCCCCCCCACCAGCCCCATTACAGTCACTGTCCATCAGCGTAGTGAGATGCTATAGAATCACTACATGTCTTCTCTGAGTTGTACTGCCCTCCCCGTGCCCCCCCAACATTACATCTGCTAATCGTAATGCCCCTTTTTCCCTCTTATCCCTCCCTTCCCACCCATTTTCCCCAGTCATGGTGGTTTTTATTTGCATTTCCATGATGATTAGTGATGTGGAGCATCTTTTCATGTGCCTGTTGGCCATCTGAATTTCTTCTTTGGAGAAGTGTCTGTTCAGATCCTCTGTCCATTTTTAATTGGATTATTTGCTTTTTGTTTGTTGAAGTGTGTGAGCTCTTTATATATTTTGGATGGCAATCCTTTATCAGATATTTCATTTATGAATATATTCTCCCATACTGTAGGATGTCTTTTTGTTCTATTGATGGTGTTCTTTGCTGTACAGAAACTTTTCAGCTTGATATAGTCCCACATGTTCATTTTTGCTTTTGTTTCCCTTGCCCAGGGAGATATGTTCATGAAGAAGTTGCTCACGTTTATGTACAAGAGATTTTTGCCTATGTTTTTTTCTAAGAGTTTTATGGTTTCGTGACTTACATTCAGGTCTTTGATCCATTTTGAATTTACTTTTGTGTATGGGGTTAGACAATGATCCAGTTTCATTCTCTTACATGTAGCTGTCTAGTTTTGCCAACACCAGCTGTTGAAGAGGCTATTTACCCATTGTATATCCATGGCTCCTTTATCGTATATTAATTGACCATATATGTTTCGGTTAATATCTGGGCACTCTATTCTGTTCTACTGGTCTGTGATTCTGTTCTTGTGCCAGTACCAAATTGTCTTGATTACTGTGGCTTTGTAGTAGAGCTTGAAGTTGGGAAGCGAGATCCCCCCTGCTTTATTCTTCCTTCTTGGGATTGCTTTGGCTATGCTGTGTCTTTTGTGTTTCCATATGAATTTTAAAACTATTTGTTCCAGTTCACTGAAGAATGCTGTTGGTATTTTGATAGGGATTGCATTGAATCTGTAGATTGCTTTAGGTAGGATAGCCATTTTGACAATATTTATTCTTCCTAGCCAAGAACATGGGATGAGTTTCCCTTTGTTAGTGTACTCTTTAATTTCTCTTAAGAGTGTCTTGTAGTTTTCAGGGTATAGGTCTTTCACTTACATGGTTGGGTTTATTCCTAGGTATTTTATTCTTTCTGATGCAATTGTGAATGGAATTCTTTTCCTGATTTCTCTTTCTGCTAGTACAACATTAGTGTACAGGAAAGCAACAAATTTCTGTGTATTAATTTTGTATCCTGCAACTTTGCTGAATTCATATATTAGTCCTAGTAGCTTTGGAGTGGAGTCTTTAGGGTTTTTATGTACAATATCATGTCATCTACAAATAGTGACAATTCGACTTCTTCTTTACTAATCTGGATGCTTTGTATTTCTTTGTTTTGTCTGATTGCCATGGCAAAGACCTCCAGTACTATGTTGAATAGAAGTGGGGAGAGTGGGCATCTCTGTCTTGTTCCCAACCTTAGGTGAAAAGCTTTCAGCTTCTCACTGTTAAGTATAATGTTAGCTGTGGGTTTGTCATATATGGCCTTTATTATGTTGAGGTACTTGCCCTTTATACCCATTTTGCTGAGAGTTTTTATCATGAATGGATGCTGAATTTTGTCAAATGCTTTTTCAGCAACTATGGAGATGATCATGTGGTTTTGGTCCTTCTTTCTGTGATGTGGTGGATGATGTTGATGGATTTTTGAATGTTGTACCATCCTTGCATCCCTGAGATGAATCCCACTTGATCATGGTATACTATCCTCTTGACATATTTTTTAATTCGGTTTGCTAATATTTTCTTGAGTATTTTTGCATTTATGTTCAGCAGGAATATTAGTCTGTAGTTTTTTCTGTATGTGGGTCTTTGCCTGGTTTTGGTATTAGAGTGATACTGGCTTCATAGAATAAATTTGGAAGTATTCCCTCCCCTTCTGTTGTTTGGAAAACTTTAAGGAGAATGGATATTATGTCTTCTCTATATGTCTGATAAAATTCAGAGGTGAATCCATCTGGCTCAGGGGTTTTGTTCTTGGGTAGTTTTTTGATTACCAATTCAATTTCGTTGCTGGTAAATGGTCTGTTTAGATTTTCTGGTTCTTGCTTGGTCAGTCTTGGAAGTTTGTATTTTTCTAGGAAGTCGTCCATTTCTAGGTTTTCCAGCTTGTTAGCATATAGATTTTCATAGTATTCTCTAATAATTCTTTGTATTTCTGTGGGGTCAGTCATGATTTTTATTTTCTCATTTGTGATTCTGTTTATGTGTGTAGATCCTCTTATACTCTTAGTAAGTTTGGCTAAGGATTTATCTATTTTGTTTATTTTCTCAAAGAACCAGCTCTTGGTTTCATTGATTTTTTTCTATTGTTTTATTCTCAATTTTATTTATTTTTTTCTCTGATCTGTATTATGTCCTTCCTCCTGCTGAC
This sequence comes from Smutsia gigantea, assembly GCA_032199065.1. NCBI lineage: Eukaryota > Metazoa > Chordata > Mammalia > Pholidota > Manidae > Smutsia > Smutsia gigantea. Next base: position 112,084 of record JAVSCE010000669.1, read on the forward strand.
TTTGGGCCTCATTTGTTCTTCTTTTTCGGGTTTCAATAATTGTGTCTTTAGCCTATTCATTTGGGATTTCTCTTCCTTCTTTAAATAGGCCTGGATTGCTATATACTTTCCTCTTAGAACTGCCTTTGCTGCATCCCACAGAAGTTGGGGCTTTGTGCTGTTGTTATCATTTGTCTCCGTATATTGCTTAATTTCTGTTTTAATATGGTCATTGATCCATTTATTATTTAGGAGCATGTTGTTAAGCCTCCATGTGTTTATGAGCCTTTTGGTTTTCTTTGTACAATTTATTTCTTGTTTTACAGTTTTGTGATCTGAGAAGTTGGTTGGTAGAATTTCAATCTTTTTGTATTTACTGAGGCTCTTTTTATGGCCTAGTATGTGGTCTATTCTGGAAAATGTTCCATGTACACTTGAGAAGAATATGTATCCTGCTGCTTTTGGGTGCAGATTTCTGCAGATGTCTGTTAGGTCCATCTGTTCTAGTGTGTTGTTCAGTGCCTCTGTGTCCTTACTTATCTTCTGTCTGGTTGATCTGTCCTTTGGAGTGAGTGGTTTGTTGAAGTCTCCTAAAATGAATGCATTGCATTCTATTTCATCCTTTAATTCTGTTAGTATTTGTTTCACATATGTCGGTCTTCCTGTGTTGGGTGCATATATATTTATCATGGTTATATCCGCTTGTTGGACTGCCCTGTTTTATCATTATGTAATGTCCTTCTTTATCTCTTGTTACTTTCTTTGTTTTGAAGGCTATTTTGTCTGATACAAGTACTGTAACGCTTTTTTCTCCCTGTTGTTTACACGAAATATCTTTTTCCCTCCCTTCACTTTTAGTCTGTGTATGTCTTTGGGTTTGAGGTGAGTCTCTTGTAAGAAGCATATAGATGGGTCTTGCTTTTTTATCCATTCTTTTACTCTGTGTCTTTAGATTGGTGCATTCAGTCCATTTACATTGAGGTTGATTGTCGATAGATATGTACTTATTGCCATTGCAGGCTTTGTATTCGTGGTTACCAAAGGTCGAAGGGTAGCTTCTTTCCTATCTAACTGTCTAACTGAACTCTCTTATTACTATATTATAAACACAGTCTGATGATTCTTTATTTTTCTCCATTCTTATTCTTCCTCCTCCATTCTTTATATGTTAGGTGTTTTATTCTGTACTCTTTTCTGTTTCCTTTGACTCCTTTTGTGGATCATTGATTTTATTTTTTGCCTTTAATTAGTATTTGGTTGGTCTCCTCTCTTTGCTGTGATTTTATTTTCTCTGGTGACATCTATTTAGCCTTAGTAGTACTTCCGTCTAGAGCAGTCCCTTTAAAATATCCTGTAGAGGTGTTTTGTGGGAGGTAAATTCCCTCAACTTTTGCTTGTCTGTTAATTGTTTAATCCCTCCTTCTAATTTAAATGATAATCATGCTAGTTACAGTATTCTTGGTTCAAGGCTCTTCTGTTTCATTGCATTAAATATATCATGCCATTCTCTTCTGGCCTGTAAGGTTTCTGTTGAGAAGTCTGATGATAGCCTGATGGGTTTTCCTTTGTAGGTGATCTTTTTTCTCTCTCTGGCTGCCTTTAATACTCTGACCTTGTCTTTGATATTTTCCATTTCAATTATTATATGTCTTGGTGTTGTCCTCCTTGGGTCCCTTGTGTTGGGAGATCTGTGGGCTTCCACGGGCTGAGAGCCTATTTCCTTCCCCAGCTTGGGAAAGTTTTCAGCAATTATATCTTTAAAGACACTTTCTATCCCTTTTCTCTCTCTTTTTCTTCCGGTACCCCTATAATGCTAATATTGTTCCATTTGGATTGGTCACACAGTTCTGTTAATATTCTTTAATTCCTAGAGATCCTTTTATCTCTCTCTGCCTCACCTTCTATGTATTCCTGTTCTCTGATTTCTATTCCATTAACAGTCTCTTGCACCTCATCCAGTCTGCTCTTAAGACCTTCTATTGATTGTTTCATTTCTGTTATTCCCTCCAGACTTCATCCCTTAGGTCTTGCATATTTCTCTGCAGGTCCATAAGCATGGTTATGACTTTTATTTTGAATTGTTTTTCAGGAAGATTGTTAATATGTATCTTACAGGCCCTCTCTCTGTGGTTGTCTGAGTGATTTTTGACTGGACCAGATTCTTCTGCCTTTTCATGGTGATAGAAGTGGTCACTGGAAGGTGGCACATGTGTCAGCTGGGAGAACAAAGTCCCCTCCTGCTTGTTGGTTGCCTTTCCCTTCTCCACTGCCTGTGCCATCTATCAGCACACAGGGAGCAGTCTCTGGGATTATCTCCTGAGCTTCCGTGGTTGGGGCGGTCCTTGGGATAGCCTAGCACACTGTGGGGGGTCACAGCCATGCCGGGTGTGTTCTCCTGCGATAACAGTGCCCGTTCATGCCTTCCTGACCTTGCTCTGGCTTCCGCCTTCTGTGCCATCTACCCGCACCTAGGAAGCAGTGTCTGGGATAATCTCCTGAGCTGCTATGGTCAGGGCAACCTTTGGGATCACCTAGCACACTGCGGGGAGTGGCAGCCGCACTGGGTGTTTTCTCCTGTGAGAACGGCGCCCCTTTTTTGCCTTCTGGACCTTACTCCTGCTTCCACTGCCTGTGCTGTCTACCTGCACACCAGGAGCAGTCTCTGGGATAATCTCCTGAGCTGTTGTCGGCGGGGTGGCCCTTGGGATATCCTAGTGTACTGCAGCAGGGTGGCAGACATGCCGGGTGTTTTCTCCTGTGAGTACCACACCCCTTGATGCCTTCCAGCCCTTGCTCTGGCTTCCTTTGTCCCAGTTAGCTGCGCGCTGGGAGGAGTCTCTGTGTGGTTCCTGTGGGTGGGGCTGTTTCCTGGCTGCTCCGCAGCTGTGGTGGGTCAGCCAGTTTGCTTGCAATACCAGCCGGGGGAACGAATGGCAGGCTGCTTATCTCTGTGATGGGCTTTGGGGCTGCGTTACCCCCGGGAGTTAGGGAGCCTGAAGTTCCTCCAGATTCCCAGCCTGCTGTGCTCAGTGTGCTGGGATGATTTTGTCCAGCTGTTGAGCCCTTATCCCTTTAAGACTTTTAAAAAGTGCCCTCTTTTCTTTTGTCCCAGGGGAGTTGGCTTTGGGGACCCGCTCGCAGTCTCCATCTCAGATTTTACTTTTCCATTTCTCTAATATCCAGTACACCATGCAGTGTGTGTCTGTGCTCCTGGTGCAGATTACTAGTGCTGGTTATTTAGCAGTCCTGTGCTTCCACTCCCTCCCCACTCTGATTCTTTTCCTCCCACCAGTGAGCTGGGGTGGGGGGAGTGCTCAGGTCCTGCCGGGTCACAGCTTTGTATCTTCCCCTTTTCATGAGATGCTGAGTTCTTCCAGATGTAGATGTAGCCTAGCTGTTGTTCTGTATCTTCTGGTCTCTCTTTTAGGAATAGTTGTATCTGTTGTATTTTCAAAAATACATATGGTTTTCGGAGGAGGTTTCTGCTGCCCTACTCATGCCACCGTCTTGAGCCCCTCCTCATTTTAAGTTTTTAAGAAAAATTTCAAAACAGCCTTTTGTAGATTTTTTTGTATGATGGGCTTACATATTTTCTGTTAAACCTAATCCAACATGGTTTGTGATCTCTGGAGTCATTGTAAATGGCATTTTTAAATTTGATTTGTCAGTTGTTCATTGTTAGTTTATATAAATGGAACTGATGTTTTATGTTGCCATTGTACTTTGTGATATTCATTAATTCACTTGTTAGTTCCAGTAGTTACTTCAGAATTTCTTTTACATAGTAAAGAACATTTTACGTCTTTTTTTCCAACTTTACACTTTAATATTTGAGGTCTTTAAATTTTTTCCTTGTGTTATTACTGCACTGGATAGGACATTTGGGACAATGTTAAATAGCAGTGGTCAGGGCAGCCAATCTTATTTCTGCTTTAAGAGGTCAATCATTACTCTTTCAATATTAAGTATAATGTTTACAGTAGAATTTTCATACATGTCCTTATCTAGCTGAGGAAGTCCCCTCCGCATTTGTTTTTGCTATTTTAGTATGAGCTTTTTTTAATCATGCATTTAGGTTAAATTTTGTCAAATGCTTTTTCTGCATTTATTGATTTAATTATTGATGTAATATATTATTGTATTATTTTCTACTTTATTCTGTTAGTGTGGTGAATTACAACGATTAATTTTCAAATGTTAAAACAGCCTACCATACAGATATAAACTGAAGCTGGTCATAATATGTTTTGCTTTTTATATATTGTTGGATTCACCTTGCTAATATTTTCTTAACTGTATCTGAAGTTATTCACTTGTAAATATTTATTTGGTATATCTTTGTCTAGTTTTCCTTTCAAGATTATGCTGATGTCAAAAACTCAACTAGAATGAGTTCTCTCCTCTAAACATTCTGAGTTTAAGATTGATACTATTTCTTTCAATTATGTTTTCTTGAATTCTGCAGTGAAGGCATCTGCACCTGAAGATTTCTTTGCAAGAAAATTATTAATTTAAAAAATTTGGTATCTTTAACAAATACATAAATATTATTTAATTATCTGTTTCTTCCTGCATCAATTTGTTATTTTGTGTTTTTCAATAAATGTGTCCTTTTTATATGGGTTGTCAAATTTATAGGCATCAGGTTCTTCATAATGTTAGTTTTAGTATTGATGCAACTTTTTGTCTTATCTGATACTGTAGTTTCTCTTTTTCCTTAAACAGTCTAGCTGTGGACTTATTAAGGTTTATTTTATTTCAGTTTTATTTGTGGGATATTTCCATTCCACTAATGATTAATTTCACTTATTTTTATGTTTCTATTTCTCTTATTTCCCTTGTACTCATTATTTGCATTTGTTTGGGGTTGATTTTACCAGTTAATTCACTTTTACCAGCTTTTTATAGTTAACATTGGATAATTAATTTATGCCTTCTTTTCTAATATTATGTGACTGAAACTATAGTATTCCCTTTAACCAGTACTGTAGTGGTATCCCATATATTCTTATATGCTATGACTTAGTTATCATTCAGTTCTAAGTATTTTCTAACTTTGTTAGATCTTGTCTTAACCATTAGTTATTTATGAGTTTGTTGCTGAACTTCCCAATGTTTTGGGGCTTTTGATATCTCTTTCTTTGATGCTTAATTTAATTCTATCATAGAGTACATACTATATGATATCAAATCTTTGAAATTTATTGACACCGGTACTATGGTTCAATATATGGTTTATCATTTTGAATGTTCTGTGTGCCCTTGTAAAATATAAGTTCAACATTTTTTTTGTGCAGTGTTTTGCAAATATCAACTAGATTCTTAGTTATGTTTAAATCTTCTCTATCCTTACTGAATTTGTCCACTTTTTCTCTCAATTACTGAGCATGTGGTGTAATTCTTGATATTTTTATCTTTATCATTATAAAATGCCATCTTTGTTTCTGATAAGTCTTTCATCCTGAGGTCTGCTTTGTTTGATATTAACATAAGCATATATGTTTTCTCTTGTTTACTGTTTCCATTGCTTTTCTTTCAACTATCTGTGTCTTTATAAATAAAGGGAATCACTTCTAAATAGCATATAGTTGGGTCTTTTTTTATCTAGTCTAAGAATCTGTCTTATAATTTGACTTTGAATTTTTACGTAATATACAATTATCAGTATGCTTTGATTTTTGTCTATTGTATGATTTTTAAATATTTTTGTTCCATCTGTTCTTATTCCATCTGTTCTTATTCCATTTGTCTTCTGAGTTCTTTTGATTAACCCAGTTCTTATTTTTATTATTGCATTATTTGCCTCTATTCAATTTTTAAGTTTTATCTATTTGTATCTTAGTTTCAGTTGTTATTCTAGGGATTATAGTATTCAACATCAACGTCTACAGTATACCTTGATTTGAATTTACCAATTCACATATAATGTAAGACCTCTGCAATAATATACCTCAATTTCCAACCACATCCTTTTTGTTTCAGTTGTTTTTATTCTACTTTTACATTTATTATAAATCGCAATACATTGCTATTATTTTGCTTTAAACAATTATCATTTAAATAGTTTTTTTCCATGGGAAAAGACCACTCCTCTTTATTTACACACCTTTTTACCAATTTTCTTTCTCTTCTCTCATATATGTGGACCTATATAGTATCAGATATTACCTTCTTTAAGCCTAAGGAAAACAAAGCTTATTTTAATATCGCTTTGGTTAAGTCTTCTGATGTCAAATTCTCTCAACTCTTATTGTGAAAATATCTTTATTTTTGCTTTTATTTTTAATGCTCTTTTCTCTGGATGTAAAATTATAAGATGACTTCTTAATTTTTATCAACATAAGGATATTTAGTTGGCTCTTCCCTTGCATTATTCTGACTAAACATCATCACCCATTCTTACCAGTGTCCCTTGTATGTTTTTACCTTCCTCTATCTGGTTATTTTCAAGGTTTTGTCTTTTCAGTTTTCAGCAATTTAAGCAGTAATGTGCTTAGATTCGTCTTTTCTGTTTATACTACTTGGGATTTATTTTGCTTCATAAATCTGTAGGTTAATGTTTCAATCAAATTTAGAGACAGTTTTATTTCCAAATCTTTCTTTACTTCCACTTCCAATATACATCTTTTCACCCTCTACTTCCATATTTACTGTTAAATCCTTGAACATATTTACCAGTTGATTTAAATCATTTTCTGCTAATTCCTACAGTAGTGTCATCTGTCACTCTGTTTCTATTGATTGTTTTTTCCTGGCTATTTGTTACAGGTTTCTAAGTACCATATGTAAGCAGTTGGATTTCATAGTCAAGAGCTTTCAGTTTTGTTCTGAAAAGCACTTAATTTACTATTTGATCAGTTTAATTATACTGAAGCTAGTTTTAGGTTTTGTTAGGAATGGCCTAGCATAACTTACTCTAAGATTACATCAGCTGTATAAGGAAGTGCTTTTCCGGGATTTTAATTGAATGATTTGGTATTCAGTGATCTCTCTATATATGGCTGATTAAAACTCTAATCCTTCCCAGTTCTGTTTGACCTCCATAAGAAAGCTGTTCTCTGCTAGTCCTCACAGTCTCATTCTGCAAATATGAAGTTCTGGTTCAGCCAGCGACTCAGGGAAATCACTATAACTCTTTTTCTGCCCTACCAATTTCTTCTTATTCAACAACCCTAAATTCTAGTCTGTTTCTTCTGCCCAGTGAAATGATTGCTCTCTGACCACCACTCCCCATGAAAAAGTTTGGAAAATACCACCACACATAGAACCCAGCATAGACATGAAGCTCAATTCATATATTTCCATTCTTTCTGTTGTCCAATACCTACAAATAGATGCTTCATAAATTTTATCCATTGATATAGTTGTTTATGGTTGGAGTACATATAGTTTATCCATAAGTCTTGTCTTCGCCAGAATTGGAAATCCATTTTAATTACATTTACTTCCCATTAAATTTTGTTGAATCTATTCAGCATGCTTAAAGTAATAGCCCTCCTTTAGGGACTCTCCCTTTGTTTATACAAGTCGAACTAGATTTTTTGACTAATGTGGATACATATTCTCATTAGCATCAGTGACAGCAGGTTTTGAATATCTGCTTAGATTACAAGTACAAAGAGTCTTTAGACTTGGCAAAATGAAACTTATGTATTGTTAAATGTTTGTCAGGGTTCACAGGACATATTTAGTAGGTGACAGACAGATCTGAGATGAAAACTTGATGCTTCAAAACTCTCTCCTAGAGCTTTAATCTTCTGGACTGAATTTAGGGCTGAGGAGTAATGGAAAATAGCATGTGGTGAAGTCGTTAAAGAATGCCAGTGTCATCAGAGGATTTCATTTAAATATATCTCATCTTACACACTGCATCTTCTCTCTTTCAGATGGTTTAAAGAATATTATACTTTAACTCTCTGATCACCAAAGAAGAAAAGGAAAAATCTATTAAAGATTTCCTAGACTTTTTATTACCCAACAGATTGCTTCTATTGGACGGTCGTTTGGTTGTTTAATGGACCCACCATTACACATAGCCATCAAGATATTTGCAAATGCAGAATCATTCTTTTATTATCAGTGGCTGCCATGGTAAAAGCAACAGGTTACTTAAAGGTTTTATTCCCTCATCTATTTAATATTTTTGAAAACTACTACTTAGTAATGAGTTAACTATCAATGAAAAATAAAGGTATTTCTTCTAGCAACAAAAAATCCTGATAAGATATGCCACAATTGTAGCGTGTTTTCTTGTTCTCCTTGAGAAGTTCTGATTTACATAATATTTTAACTATCCTACTTCTTTTTTCCTTTTAGATAGAAAATTCCCATGCTGGAGTTCTACATGTGCAACATTAAAAGGCTAGCCATTCATTTCTTTTGCTTTTTTCTTTTTTAAGTTGCTAACTGTGAAGATATAAGAAACAGACTGACACTAACCTCTTCAATGTTTTGCTTAGAAATGAGCGACAGATTGTGCACAATGCAGTTCATTCATGTTGGCAAAGGCCTGAACTCCTCAGGGATCCAAGTGGCAACACTTCCCTTTGTACCACTTTTTCCAAACCCCAGACCTGTATTCAATAAAGTTTTTGACACCGATGCCCTTGAAAAATTCCCATGCTTATTATCAGCCCACTTCTAGTGAGTTCTAATTATCTTGCTTAGCATTTCAGAGACTTTTTTTTCTTCTTCTCTTATGAGAAACTGTGAACTTTCAGAAGGGATGGTTTAATTAGAGGCATGGTGATTTGGTTGGGAGAAAACCATTTTTGGAATTCTCTGGGGAGCCAAAACCAGACTTTATACTTTTGACAGGTAAAAACATCCCTGCAGCCTTCTGTGGGGATGGATGACCCTCCTTGTATGTAACTATGAAGGGGTTTTACAGAGCTTAGCTGAAAATTACTCCATTATAAACAGACATTTAATAATGGCAACTTATTTGACATAAGTTAAAGCCTATTAGTAATTTCGAATGCTGTATATTGGAGGCTATTTTGAAGAGGAAAAGAATGTTACATGTTCTTGAAAGGCACAGAATATTTCTGCCATTCATTCATCAATGCCTAACATGAGCCCAAAATGATGATAAACAGTTTATATCAATTAATTCTGATCCTCACAATATATAGCATTCAGTTATGATTTCTCCATTCTGTAAATGAAAAAGAACTTCAGAGAATTTAAAGGAGGTACTCAATTTCATACAGCTAATGATAGGACAGAACCTAGATACAAACTTTAATCGATGTGATCCGGACTTGACATCCTTTACATTACACAATTTAATTAAATATCTAAGAAGATGAGAAAAAAAACTGAATATCCTTCAAACTAGTCCTCTTTCATAATTCACATTTTTTATTGATACTATCAGTACTTCCTCAGACTCAAAAATTTTAAATTATCATTGCCTTTTTCCTCTAACATAGCTTCCTGATCACTTTTATGTTCAATTCCTCTTTCTCTCCTACAGCTCTCACAAAATAATCAGCTGGATCATCTAATTATTGTACTGTCTTCCTTGAGCTCACTGTGTATCTTTTCAGCTTGATTTCCTTTGCATCACCTCTCTCCTTAAAATATAACCCTTCCTACACTTTGTTAATAATAGTGAAGAGCATAATTCTAACTTCATCTCTCCTCATTATCTCCTCCAAAGCATTCTCAAACTTGTAATACTATTTTATGTTTGCTTGTTTATGTTTTTGTTTCTGATCAATTCCAAAATTAAACCACAAGCTTCTGGAAGGTAGATTTTGTATGCAAATAACAAACATGGTATTATAAATTCACAGGAGAAAGAAACAAGAAATTAAACATTTTCTGAGCATCTTCTATATAGAGGGCATAATGCTAATCTTTTATTATTTTATTTAATCCCCAAAAAACATCCGATGTAGCCACAAGGATACTTGTTTTAAAAACTGTGAGTGTGTGGATCAAATTCTTTGGTTTAAATTAAATTAAATCTGGTTTAAATTCTTATGCCATGCAGATAACAAAGGGCTGAGTAAATTTGCTTCAACACCAGTCTTTCTGATGCCAAACCTGTATTCATTTTATTATACCAAAGAGCTTCTTCCACATTTCTGGTTATTCAACTTTTGAATTAATTCAGTTTTACAATGGTAGAGGAAGGTTACAGGTCAAAATATTTTGACATAGCATGGCAATGTGTATTGCTATTATAAATTTAGAAACTCTCAGAGCATGAATTATGAATTTCAGCAGTTATTGACAAATTATATAAATTGGAAAACACATTCCATATAAAACTACATTGTGGGAAATAACAGGATCAAATTATTAAGAAGTATTAGATTGACATCCATAACTTCAACAATATAAATAGACTCATTACCAAAGCAGAGAATATATTCCAAAGGGTTTAATTAATTTACAAAAGTACCAGACATTTCTTCTACTAAATTAAGATCATATACTTGCTGCAATTTTTGAAGTTCTTAAACCAAAAGAAAAAAATATAACCTTTAACTTTAAAGGAAATTTGAAGGCATGCAATGTGGCATGGGTGATAAATTGAAATCTTCTGTCCCTTTTTATTCATTCTTCTTCATTTTCTGTGGGTACACAGGTTTGCTAGCAGAGCTGGACCAATAGACATGCATAACAAAAGGTTATTCTTAGAGGAGTGGTTCAGATTAACTTGCAAATCAAGCAGAATTGTTACCACTAGCAAGAAAAAATAGATTTACTTATTTAAGCACAGTTTCTGGGGCTCTGTGTTTATATCAATATGTAGAAAGAGGCCAACATAATTTACCATAAGAGAATGACAAAATTTAGAAGGAATAATTTCCATCTATTTTACCAAGCAATAGAAACATGATTTTTTTTTAATGAAGGGTAAAGCTGAAGATACCGTTAATTCATTTGGTAGTTTTTACATAAAATACATTGTTGTCTTTATCTACTCAGATGTTTATTTTTCATCTAGCCATAATATTTTATCTATTTTCCCCATATTTCCCCATGCCCCAGTATTTGGATAAATTTTATATCTCTGATTGTTTAGTACAAAAGAAATCTCTAAAATGTCACTTTAATGACTTCACTGAGATATAATCCACATAACAAGCAGTTTGCTAATTTAAATTGTACAAGTCAGTGCTCATTAGCATATTTGGAGTTGTCTGACCATCATCAAAATAAATTTAAGAATATTTCATCACTCCAAAAAATATATATATATCTAAGGCTTTACATCTAAGATGGGTATCATTATCTATGCAATAATTACCAGAATTAAGTCATGAGAATTATTCTTGTTTTATTTTTCTGAAAATTTTATAATTTACTCTTATTTTCTTTTTTTAATTAAGGTATCATTGATATACACTCTTATGAATGTTTCACAAGAAAATCAATGTGGCTATTACATTCACCCTTATTATCAAGTTCCCCACATACCCCATTGCAGTCACTGTCCATCAGTGTAATAAAATGCCACAGAATCCCTATTTGTCTTCTCTGAGCTACACTGTCTTCCCCAGGACCCCCCACACACTATGTGCACCAGTCATGATACCCCACAATCCCTTCTCCCCCCCACCTGCCTTCCTCCACCCCTCCCCTTTAGTAACCACTAGTCCCTTCTTGGAGTCTGTGAGTCTGCTGCTATTTTGAATTTCACTCTTATTTTCATGTACCCTTTAGTATTTAGTTCACTTACCATTTCCGTCAAAAACACCTAGCCCTAAGCAAATTCTCATCTACTATCTCTCTTTATAGTGTTGCCTATTTTATACAGTTCATATAAATGGAAAAATATTATTGGTTCTTTTCTGACTGGATTCTTACCATCTGAAATAATGTTTTCAAGGTCCTTCCATGTTGGAGAATATATCAGCACTCCATTTTATGTCAGAATAATATTCCATTGAATAGATTGACCACATTTTGTTTATCCATTCACCATTTAATGGACATTTATGTTGTTTCCACTTTTTAGCTATCATGAATAATGCTGCTTTGACTATTCACATACAAGTATTGTTGAATATGTTTTCAGTTGCGGGGTATATATGTAGAAGGAATTGCTAGGTCATATAGGAATTCTTTGTTGAACATGTTATGGAACTGACGGTTTTCCAAAATGATTATTTTGCAATCTCGAAAAGAAGGTTTTAGAATCCCTATCTCCCCACATCCAAACCAACACTCTTTTGTGGATTACAGTCATCCTAGTAAGTGTACAGTGGTATCTCATTGTGATGTTAATTTACATTTCCTGAATAAGTAATGGCATTGAGAATGTTTCCATGTTTTTTTTTCTTTTTTTTTTTTCCTTTTTTTTTTTTTCTGGACAAGCCAACTGGCACTCAGCATCCATTCTGACTCCCTTCCATGAACCTTCCTGTCAGGGCCACTGGACGTGGGTGTGTGCGCCACATGGGCACCCGTGCCGGCCTGCTTCCTGTTCTGTGCAGCCTGTACTACCCTGCAGCTCGGGCTCTGAAGGAGTAGATTCTGCCAGCCTAGGGGATTCAGGATCTGTGCAATTCTTAGCTGTCTGAGTCCCATTCACTGTTGTCATCAGCTTTCTATTTCTCCAGATGTCTGGTAGAACATATTTGCTAGCAGAAGCAGTTTTGTGCCCCAAGCTGCCAAAGAGGCTGCACGCACAGCACACCAGGGCCAGCACCGCGCACACGAAGCCAACTTGCTGCGGCAGCATCTCTCGCCTCCTGCGAACTTTGCGCGGCCTGGGGGACCGGTGGAGAGCCATCCCGGGTCTCCCGGGTGCAGCCTCGGGGAACATGCAACGGCACCGCAGGGGCTCCCGGAACAAGGGTTCCTGTAGAGGGGTCGCTCTCGTCCAGACGCCCCACGACCCCTGAGGCCCAAGAAGATGAACTGCTCGAGCCGAGCTAACAGAAACAGGCCTGCACCAAACCAACAGGCTCCCGCCGGACCGCTCCTGCAGGGCCCTGGGACGAGTTGGGGAGCCGGGGACCGGGGCGCAGCGCCGACCGGCAAAAGGCTCGCCACCTGCAGAGAAAGAAGCCCGGGAGTCCTGTGGCCCCGCCGCGAAGTGTTGAGCTTTTGATGTTCTGGAGCCTTACTTCTCAGGGCTTTCTGGTTTGTGTTTGATTTTGTTTTTCCTCCTTCTCTCTGATGGCTCTCTAGTGTAAACCGCTTTTAAAATGGGGCGGTTTTAATTGCCATGTGTATCTCTACCTTGTAGAAATGTCTATTCAGATTATTTGCACATTTTTATTGAGTTATTTGTCTTCTAATTTTCCTTTGTAATAGTTTTTTATATATAACCTGTTTATATATAACCCACATCAGTTAAATGATTTGCAAGTATCTTCTTCCAGACTATATACCTTGTCTATTCACTTTTTTCATTGTATCCTTTGATGCACGAAGTTTTTGATTTTGATGAATCCAATTTATCTATTTTCTTTTTTTTACTTGAACTGTTGGTGTCATCTAAGACCACTGTAATCTGTTATTTTCTTTTTTCTCCTTAATATTTAGTTTTCTCTTGTCGAATTCTCATCAGGTGAAGATACTAGGTTTTTTTATTTGATACATTTCTTCTATAATATAGAAATTTACAACTGTAAATTTTCTCTAAGCACTGTTTTAGCTACATCCTATTTTTATATGTTGTTTATTTTTCTTTCATCATAAAGTGTTTTATAATTTTCCTTGTCATATCATCTTTGACCCATTGGTTTTTTAGAAATGCATTGTTATTTCCTCATATTTGTCACTTTCCCGATTTTTTTATTCCTAATTTCATTGTGGTTAATAATTATATGCTTTGATCTCAATCATTTTAAATTTGTTTAACTTTTTAATGGTCTAGCACACAGTCTTTCCTAGAGAATGCTTCATGTGTACTTGAAAAGAATACGCATTATATAGGAGTGGAATGTTTTATGTGCTTGTCAGATAGTTGATTCAAATCTTCAGTTTTCTTCATCTACCTATTTTTGCTATCTATTATTAGGTGGGGTTGTAATAAGGAGTGTGACTCCATTTTTTGATGGCCCATTACTGATATTCTTTAAGTTTTACCTGTCTTTCCTCTGCTCTAAGCTGATAAGAAAGCTCAGGTTCTCCTTCCTTTAGTAGTACACGTCTCTCATGTGAACCTTCTACCCCTACTCCACCCTTTAACCACCACAGAACTCCAAGCCAATCAATCTCTCTCTCTCTACTCTCTCAACTCATTTTGGGACTATCATGGGAAGCTTTTCTTGTTCTCCCTGGAAAGACTCATTATGTAAGTAAAATGTTAACAAGCCCAATAAAAATGGGCAAAGAATTTCTTGGTATATATGTGAAAACATCAGTCTCAACATCCATACCAATTTAGAGTTAGAGGTCTATCCTTGATCTTTGCAAAGGTTAAGACAGAGGTATTAGAGTTTCTATTATTATTTAAATGTATATTTCTTCCTTCAATTCTATCCATTTTTTGTTAATATATGGATGGTTGTTAGGTACATATACATTTATATATACCTGTTGTTAGGTACATATGTATTTACAAATGCTACATGTTAGGTACATATATATTTATAAATGTTATATGTTATTGATGAAGTGAACCTTTCGTCATTATAAAATGTCCTTTATCGTTGATGACATTTTTGGTTTGTTTTGTTTTAAAGTCTAAGGTAAACTCTCATTTTTCAATATTTCTGTAACTCTAAAACCTTCCTACAAATACATTTATTTTAATAATATATGTCAAAAAGCTTCTGTTTTATAGATGAGGAAACTAAGTGCAGAGAAGTGAAGAGAATTGGTACAAAGTTAGAGAGTTAAGAGGTATCAGGGAAATTATTTGATTTCACATTTACTTTCAACTGCACCCAGAAAAGCTGATGTCCCAGGTTTTCCTTCAATTTCAATTTTGAGGAAGGAAAACTAACTCTGTGTTGCATAAAGATCTAAAGCCTGGCTCTAAACAGTCTGTAAAAACAACCACATAAGATCATTTTACAGGATCCTAAAAAAAAGAGCCAGTTCAATTTAAAAGATAGACTCTATAAAAACAGGTTTATCTGAATAAAAAAATTCAATTGCTATAATATTTAAATGTATTTATTAAACAAACACCAAGAACATTTGTATTAGATGAAATACAGTTAGATGTAAAACTTTGTATTAGATGAAAAGGTTAGAGTACTGTTCCTATCTTTGAAGAAACATTTCACACAAAAATGAAAGTGTTGATGTGCAACGAATCAGCATGAAAATGAGAAACGCTTTTGTTTCCTTAAAGATTTTAGCCATCAGATAGAGTTACCTCAGGTTAGAGTTGGGAGATATTATGGAGAATGAAAAAAAATTTTTGGAGGAAATTCAAGTAGGACTTGAAATTTGGGTAGATTACAGAAAAAGTAAGCATAAAGAACTATCACTTGGGTAAAGCCACAGACATATAGCAGATATTTTCACTATTCAACCTTTATATCTAATTGCTGCAATGCAAATATCATTTAAAATGTGCTCGTTTTTGATGTCTTGAAGGAAAAATATATTTGAAGTCATAATATTCAGATATGATTATAAAATTCAACATACAGAAAACAGTTCTAACATAAACATACTTTACTTTAAAAATTACACATGGAAATTATCTATATACTTAATGCATTGAAAAACGTATAAAAGTTCAACTTTTTTTAATGATCCCAGCTTTGCTTCACTTCCTCTTATTAGACCCTTCTCGGGAGCTAATCACTGTTTATATATATATATTTTTTCATTTTGTTATCATTAATATAGAATAACATGAGCAACATTGAAGTTACTAGATTCCACCCATTTTCAAGTCCCGATCCCATACCCCATTACAGTCACTGTCCGTCAGCGTAGTGAGATGCTATAGAGTCACTACTTGTCTTCTCTGTGCTATACTGCCTTCCCCATGCCCCTCCCCAGG